>VYZM01011546.1:532826-576978 GCA_013398915.1 Dromas ardeola | reverse complement strand
TTTTTTTTTAAAAAAACCAACCTTTTTGTGGGCTTTAAAAGGCAGAGTAGCCTTTTAGGAATATTTCTGTAGCAGTTACAGTGTTTGAGTGTCAATTCTGGAAGTTACATATCTTTCTTAAGCTATTTCTGTTTATATATTCAGTAAGTAGCTTTGGTCTTAGAGGTTATATTCTTATAAATATTCTTATTTCTTGCATATGCTTAAATTGTGTTAGGATAATGAGGTTAAGTACTAAAGTTTTATCTATTATTTCTTTTTAAAAAATGTGAATTTTAAAGGGGCAGGGTAGCGTGCTTTGTAGTGAAATGTAGACCCTGTGGAATGTTTCATTGCATTTAGGGAACTGTTTCATAAGGTTTTCTGTGGCAGTATTTTTAAAAAAAAAAAAAAAAAAAGGGGGGGTAAAGTAAATCAGCCTCTGAAAAATATGTGGATATTTTGACCTCGACTTTGGAAGCGTTCTCAATACATCATAATCGGCTTGTATTAAACAAATACCTTGCCCTTTAGAGCCAGTCTTCTTTAGAAGCTGAATAAAATAGTTTCCTATCAGAAAATCATGATGATTATATGCACCTGTAAACAATTCCGGATTGCTTCAGCCAGACGTGCGGCCAGACGGACTGACAGCCCGTGGCAGGGGGAAGGCTCGGCCTCGGGCGCTTCTGCGGCACCTTGAAAACCTCAGCAGGACTCGGGTAATGGCACGGGTTAACAGCAACGCGAAGTGATGCTTTTTCAGAGCTGAAACTCGTTGCTGCTTTTCAGTTAGCAAAACCTTACTCCTCCGACTCTTCAAATTGGAACACGAACAATGGTCAAAACACTAGGATTTCCCGTGGAATCCGGTATTTCCCAGTAATCCAGTATTAGTTCTGTTATTAATGACCTGTCTCTGAGGTTACTCAGATCTAAAATCATCCGTTGTGGGTACGGTGGAAAAACGTGCTAGCCTAAATCCTGCTTGTGTGGAAAAGTTGTGAAGGTATTCCTTGAAATTGTACCTATACTGTATCTTTTGTGAGTGAGGCCAGTAAATGCTTTCTGTAGTCGTGGTTGTAACAGCAAAGCCAAACCCAAACCAACCCCCACCCCTCAACAGAAGATTGACTAGCAATTTAGATCAATAATAGAGCTATTCACTTAAAAGGTAAATGGGAACAAAGTGGTTAAAAATAAATCATTAATATTCCACCGGGTGGAAGTAGAAAAATACATTGTTGTCTTTCAGTGTAACAGCGTGTATGTGTTGGTTGTAATCCTAAAGTTAATTTAAAGCATAAGCTGCCTCAGAACCTGCTTTGCTCCCCCATCTGTCTTCTTCCCTTTCACTGTTTGGATAGGTAACTCGGCTATAAAGAATTTTCATTGCCTTTCTTTTTTTCTGCAGCTCTTTTTTAACTATTCTAGTCTACAGGAAAATAAACTTCTAGTTTTAATGATGAGTGAAAACTTACTTAGAAGCAGTTTATATTTTACCGAAAATATCTGAAACTGAAAAAAAGTCTGTAAGGTTTTATTTTTTTTCCCCTTTTTACTTTCTGTCATCTTACGTGACCATTTCTTTGTCTGAATCAATACGTAAGGCGGTGGGTGAAGATGTGCTGACAGTCGGGTTTTCATAGCTGGTTCCTTGGCGTGTTTGGAAGGCTGAGCTGGGAGGGTGTTCCTTCTCGGTTGGGCAGCTGTCAGTTTTTACTCTTTTGATTTCTACTTGAGAAAGAACTCCCCAATCTCTGTTTCGCTGGCTCTAGATGAATCCCTGTTGTGTAACCGGAATGGGATGGCTGATTGTACGCGGAGAGCCTCATGTGAGCGAGGGAAGGAGGGGCGAGGAGTATCCCCAGCTCTGCATTTCGGTTCTATTGGAAAGCAGAATTTAATCAGTGGCAGTGGTTGAACAGCCAAAGGTCCTGAAAACAGGCTGTTACAAGGAGTGCTGGTAGCAGCCCTTGGGCTACATTACATGGCATTTTGCGTTGGAAAGACTTTTGCAGTTCCCATTGAAGACGTGTTCTGCTTGTACTGTTTGCCATGATCCCATGAATCGAAGTCTGCCAGCACGGGACCAGATAAGTACCTGTTCTTTGTTAAACTAATTTGTTCGGCTTGCACTGGTGAAGAGTGGTGTATCTTTCGGCTCTCCAGGAAGATGCTGGCAACCACTCCAAGTTATAACCAAATGCATGAATGTGTGAACACTGACTACCCATTCCAGTAGTTCATGTCGTCTTCTCAGGACAGCATGTGGTAATAAACTAGACTAGAATATTTCCGTGCCAAATACCTTCATGCAAATCCTTTACCAGTTAGCTGCGGCATTTCTCACTCCTCTTCATTGTCATATGCTGGCATACTGATATTTTGGGGACAAGAAGAGACAAAATGGGGAACGATTTGCATGTACATCATTATGGATATTCAGGTGTCAGCTGTCAAGTTTAAAAGTTGCTCTGGAATCTGCATCTCAAAAAAAAAAAAAAGAGAGTTTTTTGTAGCGTTGGATGGTTTGGGTTTTCATTTGCCATTATAGATAGATGAGGCTGAATATATTTAATAAGTAAGCTTTTCTCTAAATATGTTACCTCTGAGTATTTGTCATCAGTTTGGAATGCAGTACTAAGTAAGCTACAGAATATATATCGGGGAGAGAATCCTCAGTGGGATTAATCAAAATTCAGTTTACAGAGTAGCGACTGTTAGATTGGAAACGTTTGTACGTGGGACAAGTGTCATGCACTAAGACTGTCTTAAGACAATGATACTTTTTCTGTGCTCTGTATTATTTATTGGGGTCCTTTGCTTCTAAGGTGCCAAATGGCATCCTTCCCCTGTACTGGAGGAATCCAGCTGAAGCGGAGGGATGGATTCCGGCTGGCATGCTCCCGGGAGGAGGCTGAGCCGGGAGATCTGTTGGCGCAGCGAGTGGCGGCTCTCCCTCTTCCCCCAGTCAGTTAGACCCCAGTTATTTATTGTCTTGTACTTCCAGTTAGTGGAAGTCTTCTCTGCTTGACTGTAATTTGAAGGTGCCTGAGGATATGAAACCTCGCAGAGTGCTGAAACCATCTCATGTTGGTCTGACACCAGCTGTAACACTTAATTTCCTCAGTAATAAACCGGAGTAAAAGCAGTGCCTACCCTGAAAGCAGCAGATAATAGCTATCGTCACAGAGGGATTCAGACAAAGGCATGGTTTTAAATACATAGATCTGTTACTTGAATTAAATAAAATTCATCTTTTTGGCAGCTCTGTGAACGACATTTAGTTTAAAATATCTGAGGAATAGTTGGGCAACAGCCTTGAGAGTGATAAAAACGTCTTTCCGTAACTACTTATTTCTAAAAGGCTCTCTAAAGATGCAAAGAAAGGGTGTGTTTTTCTTTTAGAATTAAAATTTTGTCTTGGTATAAAAGCTACATAAGAGGAAAGGAAAGGATTTTCACAGAAGGTGGTTTTGATGCAGAATTGCCGTTTCTAGTAGCTGATCCCTTGGAAGAACTTCAGCGTGTTTTAACGACAAACAGATCATGTTCTTTCTGCAAAGCAAGCCATTTCCATACCAAATGGCATTACCGTGCTGTATTGTCTGCCGCTCCAGGAATGATATTGCTGTTAAAATTACCATCCCATAGGCTTTACTTGACCAGATATGTGTTTTGTGGGTTTTTTCGTATTCCAAACATATTGAGGTTACTGACAAATGGGGTAGGAACAGAAATGTTTTTAAAATGCCAAATTCTGTAATGCTGGAACACATCCCAGTTCTGGATTACGAAGCAACATGGATTTATTGGTGGTCAAAAAGAGGTGCAACTAAAATTAGAATTAATTAACATGGATGCTGTTCAATACTGAGCACTGCCGTCAGAGCACTGGAGAAGTTACTAGGGGAGAGGCGCTGATGGTAACTGGGCACATACCTCTTTAGATGCTGAAACGTGATCGGCGTCCAGTCGTACATTGATTGCCAAGTGAAGAAAGTGACCTGTCACATTCATTTACAAAACCAATTTCATAGAAGTGAGGAAGGAAATAAAAAAGAAAATAGCATGTAAAAAATAAATAAAAATAAAATGAAAACCAAAACCCACTGTTCTAGTTCTATGTCAGAGCTTCCCTGAAGAAAAGGGAAGAAGCCTGAATTTGGACTTTCAAATCCAGACCACTTCAGTCCATCTTCTCTCCTAGCAACACTTCTCTAGTGAAACCAGTGTGTTTTCCTACCATTAGACTAATTTTCAGTTTCTGATTAGCCTGGGCTTTATCCCAGTCCGAGAACAATGGGCTCCTGTTGGAATTCCAGCACTGAGGTTTGGACCCGTCCTGTCTGAGGCAAGTCTGGTTTGGGAACCTGCCCGCTCTCTGTTACTTTCCAGTAGTGAGATGAACTTGAGGAGTAGGAGACATGAATGTGTTGCATCTCGTATTTCTAATATAAAAGCTACAGTCAAACAGAAGCATCAGACTGATCTCTGTGTGTCTGCCATCATCTGTGCTGGAAGATCCTTCTCATGGAGGACATGGCCCTGCACTGACATTGCCACGGTGTACGCAGACTAAGTGGTAGCGCCATCCGTGCGTCTCAGGAAAAACGTGTACCCCTATTTAATTTTGCCCCACATTTGCTAAAATATGTGTATTAGTTCACGAGAAGCTATTTTTATCACAGACTTGATGATCCAGTGCTTCCAGAGCTTCCTCCTGGTAGGAGGAGAGATTGGAGTCTGCACATATCGCAGGAATTGCGCTACCCTGACGTTCCCACTCGTGCTGCCAAGAATCGCAATGTGGTTCTGAAACTATAATATGAATTGCTGTAGAGAAAATTTCAGTCTAGGGCTTTGTGCTCTTTTTTGTTAGCCGTGCGGGTTGACAGTCCCTGCTGTAGTTCCTTATTATTGCTTCAGCCTGGAAAGGCACGAGGAAGACTTTGTAGCGAGGAAGTAGGCTGTTTCACGTACTGCATCCTGAGGAAACGAAACCAAATGTAAAAGCAGACGGAGCAATATTCGTGTGTCTATGGTTTTCCAGTCTTGAACAACAGAAATCTAGCAAATCCAGATCTGACCATGCTCTGGATCTGAACAACTTCTGTGAGTTTTACCTTAAGGCTTGGCCCTTTCTGCTGTTTTGGTGGATTGCTGTCGCTTGCAGTCATGCTTCAAGAGGGTACCATTGGATTGGATTCTGCTTTTTTGTGTTGAATCATCGCTGCTTCCCCTTCCTCGTATCTCAGTTTGAGAACTGGGTGCCTCACCTTAAAAGATCATCCTTACCTTCTTTGTCTCTTGTCCCAGCTGTCCCTGACTGCCCACCTTCTGCCAGCACTGCTGCATAACACCCAGTGATGCTTTCCAGAAGACACAAGGGACCTTTGCCCTGCGAAACCAAGGGATCTAAGCTGTTTGGTTTTTTTTTTTTTTTTCCTCCTTCAGTTTTTCAGTATCTAGCAAAGAATTGTCTTAGTGTGGTCTGATTGTCACCTAGTGGCAGCGTTGGTAAAAGTGGGTGTAAAAGGTCAGGTGTTGGGAGCAGGAAAAGGTACGTGCGATTAAGAAACAAAACCCCAAGAGCTGTCCTGGGGGTGTGGAGACACCCTGAAGGTTATACCCTAGGTGAGACTGTGATGAAGGGTGAAAAATATCTTTCCGTTTATCAGCAAAGCAAAAATGCCCAGCAGTCTGCAAGTAACCCCATGAAAGACTGTTCCAGCCCTTCATGGGGTTACTGAAGCTCGTGTATTCTGCTACTTCCTAGAAAGGCCTGGCTTAAAGTAACCTGCTACGAAGACGCATCGCTGAATGTTTCCTTTTGATGCAAAATTACTTCCCCCTCATTCATAGAAGTTTATTTTTGAGAGAATATTTTTAATGATCTTTTTTCTCTTCCTCTTGTTGAGGCTGCTGTAGTCAGTGATTTTATTCTAAAGCGGAGATCACTTCTGAGTAGCTCGGTAACATAGTGTGATTCATCGTATTAGAATATATAAAGGCTAGAAGCCTCTACTACTGTGCATAATATGACAAATACAAGCTTTGGAAATGAAAAGGATCTGGTAAACTATGAATTTTGCTCTAGTGTTATCGATTTAATAATTTAAACATGCAGTATGGGGTTTTTTCCTGTTCCTATTCATGTTACGGTGAACGTACAGCTGCCAAAGTCAATGGGCTGTTTATAGCTATAGAGGAGCGACACAAAATACTGATCGCAATCTGCATTACTGGTAGATAGTCTAAAGCTGCCTACCAGGCAGACTGGTTTTAGTTTGTACCCTAAACGTGGAGGGCAGCATGTCTGTCTCAACAGTGACATAAGACTAAGCCAGCAGCGTAGAAGTGACCTGACTTTCCTCTCTGACCTGCTTTGCCTGCCCTAGATTTGGCAAAATGGATGAACCAAGAGGTTCCAAATCAGCGAGAACCACCCCTTTCTGGCACCAATGACTGTGTCAGTTGGATCTTGTGACTATAACTCAGTGTGATAAGAACAGCGATGACAGCTGAAACCCATCCCATGTGTCAACTACCCCAAGCAAATCTCTGCCTTCTCTAAGCGCTCTCTTGTAACACTTCATCAGAGCAAACACTGAGTTATGCTTGTTTTTGGAGAAGACGCAGGTCTTGACCGCTTCATCCTGCTAAAGATCCAAGGGCACCAGCTGAAAAGTGAATGGCCTGGTTTGGTAGTGTGTTTGATGTGGGTGGTGAAGGAGGAAAACATGAATCAGAGGGAAAAGTTACTTTATAAGACCTGGTGCGGTTTTGCCTCTCAGGTGCTTGAACAAATATGCTTGAGCGTAAGAGCAAACTTCGTTTTCGTGGAATACTCTAAAATACATGTTGCATATGTAAAAATAGTATTTTGGGAAAAAATCATGCTTTTTTAACTTTATATCAGGGAAAGCTCAATCCAGTTTGACCTGTACCACGTCTTTAAAATTCCCTTGAATATTTCCAGGTTTCTGAAAGTGTCTATTAGTCTCTGAAGCCTTCCAGTGACTCAGACTCCTGCTTTCTCCTTTCCTCCTCGTTATCTCTTAGACTAAGATGATGTGCTCCTAATTTCTTGTCTGGTGTTGTAAGAAGCACCTCTGACTCTTTTCCCCTCTTTAGAAATACATGGCTCTGTTTTTCCTCTCTCCAGTACGCGTACAGCCACGCATACAGTATTTTTATCTTGCTGGGTTGTTCTTACCAGGACCCTCCCCTGTGCGGGGCCTTCCTTTCTCTTTTATCTCTAGGCTACGTTTTTCTCTATTCTGAAGATAGTGTAAGTGTAAAGTATTGATCATCACTTTACTCTTTTCCTGCCCTTTTCTCTCCTGACAGGCATATTACTGTTTCACTGGCTCTGCATAAAGTTTAGGCAAAGGTGACTTCAGTTAACCTTGTGTTGCACCTGGAGATCAGTGTGACCTTATGGTGGGGGGGTGTGTGTGAGTGGGAATCAGTGAGTAAGTCATGTCAGACCACCCTTATCCGTATTTTTTTCTGCTTTCCTCAAGAATGCAGCTTTTTGAGACATGTGGTTAATACTTTAAATAAGGAGTAAGACTCATGTTAATATATAGTTAATGCAAATTGTGCATCTATTTGATAACTAACGTTGCAATCGAAAGTACCTAAAACTTGCTAATGATTGTAAGGTTGCCACGTCATTTTCTGAAAAGCGCTCAACGTTAAAAATTGTTATAAACTGAAAATGGGTGGCTGCTAGGGGAGAGGGGATGTTTGGATGTTTTTATCATTAACTGTTCCAAGACTCTTTAGCAGTGGGAGGTATGTTTTTGGAAAACACCACCTCGGTCATGTTCACCTGGCTTCGTTTATCAGTATCAACAAGGCGCAGCTAACAACACGCGGTTGAACTTCTCGAGGCTTTCCATTCATTATCTCCTATTTCAAGTCTTCCTGCAACATGCTCTTCAGTTGATTTTCAGTATCAGTCCAAGATAAACAGTAACACAGTTGCTTTGCCAGAGTGTGTGAAAATAGAAGGAATTTCTAAGGCTGTTGGAAGATCAATTTATGTAAGGGAAAAAAAAAAATTGACTGGAGGAAGCCATAGATGCCCTTAATAGAGAGCTGATAACGCTGATGAAAGGCAGACAGCCTGGGTGGTGTTAGGGAGGTAGGAAAGAGTTACGGTCTCCTCTCACAGAGGTGATGGGGGCAGTGACATTTACGTGCAGAAAAGGTACTTTGTACACTTCAAGGGCAGTTTATTAAATTACTCGATTACAGCAGAGTTGATTGAATAAACTGCTTTTTAAAGTGCAAACAACACTTTTGTTTTACATGGAGTATAAAATCAACAGCACTAATATTTACAGTGAATCTTTTAGCCTGAAGAAACTGGTTTAAAGTACCAGTGGTTGACGTTTTTGAAATTAAAAAGAACCAGCTCTCCAGCACCCTTTGAGAAGGAGAAAAAAAATAAATATAGTTATCTGTGCAAATGAAGGAACCTAGTTTAGGGCCAATGCTCTATAGTTGGAAACTGCTCCAACCTGCCTTCTGTTTTGGGATGGTTGTAACAGTGGCCAGCTTCGTACTGTCACTTAAACTAATGGAAAGGCTTATTCTTGACACTGATCAGTAACTGAGCATAGGAATCAGTTATTATTATAAATTATTGGAGTGGGACCAAGTAGAGGGAATACATGGTAATAATAGAGAAGCCTTGATCAATATCCGCAAGTGTGAGTGGGGTTTTCTTGTTTTGATTACAAGACGTATTTGGAAATTAAGAATTGTATTAGAAGTTGAGATACCTTTGCTTGGTTTTCAGTTGGTTTTGTATTTATAATAGGAATTTTAATCTATATGCTACAATTGCCTTTTTCTGTTATTAATTAATTTCAAAGGTACTTAGCCAAAAGTTCTTTCTGAACAGAAGTGTACAGTGCTTAAGGTGCTGACTCAGTAATGTCAGCTTTAATGGCTCTATATTGTCACGGTGTGGAAAACTCCAGAGAAGTTTAAGCTAGTCGCCAAGGAATTGTTCCTGTCCCACCACAGGGGAACTCATCACACTGGTTTCCAGCCACCCTGGCAAAGCCTTATGCACTGGACCTTGTTAGCAGCTCTGAGCTTCCTTTTCTTCTGAGAGCCTGACCGCTCGCTCTTGAAGACCAAAGAAAACTGCCTTCCGGTCCTGCGACTGTTGTGGCTGCTTTTGGATTTTTATAATTTACTTTTTCTTTTAAAATAGCATGATGTCTCTTGTACAGCACCTAGGATTTTTTCCCTAGCAATTTTATTTTCAGTTTTGACATGTAAATTTCCAGGGTATTTGCAACCAGAGTGTAAAATGAGAGCCATTTTGATTAGCTGTAGGCAAGAGCAAAGCTGATAATAGTTCTATGAAGTTTGAAAAATCTGCAAGTTTTGGAGCAGTTGCAAAGCAAGTAAGATGTGTGCAACTTGTTGCAGTTGTCATAGTGCTGGAGATAAAGCTAACAAACCAAGCCAGCCCCTTTGAGCACCTTACTCATTGGTGCAAAGGCATTTATCCAATATTAAATTTGCGTACCACTTAACATTGACCGGTGAAAAGGAATGTCCTTTTCCAGGTCTGTTTCTAGGCAGTGGTCTCACATACTGACAGCAGAAGGGCCCAACCATTCCCTTCAAGCTCGGCATCCCCTAAATTTGCTTAGCTAATTAGTTAATTTCCTGCAGAGCTGCCTGTTCCAGCCGCTGCTGTGTCTTTCCCATGGATGCTTCCCTCTGCTACATATCAGGGTAGGATTAAGGGCTAAAGAAACATGCTAATTACTTAGTGGGATCAGCACCTGCTAATGAGATGGGGTACTACAGTCAAACCCTGTCTGTAACAAATCTGCCTTCAGATAATTTGCTCAGCGCAGATTTTTGTCTCGGTGAACTAGATACACGTTTCACTTGAAACAGTCACGTAATTAATAGCATTAACAGGGAGGGGCTTCTGTTATAACAGGCGAAACCCCTCAGGCACGTGCTTTTGTTCCACCGGCGCGTGACGGTGAGCTGCACCCCTGTTTTGTACGAGTCTGTCCAGGGCGCTTGTTTTATTTGGAGACAGAAGCAAATAAAAAGGTTGTGGTGCAGAGGCGATCGTGCAAATATTTTTGTTCGTACCTTGTTTCACGGACTTCAGGGGGAGTAGGGGTCAACAAGTTCTGGTTCCAACCTTGATCATGTCCATATTGATCAAATAATTACTCTGGAAAAATGTTTTACGTCAAGTTGAGTTTGAAAAATGGCTTGTAACTTTGAAGCATAAATATAAGCGTCTCGGTAGTGTGACAAAAGACAGATGCGGGGGTCATGTCCTCCACCCTTCCAAAAGATTGCTCTATTCCCAGTATTCTTGCATGATGGAAACCGGGGTAAAAGAAAAGCAGGAGGCCCACATGCTGTCGAAGTATTATGAGTTGTTATCCAACTAGCTCGTTAACATCCAGTTCTGGAGAGAAGGCAGTAAAAATCCTATTTATAAGCAATATTCCTGTAGAAAAGTGTAGTTTGTAAGACTACGTGAGATAATTACAGTCATTGAAAATCCCGACAATGCAGGAACATTAGCTTAAGAAAAGAAGCATTAAGTAGCTTAGCACTTTGAAGCTGTGAGGAGAATAGTGACCTAGGCCTGTGTAGCGTAAGCCTGAAAAACAGACGATTTGAATTTGGTACAGATGGGTAGTGAGTCTTGTACCACCAAATGGTGCTGCGTTAGCGATCTGCAGATAGTTTTTTGGATTTCTGTCCCACAAAGAAATAAATAGATAATAAGGGAACGCATCGGTAAACTCATGGCTGTTTGAGTCTGAAATTACAATATCAATGTAAATTGAAATTAAATATGGGGAGTGGGTGGGAAGGGTGTTGAAATCACATTACAACAAAATCATAGTCCTGATGGCTAATAATGCCTTTGGGTTTCATGCTGTGGAGTGCAGAGATGCGATCGTGACAGGGGACAGTGGAAGTCTCCGTATGAGAGAGAGATGAGAGTTGTCAATGTTTATGTGATTGCTTAGTAATTTTAGTATAAAAACACTTACAGCAAAAGTTTCCTTTCCAAACACCTACCTCTTCAGGATTGATGTTATTTTTAAAAAAATTCGTTTACCCGTGGAAGCGTTAAAGAAACGCACAGAACATACACTTTGCTTTTAGAGCTTCCTTCCAGCTTTATGATAGCTATAGGGCTTTAAATTTCACAGAGTGCTTTGTTCCCAGCTACCAAATGATTTATTTTTGTGGCAAAGATCAACGTTCTCATCAAAGGAATGGGCACCATCAGCTAACTTAGGAAAGAAGTACTGTTTTTCTAGTGGGGTGTTCTCCCACGGGAATCGCTGTGTCCTTGCATTGTGTCGATAAGTCAGAAGAGAAGCCAGGCCAGACAAAACAGTGGCTTCTCCTTTACCACCTCAAGACAAGCAAACGTGGGTGTTCAGGGATCTAGCTGTACCGAGAGAGAAGAAACACAAACTTCTGGGGCAGAAACAGGAGTAGGGAGCAAAGTGAGCAGAGAATGCGATTTAGCAAACAGGAGGTGCAGGGTTGAAAACAGAAAGTCAGGAAGGATTAAAGAACAACTTCAGTACTAATGAAGATTGAGGAGGAATTGCTGCCGAGAATACAATTTCTGCTGTGCTCGGGAGGAGAGAAGCACCCGATGAATAAGCCTGGAATGTGGTGGTTGATAGGTGTATCAAAGATGGTGCCTGGAAGAAAAGATAATCATCCAAATAGAGAATGGCAGCTTCCATCATCAAGCATGGGGGGAAAAAATAATGACAAGGTGTGGGTCATTTATTCGGTGGAATTGGCTTTTAATTATTATCTTTTTGTACCCCATTATAGAATAGTACCAAGGCTTAATGCATCAATGCTTGAAGCTTACAGTAGAGGATGTAGGAAACTAGTGGCAAACAGGAGCAATTATCTCCATGCATGTGTTTTCACGTTGCATTAACGCATGAAAACTGAATCTTTCAGTACACCAGTATGGAAAACCGAAAGATGATGGAAGAGTCTCCCCCCACCCTCCAAACTTGATGCTGAATCGTAAGCGGGTAGGATGACCAACGCCAGCAGGTTTCTGCTGTACAGCACTGGGAACGGCTGCTGCTGCCCCCAGCCCTGGGGTGACAGTGCCTGGGAAGCTCAACAGTGCTGCTGAGACCAGCGGTCTGACAGAAGAAATCTCTTTTTAAAACCTGGTTAAAAAAAAAACAAAACCAAAACCAAAACCCCTACAGAAAATAACTTAGAGAAACTGGGAAATGGAAGCAAAGTAAAGGCATTGCTATGGGAGGCAGTTTGGACTCTCCTTAGAGGCAGAAGTGTTTCTGAATAACATATTTTGCAATTATAGTGCTCCTTCAAATTCAATCTTTTTTTATCTGTAGATTTCCTGATTTCTAGAGGTAGCAGTTAGACATCACAACGTACATTTTCACGCAGAAATGAAACTCGAGTTGAGTCATGAAGATGTTTCAGTGCTGTCATGCCAATGCCACGCTGTTTGAAAATGTCTTCTGGGTGTCTCTCCGGGCTTCTAAAGCTCAGTTCTGTAATGTATGAAAGGATGCTTCCTTTTTATCAGCCTTGGCATCTTTCTGTTCTGATTATATAAATCCTGCATATTGTACCATTTTGGTAAGACTTTTCAGCATTTTTTGGACTTTTTAAAGGTAGCAAAGCTCCGTATCCATCAGGAAGAGGATCAATAGGTAACTGTTCTCAACATGAAGTGAGTTCAGCCTGCTAAACTTAGCCTAGACAGACTGAGGTTCAGGAATGGGCTGTATTTATCCATGACTGAAAGTTTTGTATGGTTGTATGGTTGATGTAAATCTTTGTTACTGTTGGAAACTCATAGTATGATCATTCATTCCACATAGAAAAAAATCTCGGGGTTTCGTTAGGTTTTTTGTAGGCTTCCACAGGGAGCATACTTTTGTTTGGGGACCTATGTGTGTGTATCTGTGTACATAAATAGATGTTTACGTAACAGAATTATGGTGTATTTTTTCACGTAGAACTGCACGCTCTGGTCTGAGCAGCAGGGAACCCTAAAAGCTAATTTACTGGAGCCCTTTACCTGCTCTGGTGACAGTTGTGGTGTCCTGGTGACTATTGCGCCTCTGCAGAAAATGGGAGCTGAACGTGTTGATAGATGATTTGGGTACAAGACAGACTCTCGTGGTATGCCTCAAAATCTTTTCCTTGGTTTGTGTTTATAAACCAGTCCAAATGTGCTTAGCGGAGCTACCTGGCTTAGCAATTGCATTGTAGTTAAGCAGCCTAATGCTGCTCAAAAAAGTTACTGCTTCCTTTTGTTCTTCTCGAAGTCCAGTCCTGTACCACAGCAGCACTGTTCTGCCACCTCTTCTCCTCTCTCTTTCCTGACATGTATACCTTCATCAAAATAGGAGCTCTGCATTTATTGCGATAGACTATTTAAATTTCTTGTACATACTGGAGCTTAAAAGATAGCAGGTCAAACCAGATTTATATAAAATTTTTCTTGAACTTTAAAAATACATGTATTGATAAGTATAGATTCATTACGGACGGTTTATCGTATTCACTCATAGAATATGTGAGAGTATTTCTGCAAGTACGTCTCTGTATCTCACGTGTCAACTCTTCATGGAGATGACCTTTTTGTTTTTAAAGTTTGTGAAATCGAGATGCAAAAACTTCTGGCTTTCGCATATTAGAAAAAAAAAAATGCAGCTCCATGGCTGTGCTTTGAGGCTCTGCCTTTCCTTCTCAGCATCAGGGCACCTGTTTTGAAATTGGCACACCCAGGATTTCACGCTTTGGTCTTCTGGTAACAATTTTCTAGTTTTTTCCATATTCAAGGATGTAATAGGCAGTCAGAATGTCAGGAGAATAATAAAACACTTGTATTTATCTTTAAAAAAAATAATTCTATAGTTTCATGGTATATTTGTATGACTAAGATTAAGTCTGTTCATAAGAATTGAGCTCCTGCCTTGCTAGAACTGAAGAAGGGTTCCTGGATGATAGGAAAACAAGAGGAGGTAGGAAAGGGAATTCAATTCAAAAGCAATTCAGTTTGCCTTCCCCCCGCCCCAGATGTTTCCACATCTGTTTTTTAGAGGTTGTTGGTTTACTTTCAGGATCAATAAGAAAGGCAACGTTGTGTGGCTGGTGGTGTCTGCTGCCTTACCTAGCATAATACCAAGGCTGCCTGTTTTTCAGTGCTCTGTGCCCTCGGGTTTTACGCTGTGTGTGGATAGGGATGTACTAAGCTGGAGGGGTGACCAGGATAGGGGCACACATCTTTTAAGGGATCTTCTCTAAACTGCAGCTGCGATCTCAATCTTAGTTGGGTTTAAAACCTTGCAGGCTTCTGTGGCACTGTCATTTGTGTCTTTAACCCTTAGACAGGGGATAAATGAAAAGCACTGTCTTTTGAAAATCAGAAGTACTGCTCTAGCACTGTCAGACTTGGTCTAATTTTACACAGACATGAAATACTCAAACATCCAAAGATTTTTTTATTTCATAATATCCTTAAGGAGAAAAAAAGCCTAGCATTTTCTCTTCCCTCTGTGTGTACGTTTTCTCCATTTTCTGCTGTACCCTTCTTTCTCCCCTCCTGCCCCCACTTTGCTATTGGTGGGTTTATTCCAGTTTTCTTCATTCATCTGCTTTTAAGTCATGAAGCCAAATGGATTCGCCTTGATTCCTGATGCTTTCTTTTATGTTGCTTAAACGCTATGCTATGGCAAATGCAACAGTTAACTGCACATTTTCCACATCTGTAATTTTTATGCCAATTGCCTATATAAAAAAACCTGTCATCTAGGCTTCATAAAGATAAAAGTTAAATTGAAAAGATGTCTGGATCTTAAAGTTTGATTGCTATAACAAGTGTAGAAGCCAATGCAAACACTTGTGAAGCTAGCAAAAATTAGCACACATAAGAATGTAATGTAAATAATTATACCATAAAATGAAACGTCCCTGACGCTTTTTTATTTTGTGTCTAGTTAGGGTGAGCTTGTCATAACCTCTTAAAAGACTTTAGATTTCTAATGCTGTGTTGTTGCTTGCCAAATATTTGTACAACCATTGTATCTAATACGGTAGCATTTGTGCCATAGATGCAGAGTTCGCTCTTGTATCAACTAGAGTAACAAATTCAAAGTACGAGAGGTGAGTAATTAAAAGCCTCGGGTATATACTCTTTTTACTCATGGAAATTTATGCTAGAGGCAGTGTTAGTATTTCAAGGCAATCACCACTCCCAATAGCGCGTTTCGAGAGCTGAACTGTGCTCTTTCCTTTGTTAGTACAGAGAGGTGGCCATACTTTAAAGGAAAGGCAGGAAAGAAGCAGAATAAAAGAGCTTTTGCCTACATTTAGATATTCCCCACCCCCACCCCCCAGTGGGCTATATCCAGCATGGTTTGGAAAAAAACTTAAAAATGGAGAAAAACATTGCAGTATCAGCCATGCTTTTCACACTGCTTTATAGTGCATGATGTAAAAACATGAAGGTCAGCACTCCCATGCCTCTAAAATCTTTTCTGAGCAATTTGTAATCACTTGTATAAGGCATATCTACTTATAGGCAGAAACACATCTTACTTATTGGAGGCTTCACGCGCCTTTTGAAAGGGTCTGCAGAAACAGTGATTGTATCTTGCTTACACTCTAGCATGTCTTTTTTTTTTTCCTTGTATCAGCCTGTAAGATCATAATTCTGAGTTACTGGCAATGAGTAAAAACACTGCACGCAGTGGACTGCTAATAGGGTTGCAAGTGGCTTGGAGGCACTGTAATACAGCATTGGTGCTTTTCTTAAAAGATGCTATGAAGTATTTTTCATTTTGAGGTTAATATGTTCTTTGTCTTCTGGTGTCTAGTTATGATGGATGTTGAGCTAGGTCAGAAGTCCAAACTTCCAACAGCTGTATCCAACAGAGTGGTGAAGATATCTAGTAAATTAAATTCCTTCTTCTTTACCTTTCCTTATTGCACTTGTAAACGGCATTCCAGGAAGCTCTGCGTATTCAAGGCATGTCTAAAACACATCAGAGATGTTAGCATTCACACTTGTGCACCGTAGGCCAGTTCTTGTTCAGTTTGCTCTCAATCTTTTATCTTCGCGCACGGAAAGCCTGCTAAGGAGTATTCATATTGTCTAACTTTGCATTTAAGTAAACATTTTAGCTTCGTTACTTTCATTCAGTTGATTTAAATACTTGGAGTTACTGATAGATTCTAAATTACTTACATTCAGTTATATGGAAGCTTTACTGAAATTTTATGGAACTGGAGTTTAAGACAATGGCACCAACTGAAGTGATTTGTTGATGTTAAAGAAATGGCGTCTTATGCAAAACATTAAATGTAACAAGGAAGTGATATCTTCTGGATGACCCAGCAGCTTTGGCTGATGGCCCTGAGTTGCTGTGCATATAGTAAAAGGAAGGTAATTTATATTTTTAGATGACAGTCTAGGTCTTGAACATGAGCAGGACAAAAGCGATGCAGGATTTTGTGCGCTGGGCAGAGATGCCTCCCGGGATACTTGGCAATCCATCAATGTTCAGAGCCTCAAACCCAGACATAGACATCTTGTAGTGGCTCAAGGGCTTTGAGCAATATGTGGTTTAGTTGCCCTTTGTGCTGGATTTCATGTCTTTGGTTAATCTCTTCGGATATGCAAATATTAGCTGAAGCAAGCCATGCTGCTGTCTGTTTTCCTGACTGCAGGGGCTGTGGCATGTTATCCAGTGGTGGTTCTGGTCGGTGGTCCTGCCCACATTTCTGGTCAGTGGTCCTGACCAGGCTCTGCCCTTCTCCTGGCGGAGCCCGGCGGAGGAAGGCTGCCACTGGCAGGCAGCCTCCTCTCACCCCCACGTCCCTCACCTGGGAAGCCCTATTGCTTCATCCAGATGTGTCTGCCTGACCTTGTAGCGGTGGTGGAATGAGGAGTTGTTGCAAAGGTTTGCTTGACGTGTAATTAGTTCCTGTCTGTGACCATGAAGAAGCTTATTTGACTTGTTGAATTGTAGGTCTTTACATCCTAGTAGATGTTAGTGTTGGCAATGTGAAATACCCTACTTTGTATAGGCAAGAATCCTGTTGAAGCTCAAAAGTCAGGAAGGTACATAGATCTGCGTAAGTCAACTGAAAAGAAAAAAAAAACCCAACCTCAAACACAGAGATATGATCTCAGTGGTCTCACTTAGTTTAGGTGGTGGGAAAGTGGCACCTTCAGTGCTGTTGCCACAACTGACTGCAAGAGAACAACCCGGCTGTTGTGGAGGGCGCGCTGCCAGTCGGGCAGTCCCGGGGACACGGCGGGGAGGGCTGTCGGACGCAGCTCTGCTCTTCCTGCCTGAGCTCCTACCTGGCCCCTGGGTGGGATCGGGACACGGTATCCGGAGCTATCACTGTGTGACCTTCCATGGCCTCTTAAAACACCTACACAAGCATGTGTGTGCATTTATGTTTATAAATGCCAAATCTAATTGTGATGTTTCTGTTCTATTTTTGTTTTTAAAAAGTTGTAGGGAGTTAGGAAAATACTAGCTTTGGGAAGCTTTATGTTATGTTTGTAATAGGACAAGGAGTAATGGTTTTAAACTGAAAGAGGTGGAGATTAGATTAGATATGCCCCATCCCTGGAGGGGTTCAAGGCCAGGTTGGACGGGGCTTGGAGCAACCTGGGCTGGTGGGAGGTGTCCCTGCCCAGGGCAGGGGGTGGCATTGGGTGGGCTTCAAGGTTATTTCCAAGCCAAATCGTTCTAGGATTCTATGGGAATTTAGATAAAAGGAAAGCCATCCCCAACGTGCTGCTGCTGTAGTTCGGATCCAGCATTGGATCTGTGTGTTAACTCACACTTCACACGCCGGGCAACGGGCAGCCTTTGGCGTACTGGGTAGGAGAAGGCGAGCGCCAGGTGCCATCTGTCAGTCTGCCTGTGTGTAGTACCTTTATCTCCGCGTTCTGTACTTTGAATCTTTAACAGAATAGTTGTACACGCTTTGCTGAAGCCAGCATTTGAGGTAGGATCAGATTTCCCCTAGACTCAATCGCTGCAGTCAGCAGAGCAATTACAAGCGGATATTTATGGAAGAGGAGCTATGGCTCCCTAAGAGTGTGAGGAGGCAGCACGCAGGTTAATAGGGACTTTTAACTGCAGGAAAAACAGCACTTTGTTTTCCTTTACATGAGCAGAAATGCTGATCAGTACAGGCACAACAAAATGATAAGAATCCAGTGAAATAACAGTGTACTTCTAAAACCTGAATCGTGATACATATATTAACGTGGCAGAATGCAGCATGTCTTTAGGCAATTTTGAGATTAGTAATGGATTAACGGTACTTTTCCAAAGAAAGGAGACAAGGTATGGCTCACTCGGATTGTTTAGTATCCATTAAGTCAACCTGAGGATTAACTGTTAAGTTCATTTCCCTGTTCTGCATAGAAGTTGTTGTGTAAACTCTTCCGTAAGCCTGGCTAGACTGCTCACGAGGCATCTTGCCTATGCCAAGACTATATTAGAACTTAAAACATCGCCATTTCCATTCAGTCCTCATACCTTTGCCAGTTTGTACCTGTTTTTTCTAATGCGGATGATGCTTTTCAACTACATTAGCTTTTTCTCTGTCCTGGGAAACAAATTTTTAAGAATAACAGTGAAATATTTTATACTATTGCAAATAAATGAATGATGATGAAGATGGATACTTCATATATGTGTAGCTTATATTTTTGAAATGTGAAGCTTTGCTGCATTTTGGGACATTGTAGCTTTATTCAACAAGTTATTACCTCAAGGAACTGAACTTCCTCACTCTTTACAACACTTTTTTCAGCCTTTGAAATGCACCAAAGGCACCACTGTGGTGGTTTATTGTGCCGTGAAAAGTGATCGATTTTTATAATGCAGTTATAGCAATTGTGGTGTCTCAAGGCAGCTTTCAGCACTATTGCAGTCACACATTTGAGAATTTTGGTTTCTGATGCTTAAAAAAACCTAAAACAAAACTAAAAAAAAAACAACCCCCACCAAAAAAGCCCACAAAACAAAGAAACCCACCCCAGACCAAGCATCCTGGCTGACAAAATCAGGTACGCTCAATGTCTAGACTGTTCTGCCTATAAGGAAAAGACAGCGTAAATGTTGATTTGCAGGCCTTAGTCATGAATCGGACCAATTCTACAGCTTTGTCATCCATCAGTTGTTTTCAGGTCAAAACTGGGTCTGCTGCACTGATTTCTCTTTCTAAAAGTTTAGACGGTTTCCTTTGGATCTCGCACTGCTCGTTCTGATTTAAAGGAGGAATTTTTTCATTGTTCTTTGGTTTTCTTCATTTCAATCTGAAGCTTAGCTTTACTGATGGAATTCTCTAGTTGTATGAATTTTTAAAATAGTTTCATCTTGACACCTCAAAAAAAGACCACATTTCTAAAGATTTTCATAAAATACTTGAGTAGTTTTCCTTAATTTCCTCAGTGTTTTTTCTCATGGTGTTTTCAAGTGAACGTTTCCAAATTGACTTAAGTTTCCCAACCATAGGTAATAAAAAAAGCATCAGTCAAATATTGCTGTTTCTAAAACAAGTGTTTTCACGTACCCATCTCTGCCATGCCGTGAATGTTCCTGGGTGTATGAGAAGGCCCAAAACTGGTCCTGAGAAATGGTTAGAGGGAGGATGAATGGGCTTAATTCAACTGGTGCTTCTGTGTTGGCTTTCTGGGCCTGGTCCGCCTGGCCATGAGGAGCTCATGGGACTTCTTGCTCTGCTTTCAAAAGATTTGAGTTTAAAGCTACCACTGATCATTCCCTATTAGTCTCTAATGAAAAGGAAGAACAATTCCCTTGTGTTCCTCTGTGCATTAGTGAGAGCCTCGAGCTGTCAGAAGGGCCCAATGAAGTGCTGGGATAGTGGCGGTCCGGAGCTGGGATAGCAGCACTTCCAGAATGTTTTGCATCGAGTTAACTAATATTTGGATTTGGAAACTCGTGGTAGATGGTCTTCTGGTCGTCTGATCAGAGAAACAGTGAAGTACTCCCTTTCTGGGTGCATTTTGTCAGTTTATCTCATCTAGTGGGAAGTTAAAATGGCGTTATTCTGGATAGCTCTAATACTGGCTGGAAATGAGCGAAATTCAACTGAATCATGCTCTCTTAGCTTCCTTTCAGAATATTTGCTTGTGATTTTCCTAATAGCACTACTGTTTATTCCTGCTTGCACACAGTGCCTGTGAAGCTGGGCAAAGGGACGGGAGTATGAAATCTTTCCCAAAGCAAGACATTGCCCTCTTCCGGCTGCTGCCTGAATAATCAGTCCCTTGGCAGAAGCCCCCACCTTGAAGCACACATGCCATCCCCTGGCATGCCGAGCGTCAGCCTTAGTAAATCTAATTCCATTACCTGAGATGACTTAGTCACTTTTAAGCTTTGATAAAGTACAAAACCTTAGTGGAACGCGTATGGTAAGAGAATAACGTTTTGTGTGACAAAATCATTTCATTCAAAGTGTTGGCTTATCAAAACTTCTGCAAACAAGGGACTCATCTGCTGACTCATCAAAAGCGTTATTTATAATGTAGTGGTGCTTCAAGTAACATTGTTTTTAGCATAAAACAATCTGTTCATCTGCCTCCTTTCAGCAGATGCTTCATGTAAGAGAACAGTCAACTTATAAAACGTTTAATAAGATACTTTGGATCATGAAACATATGCACGCTATAAATAACCTTCAGTTAATCAGACTGGGTTTTAAATCTTCATATGTGGATGTTATGCGGAATATCTATCTTTCTTTTTTAGAATGACCTTTAACTAGCGGACTAAATTATTTGACATAGACCGTGTTAAGATCTATTTCTGTGGGGAAAAAAAAATTGCTTTACTTTATAGTAGTGCTTAAAAGATGATGGAAATATTTCTCTGAAACATCTATTATTGAAACCTGCCAGGTTGTTTAACTTCTGAAGTACATGGGCTTGATGGAATAGCCTTCAATAATCAACTGAAAGAAATAAGTGCTTCAACAGCATCTTTTTATACTGAAAAGAAAAAAAAAAAGGGACACTTCAGCAGTTCCCTGGCTCTCCTGAGAAGCTGCATCTATTTTACTTAATATCTCTGGTACCAGTTATAGAAGTTTCTTCTGCTATAATGTGATTTCACTGGTTTACTTCATTTTGATTTGAAAATATCTGTCATTTTCGTACTTCCTGTTAAGTACTGAAAAGTAAGTACTTGTAAAAAAAACCTCCAAAGGCACTTTGGTACATGAATTGGTTCTGTTAGAGCAAAATGCTTCCACATCTGATCTTCTTCAAAGCAGCAGCAGCAGAAAGGAGGGTGGGAGTCAAGTGGAAGAAATGAACAAACAAACAAACAAAACCCTTCATAACCATATCTCTCATTTCACGACCACCAAAAATAACCACATTTATTCTTTTCTACTGGAAGTGGGCAAAGCTGCAGATATTGCAAGTTAGTCTTTGTACTGGGCATCTCTAAGAATATTTTAAACAACAACAAAAAAAAATCACCAAAACCAAAAAACCAAGCCCCAAACTGAACTCCGATACCTGATTGTGCTTCAGTTTTATGGGTTGAGTGGGTCAGTATCTGTGTAGGAGAACATTCTGGTGCTGCGACTATTGACGTTTGGTACATAGGTTTTTTTTTTCCCCGCAGATTAGCAGGAAAAGGTATGCATAAACTTTGCATCCAGACAGTATTAAGTAATACAGTAGGAAAGCTTTTATGTGTGTTTTATCTGTTGCAAATCCCTTTCCTTGCAGCGTGCCGTCTGCAAGGACCGCACTTCTTAAAGGCAGTATTTTTGGAACTGGCCAGGCAGTTGCAGTATTCAGCATACTAAATTTCTCTGTCTAGACAGTTCATTCACCTCTGACTCTACATTGTTTTCCAGTATTCTTTTATTTATAGTAACTCCTTCTACAAATGGAATCATGGGTTTTCATCAATATCTTCTAACTTGGGTCGTATTATGAATGTGACCCTTCATTTTAGGCGTTGAGTTATTGCCACTGAAAACCTTTGAAACCTTGCCCTTCAGTCTTGTCTCCAGCCTGATATGTTAAAATTGTCTAATAAATTAGATCAACACTTAGGATGGAGACATACAAGCATGTTAAGTGAATAATTTTTATGTAGAAGCAATTTTTTGTACTTCATTTGTTGTTTTGTAACTTACAGGTGTTATTTTAATCTAGAAAGTGATCCTAAAGAAGTATTGCAGGTTCCACTTTTTTTGTTGTTTAGCAAAATGCTTTGTAGCACCATGCAGGGAAATAGTGTGTTACTGTCAGTTTTATAAATCAGTCTGGGCTGTGATATTTCGGGGTGGAATGCAGTGAAGAAAGTATGAGCTCATGTCTAAGGTTCACTTCTCATTCTTTTATCTCTGTTCATAAATTCTGATGTAGTTCATACCTATGCGTCTTTCCTACCTCCAAGAAATTAGGATAAAGGCTGATCCTAAAATGGGCACGGTATTAATAGATTATATTCCCATAATAAAGCTTCTGTGCAATAGCTGGGTGTCTGTGTGGTTGAAAAGTAATGAAAAATAATGAAAACTCTAAAGTTCTATCTAAAGGCATATATCTAAAGTCTTCTAAGTACACATCAAAGAGGTATGGCCTTGAGGAAGGAAAACTACATACTTCTTATTAATGAGAAGTGCTGAATAAGTTTTATATCACAAGTGTGGATTTGGATGCGACTAGTGAAATCCCCATAGTGTCTCTGCTGTACATCTGAGCTAGAATTTTGTGCACCGACTTCCTAACAAATGTTTCATCTCAAAAAGTGGCTTTCATTAGTCAGTGACTCAAGCTTCTATAAATAGGCCTTAAATAAGGCAGACTAGTGCCATATTGTATCAGTGTCTGAATAACAAGAGCAAGTGAGAACTGAGTCATTCTAGTGACTCATCTCATGTTAGAGAGACCTGGTGTTACGCTCTACAGTATAAAATCTACTTATAATTGTGTTTCGGAAGACAACTTGTATGAGATGCGTTGCGCTGATCAGAGAAGCAAAAGATACTCAGCTTGTGTATAGCAGAGATCACGTCTGAGCTAATTCTTTTCTTCAGTGGGGAGTAGCCAGTATTTCCTAGCCATCTGGCCCTCCCTGAGGCAGCTAGCTTATTCCCTTCACCTGCTAAGGAAAAAATTAACTTTGAAATTGATCTTCATAAGAGGTGAAACTTCTGCTTCCTTTGGCTGCTGCAGTGCCTCTAATGCCACAGTGTGTTGCCTGACATGCAATATGACAAGAGCCAATTCACATGAAGGCGCCACCAGCAGTTGTGTTTTTCCACCTGGGCAATTCATGTTGTTATAGCAACAAGGTAATTCACGTATTGATTGTGTACAAAGCTAAGCTATTTCACTTTGAATCGTTTTGCAGTTTTGTGCGGACCTGCTCACTCAACGTATATTGAATGCACCTTAATATGTATTGTATTGCAACATGTCAGTTGTTGGAGCACCTGTTGCCCTGGGTAAGAAAAGCAGCCCCCCCCGCCCTTTATTGGCTTCAGGGAGTTCTAAGATTTATTTTATTACATAGACTGACCTTCAGCTTAAATGAAAGACTAAACTCTGAACCACCTACATTAATAACTTGTCATCCTTCTTTTTTTACTTTTAAAAGCGTCTCCTATATCCATGCCTCTAGCTAATTACACCTTCTAGAGAAGGTACACAGATTAGTAGCAAAGTGTTCACCACACATTGAGAAAGTAGAGATCAACTCAGAGCTGCTGGCAAGTCTGCGTACGTTGTATTCTTCTTACTACGGATGACTCACTGTTGGCATTTAAGTTTCTCCATTTGCCAAAAGCATTCTTGTGTGAACTAAAGTCGGTGGAACTCTTGCTAGCAATGTCAAGTTTGATAGCTGCCACCTTTATTTGTCCCTTTGCCTTTCTTCCCCAAACTAACTCGTTTGCACCCTCTCCCAAAGCAGAATGGCTGTGCTTCACTAGAACATTCAACTCGCCTCTTGGACCTCACAGAGGAAAACCTGGTGTAGCTTAGGGAGGAGAAATGGATGGATTGGGGGTGGGGGTGGTGGAAATTTAGCCCCAACCCCAGGGAGACTTTTTCCATGAAAGGTGGCACTGAAGTAGTATGGCTACAGCATTAAGAAAATAGTTATACTAAAGCAGGATTTGAGAAGCGAGGCGTTGGACTGTACAGCAAACATTCAAGAAAGCTTTTCATAGAATCATAGAATCATAGGGTTGGAAGGGACCTCTGGAGATCATCTAGTCCAACCCCCTGCCAGAGCAGGGTCACCTTAGAGCAGGTTGCACAGGAACGCGTCCAGGCGGGTTTGGAATGTCTCCAGAGACGGAGACTCCACCACCTCCCTGGGCAGCCTGTTCCAGTGCTCTGCCACCCTCAAAGTAAAGAAGTTCCTCCTCATGTTGAGATGGAACTTCCTACACTCAAGTTTGTACCCATTACCTCTTGTCCTGTTGCCGGGCACCATTGAAAAGAGCCTGGCCCCCTCCTCCTGACACCCACCCTTCAAGTATTTGTACACATTAATAAGGTCACCCCTCAGCCGTCTCTTTTCCAGACTAAACAGACCCAAATCCCTCAGTCTTTCCTCATAAGAGAGGTGTTCCAGTCCCCTAATCATCTTGGTAGCCCTATGCTGCACCCTCTCCAGCAGTTCCCTGTCCTTCTTGAGCTGGGGAGCCCAGAACTGGACACAGTACTCCAGGTGTGGCCTCACCAAGGCAGAGTAGAGGGGGAGGATGACCTCCCTCGACCTGCTGGCCACACTCTTCTTGATGCACCCCAGGATGCCATTGGCCTTCTTGGCCACAAGGGCACATTGCTGGCTCATGGTCATCCTGTTGTCCACCAGGACTCCCAGGTCTCTTTCCACCGAGCTGCTCTCCAGCAGGTCAGCCCCCAACCTGTACTGGTGCAGGGGGTTATTCCTCCCCAGGTGCAGCACCCTACACTTGCCCTTACTGAATTTCATAAGGTTTCTCTCTGCCCAACTCTCCAGCCTGTCCAGGTCTCTCTGTATGGCGGCACAGCCTTCCGGTGTGTCAGCCACCCCCCCCAGCTTTGTGTCATCAGCAAACTTGCTGAGGGTGCTCTCTATCCCCTCATCCAAGTCGTTGATGAATATATTGAAGAGGACTGCGCCCAGTACTGACCCCTGGGGAACACCACTCGTCACTGATCTCCAACTAGACTCTGTGCCCCTAACCACGACCCTCTGAGCTCTGTCTTTCAACCAGTTTTCTATCCACCCCACTGTCCATTCGTCTAACCCACTCTTCCTAAGCTTCCCTATGAGGATGCTGTGGGAGACCGTGTCGAACGCCTTGCTGAAGTCAAGGTAGACCACATCTACTGCTCTCCCCTCATCTATCCATCCAGTCACGCCTTCACAGAAGGCTATCAGATTAGTCAGGCATGACTACGACAGGAGTATTGGCTTGGTTTTAAGTATATGGGTATAGATATCCAGCTGTTTGCTTAAAAAACAAAAAATACCCTTGTTACCCATGTCTACTAAACTTCAAACTGGGCTGAGAAGTTTTTAAGATTTAAAGGCATTTATTATGCCTAAACTGACCCCATTAACCTTGTGTGGTGAAACTTTCTTCCTATGTTTACTTTTAAGTTTGTGTTACAGTTCAGGCAGACATCTCAGAGGAAGAGCACGCAGTGCTGATTTAAAGGGAAAAAAAAACCACAAAACCACCTCTCATTCTTTTCCATCCTCTCTCACGGCATGACCTTCATTCTGCTCACCCTCTGCTGTAACACACTAAAGCAAGGCATTTTGTAGGATTTCTCAAGCTTGCTGAGACACCTCAGGAGCCCGCTGGTTTTGTTCTTTCCATGGATTTCTTCCAGCAGTCTTAGCAAATGTTGATTTTGTCCTGTATAAGCAAACCACATATATCTTTGTTATCTTCTTCAAGACTTCAAGATTGAGACTGTCTTGCAGACATTAAAGTTCTTTTAGTTGAACATTCACATGCGGAACTGTGTCAGTTCTGACATTGGGCCTGTACAAAAGCGGAAGAGTATGCTTCTCTGACAAAGCGTGCAATACAGTATGCCACAGCTCCACATTATTATCTGAAAAATAATCCTAAATATGAGGAATTCCTTCCCCTCCACCTCCCCACTGATTTTTAGGGGACATCAGATGTAGCATAAAGAAAAAATATTGCTTAGCTATAGCTCTTAAGTAAGTCTGAGTGGTCAGATGTCTAGCAACTGATGGCATAGTTTATCGTAATAATATTAGCATTGTCAGAAAACTAGTGTTCTTCTGATATATTTGCAGTTAGTTCTAGATTTGAATTTTTGGTTGCATTTTAAGTTAGCCTAAAATTATTATTTTTCCTGGAGCAAATGTTACAGAAAATGTCTAGTTTACCATCTAAGTAAAATGGAAGCCAATTAAGTTTGTTTCCAGCAAGAAAAAAAAAATCTGATTTATTTATGCTGGAAACATCTTTGAATATTTTTTTGAAAGGAACAAAAATACCCTATACTACTGAGGCTTGCAAAACCTGAATTAATAGGCATGCTTTTTTGAAATTCATCTAGCCAATTTAACAGCCTCCACAATTATGAAAACAGAACAGATTTACCTACTGTAACTTTGATCGCTGCCTCCAGTACCATCTGTCTTCCTTTTGACTAGCGAAGGTGGCATATTGCCCTAGTCCTCATCACAATTCTGTGTGGCCAGAGAAGCAGTGAGACCCTCCGAAGAAGATTACTTCTGGAAGCTGCAACCTAATGGTCTGCTTGGTAAAGTCCCTTCCATCATTTTTATTATTAAGCCTTCAATGATCCCACTCCTATAAGAAAGTAAAAAGTTGAGCCTGCCGTGAAAAACAGTATTTCTTTCTTTTTTTGCCAGAAGGGCAACTGTATGAGGCAAGACAGCTGCTTTTGCTATTTGCTAAAAATTTTTTTTATTTCATTTCTTACAAAAAAGCAATCTTGATCCATAGATGTTGTGCCGCAGTGGTAAAAGACAAGGAGAAAGGAATCAGAAATGGTCCAAGGAATAGTTTCTGTACAAAGACTGATTAACTACACTGCCCTTCAGCCTGCAGAGGGGGGGCTGGTGGGATGGGGGAAAGCAACGCAAAAGGTCAATAGGATTGAGAGTTTTATAGAGAGAGTGAGTAAGAGTCATCATTCAGCCTCTCCTGTAATCATAGCTACTGAGCAGAAAATGAAGGCTGATTAAGAAAATAGAAGTATTTTTTTCCTGTAAAGCATAATA
The DNA here is from genome assembly GCA_013398915.1 of Dromas ardeola. NCBI lineage: Eukaryota > Metazoa > Chordata > Aves > Charadriiformes > Dromadidae > Dromas > Dromas ardeola. The sequence continues at coordinate 549,634 of VYZM01011546.1, read as the reverse complement.
AAACTTTGCAATGCTCTGGCGCAGAACATAGTTGATACTGAGTTCAGATAGCTTCAAAAGACACGGTTATGGAAGAAAAATTTACCCGGGGCTTATTAACCTCTAAGATGCTCCTGTGGTTAGGGAGTCACTGAACTGTAAGTTCTTGGAAACTGGGGAAGTACCAGAATATGACTGAATCACGGAATTGTTCAAGTTTAAGTGACCTTGGAGGCCGTCTACTCCAGCCTCCTGCTCCAAGCAGGATCGATGCTGAGATCAGACCAGTTTGCGCAGGCTTTGTCCAGTCAGATCTTGAAAACCTCCAAAGCTGAAGATTTCATGAGTGCTCAGTTATCCTCACAGGGAAAAAAATTTGCCTTGTTTAGTCAGGACCTCCCCTGTTTCAGTCTGACAGCTGTCTCATGCCCCAGCTGTGCACCTTGGTGAAGATCTTGGCTCCCTTATCCTCGGTAACCTCCTCTGAGGTGCTGGAAAGCTGGTGTTGGCTCCTTCAGGCTAAACAAACCCAATTTCCGTTCTTTTTGTACCCTTCTCTACGCATCTATTGGTGGTCTGTCGTAGGTGTGGTCTACTGGACAAAACGGGCCTTGCCAAGCACGGTGGTGGTAAAGCACACTTGGGTTCTCCTCAAGACCTTTATTCTTATAGCCCATGTCAGAAGCAAAGTTCAAGAATGCAGTATTTTATAATTACTCGGGGTTTTTTTTTCATTTTTGAAGTTTGGGTTTTTTTAAAACAATGTTAGAGAGTAAAGTTAAATGCTGTTATGATGATTTGTGCTTGGATTTTCAAAACATCAAACTGAAATGTGTCTCAGTGGCATGGTTACTGTTAAGAGTGTTTACTGGCAACGCACAGTGGTTGCATGAATATACGACAAATTTATTTCATAATGTGCTGTTCTATTTTCAGACACTTGCATGGGAAAGAGACTAATCGTTTTAGACAAACTTATGTTCAAAAGGCTTATAGTTAGAATTCATTATAATATTTTTGTGGTTTATACTCCCACAGAATTGCATATTATATATGAAAAATTGATTGGAAGGTGTTCTTATTTTGAATTTCAGGAAGAGCTGAATAAACATCTTCATAGTAATATATTCTAATTGTGTTATTAATTACGCCCTATAAACTGTGAAAAAACTTAAGGAAAATAGACGGTGATGGTGTGTATAATAAACTCAAATTATGGTAAGTAATTTGTATTTCTTTTCAGAAATCACTTAATGTAGCATCAGTAAAGAAAACCTTCTTAAAATTGCCTTTATTTTCATGTGGGATAATTAGTGATTCCATGTCTCTGGCTATACTTCTGGTTGAGTGCTTAGCTCTCTGAAAATGTTGGCACAAACTTAGATGTCTTATAAATGGGTAGAGTTCAGCCGGTGTGTCTGTATGGTAAGGCTGATGTTGGCTCAAGGATTAAAGACAGGTACTGCTTCAGAGTATCAAAGTCTCATTCCTTTTTACTTTAAAGAGCATACAATCTGTAAGCATGTGTAGTTGTAGCTCCCAATATCTTTAAAAACTGAAGACACGTTGGGGCGGGCAGTTTTTGGGGGTTGGTTTGGTTTTTTTATTCTTACTGAAATGAATACAGTTAGCATTAAAGATAAACTTGTTCCCTGCTTATGCTCTATTTGTGTCCATGCTAAGAAACCTGTATCACAGTGGTGCTTCTCTCTGGCAGACTGCTTTGCGAACTACATTTGAGTGTGAATTCGTCTACTCAGGGAGCACACCTTAATTCCCAGGCTGAAGTATCCGCATAAACACTTTCAGTTAACATGTCTACCAGGGCTGGTGAAACAATCCTCAGCAAATGAAACTCATTGTAGAAAATGCCATAGCGTCATCTCCAGCATCCAACTAAAACTTCACTTTTGAAATATTAGCTTATTGCTGTAAAGACACCTTTTTTGAAATATACTGAAACACCAAGGGGAAAGTACAGCTTCATTGATGTAACTTAGTGTGGCTAATTTTACCTATAATGAAAAAGAAAATAAAAATGGGGAGAAAAAAGTAATTATTTGAATATTTTCTATCTGGTCTAGCTAATTAGTAACTACAAGGAGTGCAGCATCTCGCTCCTTGTTCTTACATTACTGGTACTAATCAAAACAAGTTGGTAGCTGCTGTAGGTGGAGAACAATTGAAATGGGAGAAACATACAGGATTTCTTCTGTATTAATCATTCTGAACTGTAGTATCAGAATTTCTGAAGTTGTTTTAAACCATTTCTGCATATAAAATAATAACAAAATGTTCCATGACTTGACCCTGTTCCTTCAAGCTTTCAAAGATGTTGCCCTAAATTGACCTGCTCAATATATCAAATTTCAACTTGAAATGCAAACGTCTGCTGAAGCTGTCCTGTGAAAATGACCTGTTTCTGTGGATTTAACGACAGACACTTGCTAGGAGCTGTCATATTTGTCTGTGTTGGTCTGAAAGGTCATTTAAATTCCTTAAATATCTGCTTTTAATATTTATAAATGAAGAGAGCTATGCAGATGGAAGTATGAATCAAAAAGAGATGCAATAGATTATGTCTTAAAAAAAAAAAGCGCAGAGGTTTTTAGGATTCTTTTAGCGGAGCTCAACTCCAATGACATATATTCCCAAGGTCATTAGTATCCAATAGAGCTGCTCTCAAACAGCCACGCTTAGATGGTGGCTGGCTTCCAAAAGGCTCTCGGAGGAGAAGCTGGCCAGCTACTCCTGCGCCGGCTGCCTGCGAGAGCAGCTGCTTCACCAGCCTGATGCCGCTGCTGCATTGAGGAACGCTGGCCGAGCCCGCGACGGCTGCTGCCAGTAAAAAGAACTGGCAAATGGTACTCAAGGGGGATTTTTTTTGTGTGTCTACAAGTATGTATTCTGCAGTCCTTGCAAGCAAATGAGTTTTCTGTGTACAGACTTGAGTACAGTTATCTTCTATACTCTGAACTCCACATGTACAAGTATTTTAGTCATTAAGGCTTTTACAGAAGAACCTTGAGAGGATGGATACTCAATTTTTCATTTGGTCTTAATTCACCAAAGAAAACACTGTATCTGATCCCTGCCTGTAGACATATTAGAAGCATCAGAGAACCAGCAAACACATGAAGAAAACAAACAAAAAATTTTGGACAATTCCAGTTTAGATTTTTTTTCTCCGAGAGTGTTTGGGCACTACTACACACTCTGAGAACTGTAGGCTCTTTTTAGAACTAAGCTTATTATAAGCTAAAGAGTTGTGGTGGGAAAATGAATCATGTTTCAAGGTAGTGCCGGGAGTTGTGTTTTACTTAGTTACTTTGTCCAAATCATAATTTGCGTTATAAAAATGGACAAAACTTGGGAAAGACCAAGAAAGGTAGCAAAAGGAATCCTATACCAGAGTGTTGTTACAGTGAGGAACAAAACGGAATATTGAAAGACTTACCGCTTTCTGCAGTTCTCTATAATTTGACCTGACTTGCAGCCAAAAAGGTATTAGTGAATTTAAAAAAGAAAAAAAGATGTATTAGTGTGTACTAGTGAAATGCTTGTGGAAAGAAACTTTTGATTTGAGCTCCTCTATTAAGTACTTGCAGCTTTTGTTGTCTCTCCACCCCCTTTAGAAGTACTAAATTAGTTCTCTGCCATGCAAAGTTTAGGCATATATTAAACAGAAAAGTAAATGCTGAGTGGGGAGGAAAAGGAGGAAGCGTTATTTGTTGGATGTTGCTGGGATGTGGGATTGCCTTTTGGGTGAAAGGTGTTTTGATTGATGTTTCAAACCAGAGTACTGTGGGTTTATTATTCAAGCTTCTGGATAATAATAGCATACTCTGAAGCATGTTATTTGGATTCTTGTGTTAATCTTGACTCACTTCAAATCATCTAGGCTTCAGGAAAACACAAGGAATAATAACACACTTTGAATATTGGTCCTTTTGAATATTTAGGGCAATACGTGTGGGTTTTTTAAATTGTAATTGTCTTAAAACTGTCACAAAGTTCCAATCCTAAATTAGCCCTAATTCTGCAGATGTAACTATGAAGCTGTACACATTTGAAATACCTGACCCCCTTGCTTTTCCTGCAGAAAATAGATGAGGAGAATATTATGGATGCTTTTTCATGTGCAGTTGCTCTAGAGGTTTTACTGCCTGTTGCACTGGTTCTCTATGCATGCTGTGTATTGTTTGACAGGGCTTTTTCTCCTAAGAAATCCCCTTTGGATAATGCATTGCTCTCCTTCTGTGAGTTATAATTTCAAGCGTAGGCTTGCCATGAATTGTTCCCTTCCTCCATTTCTTCAGCATTGATCACTTCAGTGAAATGTTCCTATTTGAGATCATTGAGTTGATGGACCCTACATCACCAAACAGCATCAAACTGGTGTTTGCTTTCACATTCTCAAAACTAATTAATGTTTTTTAAAAAAATCCCTTTGTTGACCTTCCTCTTAAGTTTTACATTTTAAAAACTAATAAATAAAACACATGACTTAGAGATGTCAAGGATACAATCACAGAATGGTTTAGGTTGGAAGGGACCTTAAAGATCATCTAGTTCCAACCCCGCTGCCCTGGGCAGGGACACTTTCCACTAGACCAGGTTGTGTCGCTTCCAGATATACCAGATAACATGTCACTTCTGGCATAAGAACCCCGGTATCAGGGTGTGACACACACTGCTTTATAGCATCAAAAGATTGACATTCGCCCTTGACCGCAGGCTGGGCAGGGCCCCTTTACAGTTCGCGTGTTTTCAGCCATGGGCTATTATCTCCTTGTGCAGTCTGGCAGGAGCAGCGCCAGGAGCTGCTGTAGCCCACCCACATGTAAATGCAGACAACTGGCGGGCAGGCAATCTTGCTTGCCCCTGAATAGGCTGACGCGGTCTGTGACTCATGGATATACAGGCAGTTCGCTACAGCCAACTCATCCTGTTCCTGACACCGTGGGTGCTTCATGCAGCCTTATCCTGCTTGGTCACGTTGGGATGATCTGTGTAGCAGTAGCAGAGTAGCATTACAGTTGACTAAAAAGGTGAGGGTAAAAACAAAAAAACCCCAAACAAACCTCATGGTACAGCTCTGTATGTTCTTGCTTTGCAAATTCCACCACTGTCGTTTCCCAAATGCAGCTGGATTGCAGTAGTTTTGCAGCCGGTGCTCCCTGGCATTTCCAGGGGGTGGGATTACAGCAGCCATAAAGGCCTGTGACTTGGGAACTCAGCTGTGATTTCTTCATTATCTCCTCAGGTTCTCCTACAAGCTTGTAGTGAATGTAAATTACATGCTTGCTGTTGTAACTGTGATAATTTACTGCTTCAGTCAGCAATGCATCCATGGAATATCCAACTAGATTTTTGTTTGTATTTACCCTGGGGAGAGAGGTGGCATTGGTGTCTTTATTAACATATTGACGTATTTATTGACATCAGCTGTTTTCAGTCATGACTGTTTAATTAATATAATTGATCCACTGAACATCTAGCTAATAATTCTGGGGCAAATATCCTATCTGGTCTTGTTACCAAAATTGAGTCTCAGCCCCTTCTTGTGAAATCTGCCATGGGTCTAGTTGCCAAAATAATTAAAATGACCATTAATTTGCAATTTTTCCTCCATCTAAAAAACTTATTAAGCTGGATTTTTATTAAGAAATTAAGGACAAAGTATTTAAAATGCCTTCACAGTAACGGAATGCTAAGAAATAATCATGAAATACCAGCTTATTTTTATGTAGAAAAGAGGAAACAAATAATGTAATGTCAGTGCGTTATGTAAGATCCGCTGAATAGCAGCCGTAATCAACACAGTTTAAAGCTAGGAATAAAATGCATGATTAATATGAGCAAAGGATGTGGGAAATACTTCTGAACACTTTGTATTTATTTGTAGTCCAATTGAATGCTTTTCTGAGAAGATGTCCTAGATTAGTTAATTGTTGGGTAAATGTCTTTGTAATTCTGGGTTAAGTAGGAAACACGTGTTAAAGAATAAAAACATCAGCAGTATCTAGTGAATCGTGATATCCTGAGCTATAGACAGGCATTTTTCTTTTATCTCTTCTCAAGTGATGTATTACATTGCCCGTTAGTTTGCTAACGTTTGTAAAACATCTTATGGTGACAGATAATGGCTTTACTTAGAGACCGGAAGATGTGCAGGCATTAATTACATGCTGCTTGTTAGTATTTGTTCTTCTGCTGATACTGATTTGCTATTATATACGTATCACCTCGCATACTAAAAGGTGCATGCAGCAGAATTTTTCCTGGCTCTTGCGTTTTCAGCTCCATTGTCCAAAGGATGAAGGAATGAATCTGAACAAATATTTTGTATTTACATTATGTAACTAATAAGGGAAGAAATATATGTCAAATTAAAACTAGCGATTAAAAATGTATCTGAATGTTGAAGAAACATAATTGCTTTCCAAATACCGATAATAGTGATTCATTAACAATGTATTATTTTATTAAGAAGGACAGCAGCTGTGACCTGATATCAGGAAGCCCAGAAGAGTGACTCAGGCCAAAATACTGTACTTAGTCCTTGTCCGCAACTGTTTCTAGGCTGTGTTCCAGGTATTCCTGCTGCTGCTGAGATTTTGTCTGTCTGAAATAGTTTAGTCTTGGATTTTTCCTGTGTTTTGATCCATTGTTCAGTCATGCTCAAGCCTGGAGCTTTGTAGACTTTCTTCTATATTTGTTCTCCATTCAGGGCATATTTGAGGTCTTGAAGTTCAGGACAGTTAGGGTATTGTCCAGTGAAGCGTCTGGGGTAAATATTTCCATAGCTATAGAGGACTATTCCAAGCATATTGCAGGCTCTGAATTTTTCTTCTTAATAATGAAGAGAGAAAAGCAAATCAGAAATTTAATCTCAAGTAAAATCTTGAAGTTTGCAATTCTACAAAAATTGCTTGAGAATGCTTTGTTTCACTTTTCAAGCAATAATTTTAGCTGGGACGCACAGCTGTGAAAAGACTGGGAATGTCTAGTATGTCTAAGTTGCTTCTCATCCTAAGAGTTCTCACTTGCGGTAATAATTCTGATTAGAGGCAATCAAGTAGACTTTAAGTCTGATATTTGGAAGATAATCTGTTCTTGCTGAAAAATCAGACAAGCCCTCATTTGATGTCATACTTCTTGCCATGTGTTTCAAGAATATATATAACATAAAAAGGTGGATAGGGGAAGCAGAAGAGAACTAGTGACATGGGGCTGAAGTTGTGGGATTATACAATCAAGTTTTCAAAACACTTCACCAAGCCATTCTAATTCTTCACGGTTCAAAATGTATTTTCAGCGCTGAAAATAATAGCCATCTATTATGTTATCTAAGTGCTGTCCTGGTCTTGTGATCTAAAGGCTGTGGAGTAGTTTCGAGCTGTTCAAATAATTTTGCACATAAAATTGAGTAAACCTAACATTAATCTCACATTCTATGTTCTGGGAGCAGTCAAGTCTGTACGATGGTACAAAATGCTGCTTAATGGAATTTTAGTGCTTTGATTTTGCAGAATAACTTTTCTTCACTGATTTTTCACATAAATACTTACTATGGGGTAGTCTTTCGCTATTAAAACTTATTAGTCTGAAGTTTTGATTTTCCTGCCAGAGATCATGGAGTTTCTGGTAATTAATTGTCTAATGATGTTTAAAGATGTGTTAAACGTAAGATACCAAAACCAACCAAATAAAAAAACCACACCGCAAAACCAGCAGTGCTACTTAGTGGCTTAAATGCGCATCACTTAGAGGGCTGTGCTGAAATGCGAAGTACTGGTTGTGAATTTGTATTTCATGGTATAGGTGGATATTTGAAAACAGTTCTCTTCAGCTGTTGAAAGAGGATAACTGATAATTATTTAAAATAGCAATGTTACCTGAATAAGCTGACTTCGGGATATCTCATATGAAGACTAAGGAAATTTGTACCTTGTGTTCAGAGTACGTGCATCTCTTACTTGGATATAAAAGCCATAGCTCGTAACAGGTTTGAGCAGAGCATATCTACATCTGAATTTCTGCATCACAAATTTTTGCCAACGCATTGGATTACGTGAAAACTTGGAAGCCGGTTTTCAAATTGGTTGGATCTGTTGTCAACAGCACCATAGTAACACTTCTATAGATGTCACTTCTAAAATGAAATTTTCTAATGAAAAATATGTCAACAAAGAGTTAGTTTAGTGGGGCAGGTAGTCAGTGAGGTTTTTTAAGCTTTTGCAATTTTTAATACATCTTGCTTTGCAGTTCAAGCATCATTGTGTGTGTTGCAAGTGGAGAGAAGCAGCACAGATGCTGTTAGCTGCGGGTCTTCTGAAATGGGTCTGGCCAATTAGGATTTTGCAGATCCTGTGCCTCCTCTTGCTCTTTAGCAAAAACCATTCTATGTCACAAACAACCCTGAGCTGGAAATACATGTACTAGGCTGTAGCTCATGGAGTGTATAGAGTTAAGCTTTCTTACCTTGTGAAGGATTGTGTATTGCGCGAGATATTTCGGGGAAAACAGTTACTGCGACAAGCCATACGCACCTCCTGGTTGATAAAGCAACCCTACCCACAGGGTCTGCTGAGCCTAGCGTAAAGTAAGTGCTTGCATTGTGAAAACAGTGGAATCATATAACTGAAATGAGAACGTATGTGTACAGGAGAAGTCAGGTATTGAGCATATTCACATATACATTCTTTTCTGTACAAGGAAACATGCAAAATCCTTGGAAGGGTAAGCAGGAAAAAAAAAAGTACAGTGAATGACAGATATGATGTTGTTTGTAATCTTTTGTGGGCATACTAAGTGCCTAGAGAGCTCAATGTTTTAATACTTGAAATAGGCCAGTTTAGTAACTGAGAGTTCGGGTTACTTTAAAGAGATGATGGTCCTTTTCCCAGAATCACATGCAGTGCAAGGGAGTTCGAATAGTTTGGACATCAAGGAACAGGGTAAAACCAGCACAAAACAGAGATCCCAAGAGGGGTCACAGAATAAGGGTATTGAGAGCTACTTGTTTGACTTAGAATAAGTCACAGTAAGGCAGTCTTAGAAAGAGTTTTGTTGAAGTGATCAATTTGATACAAAGCATTTTAAGTGGAAGTATGTGTTAGGACTGACTGAAGGCTTGCAAAATTATTTTAATTTTGGTGGGATAGATTATTATTATTTCTTGGTAGGCTTCCTTTAAAAATAAGTTGTTTTGCATAGTGCGAGGAGGTATAAGTAGGTAGTTAGAGCCTTGTTTTAGCAAAGCTCTTAAGTGTAACTTACAAGGAAGCCGTTTCTTTAGTTAGGGCTTAGCAAAAAACAAAGGATGCTTTTAATAGTAATATCAGCGTACAAATAGAAAAAGAATTTATTGTGAGTGATAATACACAGATTTTCCCACAACTCTATTCTACTGCCAGTAAAAATTAATACTTTCAGTTTTTTCGTGATGAGAGCCAGTAAATTAATTCAGCGGCTACTGAACTGATGTTCAGCTGAGGCTTCATTTTGGTGAAGAACAAGGACTTTCCAGAAAAGCCGATGCCAGCAGAGAACCTGCTGGGATTTAGGGCATGTTAATTTCTGAGAGAGGGAGAGGGGGCTTGGGGCAAAAGGGAGTCATTTCAGTGAAATGGTAGAAACACATCTGCCTTCCATAAGAAATGGACAAGCTTGGAAAAATTAAGTAAACTAGTTATTGAAATGAATGGCTGGATGTGTAGTGCAGCAGAGACACACACCGGTGCGGCGGGGAAGAGGGGGCTGCTTGGCCGTGCTCTTCAACGTGGAAATAGTTCTGGCTGTTTGGCATAAAATATCTTTTACTTGCCTCTGAAGCAGGGCTGCAGACACAAGTGAGGAAAAGAATGATATTAAATAACTGCATCTTACTAGATTAAGGGTAAATGGAGGATATAGAAGATAAAGCAGATAAATGCATCAGCATCTGGATATTAAGCTCAGAACATACAGGAATGAAATTAGTATTGCAAAGGAAATTCTACACAAGCAAATGTGTATCAACTGATGAGTAACAACTCAGCTGAAAATTAGAAGCAGCTTCCTATTAAAGCTTTGGGGCATCTTTGTGAACTAAGTAGTAGGGAAAGGAATTCAAAGGCTTCAGGATAGAGCTACATAAATTCATGAAAAATATTTCAAAATATGACTGTACTAAGAAATTTTTGGCAGTCCGTTTACAAATGTTTATCTTCGCTTTGAGCTTGCATATTTTGTCACTGCGACAATAGTCAGCTCACGTTTCGCGGAGGGGCAGCACCCGCGTGCAGGGAAACAAAAAGCAGCATTTTATCCTTTCCTTAATGTCCCAAGAACCACAGCATCTCTAGCGTAGCTAGGGGTTTTTCCACTGTGACTTTGAGCGCACATTCTGTATGATAAAAGTACGAGCACACAGTGAAATAAGCAATAAATAGTTACGTTCCTGTGGCGGGCTGGCCCTGCCCAGCCGCTGGCGGTGCCTCAGTCTCCCTGAGGGGCTGAGGCGGGGCTGGGGCTGAGGCGGCCGGAACCGGCTGGAACCGGCTGGAACCGGCCGTGTCTGGCACGGGGAAGCGCCGGGCTTACCTCACAGAGAGCCCTGTGGCGGTGTCTGAAGAGACGTGGGATGCGGGAAAGGGCTGTGGTGGCTGGCGCGGGGCAGCGTCCAGCCAGCCGCCTGCCTTCGGCTCGCTTCCCTCAGCCGTCGGTGGTGCGGACCCCCATGGCCAGGGCTTGGGTTTGGCTCCCGGGGCGATTACCGTGGGGGGCTGGGGGCCTGGCTCATCCACGGCCTGCTCTGACAAGGTGTGGGTCCCTGTCTCACCACGCTCCTCTGGTGCCACGCAGAGGCTCGATGGGCTTGGGCTGTGCCTCAGATTTTCAGACCTAGTTCAGTTTCAGGTGGTAGAGTGAATATGTGGGAGTTTTTAGCCAGTAATGGATATTTTTTAGGGCCACGAAGATGATCAGAAGGCTGGAGCACCTCTCCTATGAAAGCAAGCTGAGAGAGCTGGGGGGGTTCAGCCTGGAGAAGAGAAGGCTCCGGGGAGACCTCAGAGCCCCTTCCAGTCCCTCAAGGGGCTCCAGGAAAGCTCTGGGGGGGGGACTCTGGATCAGGGAGGGGAGCCATGGGACGAGGGGGAACGGTTTTAGACTGGAAGAGGGGAGATTTAGATGAGATATTTTCACCCTGAGGGTGGTGAGCCCCTGGCCCAGGTTGCCCAGAGAAGCTGTGGCTGCCCCATCCCTGGAGGGGTTCAAGGCCAGGCTGGACGGGGCTTGGAGCAACCTGGGCTGGTGGGAGGTGTCCCTGCCCAGGGCAGGGGGTGGCACTGGGTGGGCTTTAAGGTCCCTTCCAACCTAAACCATTCTATAATTCTATGATTTTTCCTATAGAAACAAGCTCCATGACCTCTCAGAGTACCAGTTGCTTATATAAACAACACAGTTGTCAGCTTTGCCCCCCACCCCCATACGCAGGGGTAACTTTGTCACCAAGCCACTTGGTACTTAAATTTTTAAAGACAGACATAGACAATGTCACTTTTTCTTCTTAAGTTCATAGTAACAAATCTAAAGGAAGTATATAGTATGTGTCAGAACCAGGTCGGTTAAACTTTCTTTTCCATACCAATGAAGCAGGAATAGGGTAGGAGGAGAGGCGCGGTTCACAGCTCACAGTCAGCGATCAACTGCTAGGTCATGCTGTTAAACATTCCCCTCTGTGTAGTGGACTGTAGCACTCCTTCTGGTAGTTAATAGTGTGAGAGTGCAGCGGTCGATTACATACCGGTGCTGACACTCGGCACATCATACAGAGCAGAGTGATGTGGCACACAGATAAACTGTGAGTGCAGCGTCTTCCTGCTGCTGGGGAGTTCCGTCGCAGACCCCTGTCTTAGCATTTCCAAGGATGTTGGTACTTTAATGGAATAAGGGCACTGAACTTTGTCCAGATCAGACCGTGTGCAGTCCGTAAGTATTCTTCTGAGGCCATAGAATTATTGCTTGACAGTGATGTTTAGAGAATGTCCTGGAGTCCAAAATCACTAATTAGTCTTAAAATGATAAACTCACTTTTTGGGCAGTGACAATGAGGCAAGTAGAAATGTGTCTCAAACTGTTTAATCCATTGAGAGAAAAGCTTTGGAAATAAATTGGGAGATCTTTGAAACAAAGGGTCAAAGTCTGATATTAAATAGCTTTGTAAAGCAAACAAAGCTGATCATGATAATAGCACGCAACGCAGCTGCTCCTAATCACACTAGTGAGATCAAAATGAGATTTTAAAGGCTTTGTTTCCGGTAGCTATTCTTTTCGTGTTTGGAGTACACTTGTTTGGTTCTGTATTTGAGTAGATAGTTTGAGACCTCCTGGGGGCAGGGTGAAGGATGTGTGCTTTATCCCATGTGACTTCACTTGTAACTTCAACCAGAAGCCTGGTTTGCTCTGGATTTCTAGAATGAATAAATAGCTAAGCATCTTAATCGTGCAGGGACCAACATGTTAATAATAAACATGAGAATACAATAAATGGTAACAAATGGCTTTGCCTAGTAGTATATCCCAAAACATTCAAGATAAATTCAGGCCTTCATTTAAACCAAACAAGCCAGCAAGTAGTAGAGAGTCATCTGATGTATGAATTGCAACTCACGTGGTACATAAGTTGGGGCGATCCTGCGAAAGCTATCCTATATGATACTGTTTGATATTGCTCAGGTGATCTGTTTATTCCTTGCAGTAATGGAAGGAACAGAAATCTTGGCAGACAAAAAAGGGGTTTGGAAAGAGATAGGTCCCTGCCTGTGCAAGTTATTGATGTTGGCAAGTTATTAATTTTGGTAGGACATAATAGAACTGAAAGCCTGTTTTGACAAGCTGCCCCTGCTGAAGTCTATGGGAGTTCTTCCCAATCATTTCAGTGCGTCTTTGTGTTTAATACTTGTAGATTGCAAGCTCATTAGGATAATGATTTGGGCATCATACATCTAGGTCTTTTCACACAGTGGCATCAAGTAACACACTGTACAAGTACCTTGCTGAGTAGACTTTGTAATGCTAGGGAAAAATGCAGCCCTGGTGTTCCCAGTTCTGTCCTACTTACTATATTTTTCTTATAAAGGAAAGCCTTTTTTCTAAGTTAAAAGCAAAGGCTAAATAGCCTGTGCAGTTACTAACGTTTCACTTTGTAGTATTAATCAGTTGTAAAATATTTTAATTCATTCGGTTAAGATGCAAACGTGGGCAGACTTTCTCCTGTGCTTACTCATCAGGCCAATTTCATATTGTTTTAGGGGAGAACCGAGGAAGAGAGTGAACTAAAGTACGTTGGCTCAAACAGCAGCTCGAGCACATGCTTAACATAGACTATGCAACTTAGTCTCTTATCTTGGATAAAACAGTAAGGGCTCAGATGACTTTAGAGGCAGATACGTTTTTTTTCAGTTATCGTTATATCTGGACACATGGAAACGAAAACTAGAACCAAACTGAAAACTTGTACCAAACACATGAAAAAAATGCTATGCACTATAAAAGCTTCATGACTGTTACCCTGTCTAAAATTAAATTTTCAATAGTACTCATTACAGAATGGGGAGGAATAGCTGTTAAATTACTAATGCATCTTTCGTATATGAAAAAAATCCTGCAGACTGAGTTACTACTTTTGGATACGCTTAATACTGGTACTCTTGTAGGAAACCTGAGTGAACAAGCAGTGGGCATCAGCTCTGAAGCTGTGTGGATACAGAATTCAACGTGCTGCAGCAGCTGAGAGCCTTCCTGTTGCGTTAGCATTGCTGGAATCCAGATAATGCATCTTTCTCGTGCAGTTTGCTTTTGCTTATTGATTTGACTTCTCAGTCTTGTTTTTCATATGCCTCAAAACTGGGCTTTTTGCAAAAATAACTTAAACAATTTACTGTTTCACAGGACAGTAGATTCAGCTACCTGACTAAAGTGTTTCCTCCTTGATCTGGATTGATTATCATCCAGAGAGCACCTTTCTGAATCCCTGTATAACTAATGCTTCGCTTCGTTCAACCTGTGCACTGCACTGCCAGACATCTGCAGAAATTGTGTTTAAAACCAGGAGCATTGGACCAAGGTGACAAGACTGTTTGTATATTCTCTTCCTCATAACACCAGTGGTGATTGAGCTGCTTGACTTTACAATAGCTTGGAAAGCTGTTTTATGGGACTCTTTATGGAACGGTTTTATTTTCTGAGCAGACATTTATCTATGTGTTGTACTGGTGGCTATTAGAGGGTTTTGGCTGTGATGTGCAATTTCACAATACGCAAGCACCTTTTAAAATGGCACTATTTCTTCAGTGCTTTGTATTTGGTACCTGCTAGAAATGAGGCGATATTTGAATAATTATAAAGCTTCTCTGGAGCAACGGAAGATATCTTTAGGCTGTCTTCAGTGCAATAGAAAAAACACTTATCTTAAATCTGTATTTCTCTGAGTTATCTTAATTTGTGGAAAAGATATTTAACTTGCAAAGTTAGCAGATACCAGGTAATCGTGATAATGTTTTGCAGTGTTGTATATGTGTGTTTCAAGGGGTGGATGCTTCAAATCAGGCCTTCATTGTGGAATGGGGTCATTTTGCTAGGGTGCCTGATCCATGCCATGAGCCCATGTAGGTTCAAGTTACAGGATCAAGCTCACTGTGAAGGTTTTGGGAACTATATAAACAACACTATTTAGGAATTGTTGCATTAGGCCAGATTCTGTGTAGTTCACTCTCTGTTGTGTGGGGCAGTGCCACATAAAGTGTATGCTTAGATGTAGCTTTCTTAAAATGAATTCTGGTTAAGTACCTGTTGATGCAGTATCCAAGCATTACGGGCCAATTACGTAAGGGAATGGAGAATTTTGGGGCTTTTCTCTCCCCATTAGTTATGGTTTCCTATTGCACTGAATAGCAATAACACGTGGTGATGTGACTCCAGGGCTGTGGCTACCCGAACAATTCTACAAATTATCATCAATTTTACTTTTGTGGGGATGGAAGGTTAGGCTGAATAGGTAAACCTGCGTACGTGTCCGCTAGATAAAATTCTTACATTGTTTCCAGTGTGACAGATAAGTGGGGGAGAACAGGAGGTTGTAAAGTTAACTGTTCAGCTTTAGGCAGATGACTGACCAAAAGGGAGCACCTTAGGGTTTTTTGACACAAAAGGTAGTTGTTTGCAAGTCAGTTTGGACCAAAGATCATCAGAATAACTCCTGCCTTACCTTTCTCTTTTTTTTGTTTTGCAAAGTTACATTATTTAGCAGCATTTTTGACAGTTGATGCTTCTCTTTAGCCTGGGGAACTTCATAGGTAATGCTGTGATAAGTAGCATTTGGCCGACCACCTGCTCTCCTTATTCTGGAAGTATTACAACTGGCCATGAAACAGCTATGAACTGATCACTTGACCATGGCAAATGAGCTGCCCTCATCACTGTGTTCTGGTATATATTTAACTTAATAATGTGAGCAGATGGTCATTATATTGATTCATGAAGCAAAGGAGGAAGCTTGGCTGTCTTGATAACGTAAGGCCTGAGTGCTGAGCGTTGGAGTGGGGCAAGGAGAAGGGTAGGGGAGGTAAAAAGGAAATTTTTGTGGTGTGGTTTTTTTTGTTTGTTTGGCTTTGGGTTTTTGTTTTGTTTTGTTTTTTTCCAAAGGACCACTGTGGACAGGAATAAAATAAAAGCAAATTTACGTGACTCATCAAGCCTGTGCATATGGTCATTTCCCTGGAGACAGAGATTGTTAGTGCACAAATGTGATGCTGCTGAAATATTTGCACCACTAATGGTGGGGAAAAGGAGCGGGGGAGGGGGGGGAGATGGGAGAGAGCAGTACTCTTGTAGAGTTGTGAAACTTCTCTGCTGTTGCTATTAATGATTACAAGTCTTCTGAGGAAACTTTGAAGGGAAAAGGTAATACTAAAGTCATAATTCTTCAGTAATTTTTTTTGCAAAGAACAACTTTGTTTAATTGTCTCCCCATTTAATAGGGTATAACTGAAGATTTAAGCGAGAAGCTAATTCTATAAAATATTCAGTAGCTATCCTCATTAGCTAAACTGGGAAGTTGACAAATTCCCATCCTGGATCAGCTCAAAGGAACAGCTTGATTTGGTTATTCATTTTTTTAATTTTCACATGAGAAATACTATATACAGAAGAACATTCTCTTGAGCAAGAGCTTAATCTCGTATTTTGGTTCCTGTTTCTCCTAGCTGCTGATTAGCTTTGCTGTCTTATCAGTGTATGTCATAGTATGTGACTATAAATTGACTTTGCAGTGAAGAGGGAATACGTCTCGTCTTCACAGATGCTGCTGTTACCATGGAGATAAAAGGACCAATGGCCTTTTCTTGGTTTGGACTGTACTACAGTGTTCATACAGAGATGGTGCATTCGAAAATGCAACATTTGGTGCTTTTATATTTCAGTCTAAATATCAAATGAGAAAGCATATTGTTTTTTCTTGGTGATGAAGTTTAATAATAAATACTGGTTTGGGACTTTTTCTGGAAGCAAAAAGCAAGTCCACCAGGAATGTGAAAACACTGTGGCTGGTTTATGCTTGCTAAACCTCCTCTCTGGGAAAAACCTTTTGGCTTTGCAAAATATAACCCTGTAGAGCCTTTGGGTTTATCTGATGCAGTGTTTGATGCTGGTTACATCACCAGCTTACTTATCTGTGATGTTCCACTGTGGCTGATCTTGAATGAGCATGCAAAAGCTGTGAACGCGATTTTTTTTTTTTTTTTTTTTTTTTTTTTTTTTTTTTAAAAAAAGCTTTTTTCCCC
>VYZM01011546.1:491914-532814 GCA_013398915.1 Dromas ardeola | reverse complement strand
TTTTTTATTCTTAAGAAAGAGCTTTTCTACCTCAGATCGCGTGAAAGAAAATATAAATACCAAATCCACAACACATTCAAGGATGGCTTGCAGAAGGTGTTATTTGTGAGTACCTTTTCCTTCTTCATCTGTCATCACGTCTCTGATATCTGTGTTGAGGATTCCAGAAGTGGGAGTAGTGATCAGTTTATTGTTTGGTAGGTTTCTTTCCACGAACCATTTTTAGGGTGTTACCTTTTTGGCAGATGAATGATCTGTACATTAGAAATGCATAGATGATGTTTGTGTTTATGGGTATTTAAAATTTTAACCTAATGAAGAGAGTAAGCCTATGTTTAGCAGTGCAAAAAAATCAAACAAACAAAAACCCAGTTTGCATACACGAAGTAACACAGGATGCTAGGAATTCTGTCTGTGATGAGTCAAGTGGCTTTCTTCCATTTTGTTTGAATGCTTTGTCATATTAAAGTGTAACCTGGCTTTTAAATATGTAAACGTTAACATGAGGATATGGACAGCAGTCAAGCAATATAATAAGGCAAAATGTCGCTGTGGTTTTGTTGTCATTGTATATATGCTTGATCAAAACCTAAAGATGTATTAATTGCTTATTATTTAGTTGAGCAGTTTCTCCAGCATTATTAGTCAGCACAGCAGGAGTTTAATATTTCATTCATTTAATGCAGTGCAGCAGCTCTTCGCATGAGTTGTCACATTTGGCAGAGGAGCTAAGTGCTTATCCACTTGTAGCCAGAGGAAGGACAACGCTAAAGTTTGCGTGTTGTTTGTGGTGTCAGCATCAGGGTGTATGTGGAAGCCACCCTGGGTGGTTTTATTCAGCTGAATTCTGGTGGTTCCACATGACCGTTACTATGAGCTTTCTCTTAAACCATAGTGCAGTGTTGTTCCACTTCAGGGAAAAATCAGAGCAAATTAGCACATGTGTGCAGTTGTGAGTTGTCCTCTACCACCCACCCTCGCTGCCGCCAATGGGTTGCTTCTAATCCAGTGTTTCGAAATGGCTATACCTGCTATTTGCATTTCTGAACTCTGGTTAAAGATCCTCTCCCTTTAGGGTTAAATTTAGGTTTGCCAGAGTATCATCCATTAAGGAGGTGCAATTGTTATCTGGAGCCTTTTTCAGTTTTTTTTTATCGTGCCTGTGAGGGTCCTAATTTGAGTAAATCTGCTTTACGTTCAGTAGCACGGTCCACACGCAGGCATAGTAAGTTCAGCCATTCAAGATAAAACTACTCAAAATGAATATTGAAAGAGTATTGAAATCTCTTCTTAAGTTTTCTTTAGCCTTTTGTTTTACGGAGGTGGTATGAATGGTTAAGGTGAAATGTTTTAAAATCAAAATAAACTTGGAACTGTACATAAGAAGTTGAAATAAGAAAAGTGAACTTGGAAAACAGGTTGTAACCTTCCAGGTATATGTGGATCAGCTTTAACTATAATGCTGTATGTTTATGGAAGGGAGAAGTAGTAATGTTTGTGTTAGACTCCATTTTAATTTGAGTTCTGGGATTTGGGGATTTTGAAACTCTCAGCAGGGGACAGAATTTCTTATAGCGCTTATAGTGTGGTGTTAAAGAATATTTAATCTCTGTAGGTTACTTTGTTTAACAGTGATGTTGCAGTCTTATTTATAGAACCATTTTGTACAGAATTTTCCTCTGTTACTGCTTACATCTGTGCTATCTTTTACCTACCTCAGCACATTGCTGTAGAAAACACAATATGAACCATGACTTCTATAATTCTGTGTTTTAACTCTGATTTAAGAAACCTGATGCTGATAGTTGAAAAGAAGGAAAAATGAAGGACTGGGGACTTTTTTAGAACTCACTCTCTGGAACATATCTATATATATATATCATGTTCTTTTAAGCTGATCAGTTCTGAATAATGAAATGTATGTTAAATACACCAGCTCCGTAATGCATGAGTAAGTTTTAAGGTGAGCACTTAAATACTATAAATCTGTCAATGTTCTAATAATATATATGCTAAGGACTTTTGCCTTTTAAAAAACAAAATGTATTTTTTTACATCTTAAAAATAAAATGTAAAAAGCTAGGTTGTTGCTGTTCTGAAAAAAGCTAAACAACAATGTCAAACTACTGGGATTAGCAAAAACGTTTTTTCAGATGCTGCACTGAATAGAACATATGTCATTGTACCATTGTTTTAAGTAATAGGATTTGCCTTGCTGTAAATCTCTTATGCTATATGTGTAATTTCATTCTTTGTACATTACTATTTTTCCTTTTTCATGAGCTTCAAATCCAATACGTATAGATGTTGCTATTTAGATTTGGTTTTACTATGATTATTGCTTTGTGAAATTATACATGTGGCTGTATTTTGTAATATGAGTTGTAGTTTCTTCAGCAATTCTGGGACCTAATTTAATGACGTGGGAAATACAGAAAAGATGCAGTGAATCTATCAATTTTCTGATTTTATCTAAAAGATTTTTTTTCTTCTATCGTGCGCAGCTTCATGTCTCTCTGCTCTTCTTTATTTCTGGGCTTGGACTGTATGGGTTTTATTCCCCTACAGATTTTGAAAGTGACTAGTAAGCACAGATGATACAAGTGCATTTTATGTGCACTGTAAATGAATAGATGGTTTTGTAGTAAGCCTTAATCAAAAGGGCAATAAATGTTCCTAATTGTAAGTGCCTACATGTTACCAATCTTAATTAAATTCACCCTACTTACAGCTAACCCAGTATTGGAGGCTGCCTACAAACTGTGCACTGGCTAGGATGCAAAAGAATCACCTCTTGGCCATTTATATAAGCTAGTACTTCATTTTCATGAAACAAAAAAAGTTCTTAATAATTATTTTAAAAATAATTATCTATAAATAAGTATTGTGTTCTAGGATGGGACAAAAATAACTTATGTTTCATGTTTAGTATGCTGTGACAGTACTGGTTTTATTCTCCCAAGAGATGATAATTATTTTAAGGCCCTTTTGATGGAGGAGAGGCCAGTGAGAGCACACATGATCATTCCTTTGAAAAATCCAGCTGTGGACACTTGAGTTGGAAATACATAAAGGGCAGTATTATCCAAAACAGGAACCTATCAGTTTGCATTTATACTGCAACACGTACAAATGCTGATATTTAATTATTTTAATAACAATCAAATTTTATGTATTCTTGAGCAAAATTCAGGGGTCTGTACTCTAGCCCACACGTGCCGATCTCTTAAAACTGTAGGCTTTATTGAACATCCTTGATACCTAGTGAAACCATCTCTAATTTTTATTAAGAAAACATCCTGTCCTATATTGCGTTTCGCTAGGTTTTATGACTACTGCATGGGAGGGGGGACAGAGAGGGAAGGAGGGAGAAGCCAACATAGCAGGTCTAGAACATATGGTTGTGCTGCTGTCTGGTATCTGGGCGGTATTCTTGGCTCTTAGACTACAGTGCAAGGTAATTATAGTGATGTTTACTTGCCATGAGTTGTCTTGTTACCTTCCTGTGATTTGGTGTCCGAGAAGCTGGTACAGAAAACCATCTTGTTGAAAGGAAATGACAGGAATAAAGGTATTAGTTCTAGTCTTCTGTCATGTGTGATGGTCTCGGTCAAACACATGTGAACTGTTTTTTACATACGCAACCATAAAAGCAATAACAACATTTAATTTTGTACAGTTGCCATTCAAAAAAGGATGTAGGGGAAAGACTGTAATTAACAAGAACACTGTGAAAAAACATAGTATTTGCTATTTGCCACAACAGCCTCTGCTTGACATACTTGGCTACAGACTGATGGACATAATAGGATGAATCAAGTAAAAAAAAAAAAGAAAACTTTTTTCGGTGCTACCTCAAAAGCCAAAGTCACACTGTCCTGTGTATTTTGGGTGAAGATCTGAGTAGTAAAAGAAATATCTTTGATGTCAGAACAGTAGGAATTTGTCCTTGCAGATGTGAATGGTTCATCTGCTAAATCACCCCTTAGTGGACATGTCCACAGACAGCTACAATCAAACTTGGACTATGAGGGGATTATATGAATTACTGTATAAAGCTATCTACTGTTTTCTCTGATGGGGTGAGTTTCCAAAAAGCAAGTTGTCTTGTGAGCACAGTGTGTTTATTCTGAAAGCCTTTCTAGCATGTTAATATACACGTTAACAAGCAAACTTTTAGCTGGATATGAGTCTGTGTCGTTGTGACTTTTATTGTTTTTCACCTATTTGGAGATCAGATTGATTATATTTCAAATTTTGTTTCTCATTACAGAAATGGTTAGATTTATTAAATGAGAACAGGATGGACTTTACTAGTTTTTAACTATAGTCTTTTCTAATCTCAGCTGTAGCCATAACTCTGGGTTGATGTGAGAAAGAAAATTTTCAACTTGGAAAATAACGTAATTCTTCATCAGGATGAAATACTGAGAAATGGAAGTATTCCTTTTATTAGCTTGTAGGCATGAATCCAATCAAATAATTCTTAGCTACCTCAGATGACATTCAAGGGAATGGGTTTATGTAGAGGATGAACTTGTCTACCACTTCAGCTATTTTCAAGCTAATTTTTGAAAGTGTATGTGTTAACTAGCACCAGCTTTACAGAGTGCCTGAGGCAGTATAGGAGGCTGTGCTAGTATAACTTTTTCCTAGTGCTCGCACGTACTCATTGGAACACAGCACCTCATAGAAAAATGTACCAGAAGAAAAGGAAGAATACTGGCAGATGGAGGTGAACAGATTGTTATTTCATACAAAGAAGAGGAATAGCATATGAAGTAATATGGCTGCGGAAAAATGCAGCAGTTAAGATGAACAAACCTACCTAGTAGACTCCTGTCATCAGCCACATCATTAACTTTATAAAAAGACAACATTTCTTCCAGCTGTGGTCCTGTACCAATACACTTGTACTAAGTATCCATGAGACAGCAGTCTCTCAGTCTCTCTGTTTAAAAGCTGATAATCTTGTTAGGAAGACGTTCTAAGACAGTGATGATTTAATAATTCTGTCAATTTACTCACGTGTTTACACATGCTTGAAATTAAACAGCAGCAAAATAAAAAAGGGTTGGATATCATGTCCTGCACTAAATACTGCGTGCTATTCAGAGTTGGGAGGACAAGCTTTCTCTCGGCTCTCAGCATCTCGCTGGACGGATGTGGTGCTTCCTGCAGCCAGTAGCACAGTGGCATGGCCCTGTTGCCAGGAGCAGAAGGATGGTCACCAACCTACAAAGAGGACATTTTGAAAACAGTAAGAGGATAGCCTTTTAAAGCAAAAGTAATTCCAAGTTCGTAGCCTGGTATTCTGTTCTCCCAGGTTGTTTTAAAACCAATATTGAAGAAATCGTCTACTGAGTTTGGGAGGCTTGTTGGTGATTGTAAGAGAAAATGGAAAAAAAAAAAAAAACCAAACAAACAATTGCAGCTTTATGTGATGATCAGTAATCCATTTCTTTTTATTTGTATGTCTAAGCAAGACTCTAGTATTGAAAGAATAAAAGGAATGGTCATTTCTGTTCGCTGATGGATATGACAGTTGTTAAAATGAGTGGTTTCTAATAGCAAACATAATGGAATTTATACAGAAGGCAGAGGGACAGTTAAACTTACTGTGGGTCTGCATGCTTGCTTCGTAGCTGGATTTTCCTCGTCATGTTGGTATCCTGAGGGAGATGTGATTTCAAGGTTTTCTTTTAGGTTTGGTTGTGTTTTTACTGTTTGACTAGTCTGTTCTCAAAAGAACTTTCTTTAAAAATTGACAAGTGGTTACCTGTCCGTGAGTACTTGAGGAGAGCTGGAAGAAACTTGGCCTGGAAGCGGGAAATTGCAAAGCTTCCATGCCCACTGGGATGTTGCAGTAATGTCTCAGAAATTGAAAATACCGGAAGAAGCATTCATCAGTTTAGTCATTTATCTTGTGTCAGTGCTGAAGTAGCTGTGCTCTACTTATAATCTTAAATCAGATGTAGAAACTAAACTTATTAGGGCTGAGTATCTATGATACTGTGATCAGGGGAAGTGATTGCTTCTCCAAATTACTTAAGTATATTTCTTCTGATGTCTTTAGGTGTTACAACTTAGTGAATCAATACTGT
This sequence comes from Dromas ardeola, assembly GCA_013398915.1. Taxonomy (NCBI): domain Eukaryota; kingdom Metazoa; phylum Chordata; class Aves; order Charadriiformes; family Dromadidae; genus Dromas; species Dromas ardeola. The sequence continues at coordinate 526,710 of VYZM01011546.1, read as the reverse complement.
TTTGAATGCAAACTTGTGTTGAACACTGATTGAAAGAATCTAGCTATATAGTTTAAAACAAAAAAAAAAAGCATTTGAATCTTTTTCTGGTATGTTCCAGAGGAGAAAATGAATGGAAGTACTGTTTTAGCAAGTGATTAAAGACACAAAATGCCACGTATGGATTTTAGATTGCGCCAGGAGAAGGTGTTATTTGCTTTGGGTAAAATTAGTATGCTGTGACAGAGGCTGTAAAGCCTGAGCCTCATCTTTTGCCAGGCTGATAAGGTATTAAGTCAGTGGGATCTAGAGGAACCAAAACACAGAGTCAAGATATCCCTGAATTTTAAAATTTGGACCAGAGTCCAAAGCTCATGTTTGCTTCTGTAACTAGTTCAACAAAGAGCCTACCTTTGAACACCCTAAGAAATGGCTCAAATCTAACCTTACATATTGAACGTACATCTTTGACATCTGAGATGTTCTTGGAACACAGCAATGATATGTAGTAACTTAATTACCAACCTGCCGTTGAACGTTGTCATGTTTTATCTACGCCATACCTACCCCTGTGACACACGGAGTGCCAGTGTAGTTTCTACTTGACAAACCTTTGGCACTTCTTATTTGCTATCAAGGTGACTGGACTTTTCCATTTCTACTGCGCCTTCGAAAAGAAACTCAAAGCAGTTGAGCTCCTAACCAGTCTTGTGCGATAGGTGAGTATTAACCTTAACTGAAGATGAGCAAACTGAGATTATAGAGAGAACTTCCTGTTTTATTGTTTAGATTTTTTTGGAACTTAGGAAAGTCAGAGTAGGACAGGTTTCTGGAGCCTTGTGGGGAAGATTCTTTTGGAATAGCCAGAAGCAAGCTCTGTTCAAAATGCTTTGTTGAACAGAACTGAATCCAGACAGATTCTTTCATATGTTTACCGGCTTATTCTCTGAAGAGAGAGAGAGAGATTTGTGTGGAAAAAAAGGGTGGTGGGAAGGGAATCTGGGACGCTGTCATACTAATTTCCTCCTTTTGCTTCTACTGAAAAAAATTAGGTATTCCCAAAGCAGGAAGCAGCGATTTCGTCAGTGTGATCAGTTTCCCTACCCAATGTGAGACTATCGTGCAATGCACACTTACAGTGTACTGCCCTGGTTCTGTGAATTGTGTGGAGCAACTTGTGTGAATATCGTATGTTTTCCTTGTCAGAAAACACAGCTTTTGCGTGTTCTAACTGCTTCTGTCATGGTCCATCGATGTTTTCAGTAACATTGTCCATCTTTCTTTAGAATTGTTCTGGTCATCTTTCCAAGTGGTTTGACGGTGCCACCAATTAGTAACTGTGCACTACGAGGCGTTAGCAGGGTATGTCCCATGATGGCAATCTGCCTCGTGACTGAATTGCGTTGCACTTCTTTTTCCAAAAGCTCCACTACTTTGTAGGAGTTTACCACCAGTTGCTATCTTTAAACAGAAAATCCAACTCATCTTGTCTGTGCAGTTGATGACACACTGTTGGNTTTTTTTTTTTTCCCCCAAAAGGATTAGTAACTGACTCCTTTCTGAACAAAGACTGGCTTTTTTTGCTTAACCGCTCTGATCTTATAAGAAAGTGACCTCACAGGATTCACTTTAAGCCTCAGGGATGCAGAAGAATCAAAATCAATCTTCTGAAACATCTGCCAAGATGCCAAGCAAAAGATGGCCGGGGGNGGGGAAGGTGCATATATGTAGACATACACACATTCTCTATTAATAATCAGTTACAAGTTAAATGAGGATTTTCAGTTTAATGGATACTTCTTCCATATGTGCACACTCTAAGAGCTAGGAAATATTGATTAATTTTTTTATGATTTCCTAGAAGAAAGCTGTGTCTTAAGAAATTTGATTAGGTGGTTTTATCATGGAGGACTTACTGTGCTAAACCTTGTTTAATGTTTCCTGGCACAACCATCAAAAATGCTGAGAAGTGTACTGTGTGTTGCTTAAAGATTTTTCTAAGCTTTACTTCAGATGCAATACCTTGTCTTGTTTTGCAACTCGTGTGTGTTTTTAATGAAAAAATACAAGCATAATGATCTGGGGCACAAAATTATCTTTTTGTGTTGTAAAGCTTTTTTTATTTTTCCATGCTTTGAACAAATGACAGCAATTAAATTAGTATTGCACATTTCAGAATACTGGTTAAAACTTGGGTGAAACTTAGATTCTTTCAAATTTATGAGTGGCGTATTGCAATATGTTTGTAATTGCTGGGCCTGAAGAAAGCTTACGCTCATATTCATTGCATTATTCCTCCTCATGTTTAAGCACTGTGTTTGTAATTCCATTAACAAAGAAACAGCTTGACTGGTGCAGAGTAACATGCAAGTCTGAAGCTTCATTTCCATAGGAATTTTAACCCTTGATGTTTAGCTTTTGCCTCTGTTCCTCATGGCAAGGCAAAAACAAAGTCTTAAATTGGCATTTTATCTTAATCTCGCAACAAAACTTTGATTCTTCATTGCAACAGTTCATCACTGTCATTCTTGATGTGTATATTTAAACCGTGGGACTATTTCCCTCTTTATTTCCTGGGATTCAGAATTGACAGCTGTATGTCAAATTTCATTCAAAGTTATCATGAATTTCAAATATACCTATTAGCACCTGCTTTTCCCTAAAAAGCCCCTTTCTAAACACTTGGTGTTTTGACTTTGTGTTTTTCCTTGTGTCGTAGGTCTTTAAATACTCTGCACCAGTTTTGCTGTCCAGCTCCATTGTACCATACCCAGCTAGCTGTCCCTGCCACACACTCAGAGTACAGGTAAGAGTAGCTATGGTCCGCCCACTTGTTATTTTTGAAGAGAGATCTAACGCGACGATTTGACATAAGGAATAGTAGTTTAAGTTTTAAAAGAAAAAAAGAAAAAGAGTATTAGAAAAGCATCGAACATTTTTAATATAAGATAGTTCTGTTCACTTCTCTCAGGCACCCTTGAGTTATACAGTAAAATGAGTTTCATGTGCTTTAAGACGCACATGCCCCCTAGACTCCGAAAGGTACGAAGAAGCTAGTTGTAGGCTTAGTTCTCACATAACAAATACATTGAAATGTTCATATAATGTATGTAGGATATTGATGTTGTTCTGAGCAACACTTTTTTTAACCCCTGAATATTTCATGACAGTACTTAGGTAAGCCATGCATTGTGGCGCTCTTAAGGTTAAAGGCATAGACCTGCAAAAGGCTCGGCACTGCCTTTTGATTTGAATGGAAGTAGGGGGCTTTTAAACAGATGCAAGCCCTTGATGCCAAGCAGAGTCTGCCCTGAATATATCAAAAATGTATGTTTTCCAGCTAATAATGCTTTATTTAACATAGATGTCTTTACTACATGTTCTCCAAGTTCTCTTTGATCAAATGTGGAGAGCAGTAATTATGCATCTTAGTACAATTAATTGTCAGTGCCGGTGTTTATTTTAACAGTCATCTTATAGAAGCATCAATGGACAGCTAATTTAAGTAATTAGAAATGTGAAAACTGTTAAGAAATTGTGCATGTCATGAAAACATTTTCTTACATGTTTACTTTTAATATTAGTGATTAACTTAGTGATAATTGCCAGCTCATGAATATTATTAATATCAAAATATTGGACGTCTGGTGCTGAAAAATCAAATCACTTTGCACTGGTAATAAGGAAAGACAAAAACAAACAATGAATCCTAAATCTGTAAATGCATAAACATATTTCTGATTTGAATCTTTCATCTCTTAGTTATCTCTAACCGTGCATGTTTGGATTCATCCTGTTGTTTTACATTGCAGCATCTGTTTGTATGTTTGGATTTTTTTCTCCCATCAGAGCTTTGTTTTATTTGGTGGTAGTGAATCCATACTGGAGTTGTAAGACAACTTAGTATTCCTTCAGTGAGGAGCGGGGCCCGAACACTGTTTGATTCCCCACTTGCTTTTTAATGAGACTTTAATTTTTCCTTTGTCCTTGGTTTAAAATGCTTTAATTTTAAGGACTTATTAGAGACCTTCCTATAGGGATGTTGACAGAAAAACGAGTTGTTTCTCGAATGTTTCAATATCTTACTCCACATAAGTTATTTTTATTGGTAGTATTTCTTCTGGAATTAAAACTTAAAGCAGCATAACTTTGTGCTTAAAAAAATCCTAAACTTCTCTAGCTTTTTATGTCTTTCTCTCTTTGTGCAGTAAAAAAATAAATGCCCTAAGCGTGGCTCGGATCTGTAAAGCATGTACAATTTTCAGAGTGCTAATGCGTAAAACAACATAGAGATTTGGATAATGCGCAAATACATACCGTAAGACCTTCAGCTTTTGTTTAAGGATTGGGGTGTGGGAAAGAACTCATCATTCACCTTGTTTGCTCTCAAGGAAGTTTAGGTCTCGGACTCTCCAGCTGCATGTGCATATATAGCCATGACTCAAGTAGAATCAGTGGAGATATAGGAGCTTCCAACAGTTCATAATATAGTAGCGTTGCCCATATTCCCTTAACGGCAATGGAGCAATGAGTGGGTCGGTCACTGGCTGCCAGGAAACTGAATGTGCTCTAAATCTCAGCCCCTTTCCTGGTGAACCAGCCATGGTCTACCAGCGGCTCATGATCTGTGCTAACCTCCTTTTTTATTATGAGGGATTAGATAAGAGTTCAGGGATTAGATGTGGCCTTGTTCTTTTACTTCTTTCCCCCAGCCCAGTTCACAAGTTACCTGGGTGTAAGACGAGCTTTTGCAAAAGATGTTAATGAGCCAGCAGAGTGTGTCTGTGGCAAAGGCGGCCAACCATATACAGGGCTGCATGAGCAAGAGTGGTCGTCAGGCTGAGGGAGGCGTTTCCTCCCTTCTGTCCCTGCTTGTAAAACCTCCTCTGGAGTGTCTGGCTTTTTGAAAGACATCAGGATACTGCAGCAAGTCCAGCAAAGGGCCACCAAGATTTCAGGGGGCCAGGGCACATGACAAGTGAGGAGAAACTGAGAGAACGTGGGCCGTTCAACCCGGGGAAGAGAAGTCTCAGGGCTGGTGCTGTCTTCAGCTTCTTAATAGGAGAGTATGGAAAAGGTACAGGCAGCCTCTTCTGGAATAGGGTAGGACAAAAGTCAACGAAAGCAGCTTGCAGTAAGGAAAATTCCAATTAGAAACAAGGTGGGGGAGAGAGGAGAATTTCACCGTGAGCATGGTTAAACACTGGGCCAGAGGCCAAGAGGGGAGGTGGTATCTCTGTCTTCAGCAATACTCAGTTCAACTGGACGCAATTTGACATAGTTAGCCCTGCTGTGAGCAGGGGACTGGACTATCGATACCTCCAGAAGTCCCTTCTAACACAAATTACCCTGTCATCCTGAAGCACTCTGTTCTTGGGAAGGAAAAAAGAGCTGCAAGTTTGTTCTGTAGAATTTAGTTTCCAGTTATACAGTGATGTTAATGCCGTCCCAGGTAGTATCCTATGTACAAATGTGGTGCCGTGGCCAGACTGTTACACTCTTCCTCATGTCTGGAATTTGTTCAGTTTACCCATGAGTTAAATTTTTGAAGCTGTTGTATCCAGACCTACAGATTGCTACAACTTGACATCACTGTGTCTGTAATCTCTTAGTCAAGTACAAATTATGCACCTGTTTTTGTAAATGACCTGTATATGGGAATCCTATTGCTGTGAATGCAGATCAGCTACTAGAACACTAGCAAGATTGGGCTTTAAATTTCCATATACATTTAATAGTATTCAATTTAGCTTTTAGTCTTCCCATTTATTGATTTATAAATAGAAGTCATTAGATACAAAACTAACAGAAGTGGATGCTTCATTCTAACTTCAGTTTTGAGGCTTTATTTAGAAAATACGCAGAGGGATTAATTTTGTAGCCCAGACTTAAAAATTAAATTTGCTCTGAAAGAAGCAATTCATGAATACACTACAGTGAAATCTGGAGCATCTCTGATTTGCTGTTAGCTAATTGCTGGATGTTTTATGCACTCCAGCAGTTTTATTTCTAGTCAAGACGATCTTTGGCATCTGTTTTGAATTGTTAATAGGGAAATAATGCATTTTTAATAACTGCAGCTATTGCAGTAATCCCTTGCTTGCTCATTCTACGATGTTCAAAATAGACAGAAATAATACAAGTTATCTTGCATTCTCCTTTTATAAGAAAAGTCACAGGAAGCCTAAGCGTATAATGTACTTCCAGCTAGTTATTCGTCTGTTTGTGTTCCAGTTAGCCCACATGCCTCCTGTGTTTGCTCTTTTTCTTTTCGTTTGGAAATTAAAAAAAAAAAAGAAAAAAAAAAAAAGAAAAAAAAAGAAAAGATAACAGTAATGTCTGTAGCTTGGCTTCTTTGACTCCCTTTCCCTTCCTGCCTCCCAAAATACAGCCTTAAAAACAACGCACTCTAGTTTGAAGCTGCAAATTCCATGAGGTGCCCTGTATTTGTTAGTGCTCATTTGCATACAGGTTTTATGTCTGGTGTGAAGGGCTAAGTAAAGGAGATGGTGGTACGCCCTGGAGGGCCTTCCAGAAGGGCCTGGATCCATGCAGCCTTGGACTTCAGTTGCTGAGCCTCTTGCTTGACGTGGCCTTCATTGTCTCAGTGACCTTGCAGCTAGAATATGTGCAAAGAAAGGCCCAGAGATATAATGGCATTCGGAGAAAGTAAATCTAATCATCTCTGTTTCTTGTTTGAGGAACACTCCGTTCCCAGCATTTTCTAAGCACATCTTCAGTTAGTACTTCAGCCTATCTGTATAGGTGCTAAATGCTGTATAAAGTACACTTTTGTGCACCTGATAGTTGTTGACTTGGGGTGTATCACTTGAACCTTCAGCTTACCCAGCAGTTTACACCACTCCAGAACATGCAGGGTTCATTTACAGACCAAGGATAGTTCACCAGCCCACCCTTGGAGAAGGCTTCCTACTCTGCTGAAATTAGGGTTTGTTTTTGTTTGGTTTCATTTTGGTTTTAATGCCCTGTAGCCCTAATGCTGCTGTAGCTGTCAGCTGTTCAGGCTTTTGTGTGATGAGTGGTACAGCAGAAATGGCTATAGGAATGGCTCCACACAGGAAGATATAACGTAGAAGAGTGTCCATGCTTGGGGATATAAAGTCTTATTCATATCTGTATTCTTTGTATGGATATGTAATGGACTGATGTATGCAACTACAGCTGTGGACAGATTTGCCTACCACTGATATCTAAGCCTCTTTTCATCTGACGTGTTTATTCACAATTATGATTTCCTTGTTCTGATTTGCATGAAATGTTGGCTGTCAGTCATTCATTTCTCCATCCACTTTACCTTCCATCCTTCTAATATTAAATGAGATGCCCTTATCATTCCAAAGACCATTTTCAAAATCTTGAAGCTAGAGATTTTTCTTTTCTTTTTTTTTTTTCCCCAGTGATACCTGTGAAAACAAAAAGATAATGCAAAGGATGTTATAGTACCAAAGAAATCCCATCATTTTCTTGCAGTCTCTACCTGCTTAATGTTTAATCAGCACCTCTGGGAGGTAAAAACATTATTCTGGAAATACTGTACTTATGTGAAATTTTAATGTGGAATCTTTGTTTCACCAGGTAATGTTGGCTTACGTGCAACAAACCACTGTATGGAAGATGATAGAAGGATTGCGTGTGCTATTTCTTTTTGTCTGAGCCACTGGTAGGCATTGTAGCTGCTTTGTTACCATAACTGGTTAACACAGAAGCTTAACACACGGTGATGCCTAGCCGACAGATGCTTCTATATTGTCTTAGAGTGGTTTCGTTTTTCATAAGTTTTTTCAAGAGCACGTTGGGAATTGTTGCACACTGGGCACAGTCAGTGAAAACTGGGAACTTTTTGCTTAGATCCCTGAAAGTGAAAAACGCGTATTTACAGAGAAATTCGGTTCTTTGGAACTCTCAGTTTACTTTTTCCACTGGTGAGCACTGTACTGTTTCTCAGTATAGTGCTTAGACGCATTGCAAATATTTCACGTGTCCTTCATACAAGCATCTATAAAGACATCCCACACTACACAGCAGACTCCTCAGTCCTGTGGTAGTTTTCCAGTCAGTGATTAATCACAGGTGAAGCTGTAGCTGCAGGAGCTGTACTTCAGAATCCTTTGTACTATTGATATGACTATTTATTGACATTTTCTACCAAAAAAAAAATGTGGAATAGGAATCTCAATTCTAACTGAATAGCAATTGCCTAGCTACATAATTTAGCACATTTAAGCACTGTAGTCTCTCTTTATAAGATGCAGAGACTTAAAAGCTTGATAATATTTTTTCAAATTGAGCAAAGAAGTGAAAGCAACGTAGCTCAGCCCAGTCAGCATATTGCAACAAAGATGCAATATGCAGGTGAACAAAGCAAAACAGACCCAAATTCTGACCAAATCATATACACTGTGCTAAGTCACTATGAGGTTCAGATGATTATATAAGGCGTCTGTGTTCAAACCCTATGGCAAAGGAAAGCTGGCATAATTATAGTAATTCTTGTAATTTTCCACTTGATGCCTACGTGATCTAGCAATGCAAAAATGGTGAATTGTGTTCATACACAGCAAGCCGTTTGAAAACTATCAGGAGTTGACAGAATATCACGAAATTTAGTATTTGTTTTTGGATTTTCTTGTTTTTCTTCCTTCATTGTGTTCCTTTCCATCCTCCTCCTTTAGCCTGTTATTTAGTTTAAAGGAAATGACCACTCGTGGTTGTGTTACTGATAAAGAAGTGACCTCGTACAAGCTTCCTGCTAAGCCGGCATCCCTTCCTCCACCTGCCATAAAGCACATTATAGCATTACAGATGTAGGTATTCCAAACTACTTCTTTAATAGCCTTTGTGCCTCCTGGTTTGTAGCACCATTCATGATGCTGGCAACTCTGCATGGAAACAGAGTTCTTCCTTCTGCTTTAAAAGGCGTGGGGGGTGGGGGGAGTAAAGTGCAGATATGTTAATCATCAATATTTGTGTATGTAAAATCACCAGCAGGAGGGAGATGCATCTGTTCTGCATTTTCAGTGGAATATGGGCAGTGAAAATACCTGTGGAAAGTTTCTTTTAAACATGTTAAAAATAAAGGAGCCATGGCCACAGTAGGCTGGGTATGTATATGACTACTTAATGTAACTTTCTTATGGGAAAAACAGAAATTGCCCTTTCAAAACAGCTTTGCCTCGGAGTTTAACTCTTAAATGTTGGCCTAGGCTCATTTGGTGGTGGTTCATTGTGTTGAAAGTGCTGTCTCTGAGATTGAAATGGGTTAATCAGATGGTACTTACAAACAAGGTAACACTATTTGTGGATTTAAAAACAAAACCAATAGAACTTCAAGCTTAATTTTCCTAATGCTGTTCCCTGTGATTCTGTTCCTCTGTCTTTTTTTCTTTCTTGCCCCCCTCTTCCTTGGCAGGGAAGATAATGTTCTGCACCAGTTCTGCTGTCCACCTTCGGGGTCTAGTAGTCCATCTTCAAGATAACAGAGAAGCTCGGGGTCGCTAAGTGTGCAGTCAGTGCTACACCTGTATAGTCCATCTCTCCTCTCCTCTCTTACTGGTGTGTATGGGACTGACACTTGCATGGATGCCATAGGATTCTGATTCGTATCAAGTTTGAGTTATTCAGAATGGCACAGCCGTAAATTTTTGCCATCAATGCTTGGTAATCTCTTCTCCATGCTTTTCTACAGCTCTCTTCCTTGTGTCCAGTATTTAAAACACACGCAAACTGTAAACAAATACACAAAATGCACAGTTTATTTTGAACTAAAATAAACAGTACCATAAGTCTTTGTGTACTGCGAGTTTTGTTACTATATGTACCAGGTCATGTGGTACGAAGGGTACAAACTAATGTGATTTCTTCTCCCCCAAATGTTGAGGATATGGGATGGGAGGGGAGCTGTTTCTTGTAATCTGTATTAGGTTGTTTTTACTGCTAACAGTCCTAGAAATTTGTTTCAAGGTTGGGCAAACACCTCATGACGTTTTATGAATGTTACTATGTAGAGATTAACTATTCTCTCTTTGCCTTTTGACTATTCTGAGGAACCAGCACAATTCTGTTGTTACAGCAGATACTCTAGCTATGACTGATTACATTTCTAAGCTGCTTTGAGGTCTGATAATTCTGTTTGCCCGTGTCTTATGTAAAGCATTAGCAAAAGTACAAGATCATTACTCATGTACATCTGTTACCTAATTGATGAAAATATTTTTCTCTAAGCTGTGCACAAGATTGTCGTCAAAGGAATGAACTTGTAATTGGATGGCCCTGTAACTGCCACCAGATAAATGTGAACGTGTCCGTGGGTGTCTAAGAATAGAGTCCAAGCTACCATTGCCCAAAAGGCACTTTGTTGATTACATCTTTCCAGACACATCTTGTGGCTCTAAAATAACTGGAGGATTTCTACTGGTTGGATCTTCCAAACTTAAACAGCCCAAGCAGATATACTAGGAAACAGAATTTCTATGAAGTGGCATTTACTAGCCTGAAGCGAGCAAGGAAGAAAAACTGACTGGGGGTGGGGGGGAAGGCTCTTAAGTCTGTTGTTGCTATTGTAAGTTAAAATATTAAGCCAAACAGTATGAAGCTCATGTAAAGGCAGAGGTGGTTGGGTGTAGAGTGAAAAGCTGATATTTATTTGTAGTATACGTGGCTTTGATTATCGGGTAAAAGGAGAATAATAGGAATCAAGAAGGGAAGAACTGCAAAGGTAGCACAAGGCTCATTCTTGTCCTGTATAATGTGCTTTTTTTATAACTCTGAAGGAATCCATATGAAAACAGAATACAGGTTATTTGCTTTGCAGTGAGATTTGATCTACTGTTTCTTAGCATTGTACCAATATTATCCTTCCTGTTAAGTGTTTTCTTGTGCTTGCCCTAGGTATGATTGTGAAATGTCCAAGGCCTAAGGAAAAATTTGCTTGCAGAAGGCTAAGCTGCCTTCAGGATTTTGTAACCGTTTGTCTATGTCCCTTATTCTGACTGCAGACTGTGAGCAATATATGGCTTCGCATATTTGGTATTGGGTGTTCCTTAGTTTCATGTGTTTCTTAATCACTTGGCATTACAATATATAGGAAGTACTTTCATTCCCACTGTAAAATTTGAAAATTATGTATACAAAAATTGTGTAGCAGATTACTGCAGTTTAATATATCCCTGGAACTGCTCTGGTGTTTACAGGGCAGAGTAAGACATTGAAGTGTTTGAATGCTGCTGACAGTTTGGGTCTTTTGCTGCTATAATTAAGAGTTTCTCAGAGTTGCTTCCCAAAGATAGAAATAGTAGGAATTTCTGATATTTTGACTTGCTTATCTCCCTCCCAAATGTAAACAGTAATTAACTCTCTCTACTCAGTGTACTGAACTGTAATTATTCTCCTCCATAGGGTGGGATTTGTCCAATCTTTCAGTAAGTATCTTTTATATATTTGTGTAAAGGAAAACAAAGAAGAAAGACTACTGTTTAAATATGAAAATTAAAGCCACCAACTCTAGGTGCCAGCCCTTTTGCCTTGAAGAGGCAGCAGTTGGTTATCCTGAATGTGGTTATAGTTAATGATGTGTCTCAGGAGAAAATGAAGTTAAAGACTGATCAGTGTTATTAGCTGTAACAGGACACCATCATTGGTTGTTTTCAATTGGTAGTTTTTCAGTTAAGGGAAAATAGTGTCATTATAAGTTGTTGGCATTTGAAACCACTTGAGTTGGTACCCGTATTATCATCAAATTTGGGCATTTACTCTTTGTGGAGCAAATAGAGAAGCTGACCTTCTCTGATGCAGTGGAAATCAGAAATGTAGAAGTAAACATTTTCCTATTTAAATCATGGCTGGCTGAATAAAACATGCTGTGAATCTCAGGATTTAACACTGGAGCCTAGGAGGGTTTCTCTTTTAGTTAACCAGAGTTTAAAAGTAGATGACCTAAATGCTGTGCACGTTATTATAAAACAGAGAAAAGGTACCACTGGAAAAATTTCCTCCTTCTCCTGATTCCTCAGTGAATTTGCATTGGTTTTTGTGAAGATTGAAGACTGTCTCATTGTGCATTCTAGTATAGAAGGTGGAAGAGAAATGGCATTTTTCATATTTGTATAGACCATATTTCTTCATTCAGGAACTCAAAGGATTGAAGAATTCGGTTAGAGAATGTTTTCTTTGGCACCTTTAGGCACTTGCACCTATTAGGATCAGGCTATTTTGGTTTTCTTCTGCAAAGTGGAGTTCTCCTTTACAAATGTATTGTGCTCTTACACTCTTTTGGGTGGTTTTGCCTAAAATAGGTGGGTGAGATTTGAGTTTTGCAGAGCAACTACTGACTTGCTGTTATTTTCTGCACATGTATTATTTTCTCTCTGTGACTGATTATGGGAAGTCATTAAAACGGCACAGAGCAGAGCGTGCAGACACTTTGTGCTTGAATGGTATAGATTTTTATGCACCGCTAGATGGAGCAAAAAACAGTTCAACTGTGATAAATTAGAGACTCATCTCCCAAAGCAGACTTTAAAATATCTGAAGCAAAATATTGTATAACATGAGGAGAAGGAATAATCCTCTGAAAAATGTAGTAGTCTGTGGATCTTAAGCATGACTGAAATCAAGGTTTTGAAATTTTTCCCTGAGCCATTCCGCCAGCTCTGTAATTGAATATGGACTGCCACGATTTCAAGCAACCCAGGATTCGTGATGAATTTGGATTCTGTATATAGTGTGTGGCCAAGGAAGCTCCTTACTTGAGCGGGTGCTTGGGGATGGCAGAATGTAATCTGCTGATCAGCATGAAGCGGCATTAAAGTAGCATTTAAGGTGACTCACGGAGGTCATTGTCAAGAGGTAGGGACTTGGCTGCTCAGTACGTGTGTTCAGAAGACACTGGAGAGGCTTCGTCCCCTCTGAAGCCTCCGACACACGGCTTTGAAAGGGTGACATTGGCATAACGTGGACTTGCCAAATGGACCCTTTTGAATGGCAGCACAAAGCCCTTTTTCACCCCAATTACTGAAACGGAGCAGGAAGCTCTCAGAAAACGTAACCACAAAAATATCTACACCAGCATCCGTGAAAGTACGTTGTTGCCAGGATTGTGAGTGGTGGTGGAATTTGTGGAGATTTTTACAGTAATTGAGTAGTTCCTGAAATGGCGGCTGGAGGGAGCTCCAATGCAGCCTGTTTCAGACCTTTGGCTGTCAGGCAATCATTACAAATATGGCCTATTTTATTACATGAAGCTGTAGATGAAAACAGAGGAGGAAGTCATCTATATTTACTTTTGCATGCTATTAACACTGGAAATAGAGAAGTATGTGATCGTGTGGAATGCCAAAACGGATCTATATGCCAGCATGCCCTCCAGTAAATGTTGTTTATATATTTTATAATTATTCTCATAAATACACTGTTTGCTTGTGTAGTTTTATAGTACCTTTCTCAAGTTTTAATGCAGAATATGTTCCAGGGAAGGTGCGTATGTTTAACGATAGGTGACTAGCCATATGGGGTATTATATATCTTACTGTCAGATGTCTAACTGTTATGTAGAAGGGAGTTTAAGACCAAGACAAACATGTAGTGATATTTCTCCTAGGCTCCAGTAGGTTTTGGCAAGAAACTTAATCCACAGGTGATGTCTAGTAGGTTTTCAAATGAAGAAATGGATAATTGCTATTTAAAAAAAAAAAACATGAAACAATTTCAAAACTACTAGATGGATGTTTCTGCTGTTAAAGCAGCACAAATTCTAGTTTTACTGTTCTACCTCCACGGAATTAATTATAATAATTCAGTTAAGGGTACCACACCTGAATTTACAGGGCATTTGGCCTTACGAACTTTTTCTCTCACGTGCAGGTATGTTTCACATTTTCTTTTAACTTCACCAAACATGCCCAGCAGTCGCTCAGTCCTGGGTGGGGAATCTGTAAGCCAGCACAGCTGCACAGAAAGTTTGAATCATCTGCAGCAGTAATAGCTTAATGTGACTCAGCTGAACAGAAGCTTGTTTTTTATTCCCCCCCCTTCCCCTTCTCTCCTGTGTGGTACCAGAGCCTCCCTTCAGAACGGAGGGCGAAGTGTCCTTCAGCAGGCAGCATTACCTCCGTGTGCCAGGTAGTGAACTCAGTGCTTCTTGGGGCCAGTTCCTAGCTGTGATCAGGGGGTCACTGGTTCTGATGAGCTGACAAAAATGGGGAGAGATAAAGAGGAGACAGAACCTAAGTGAGTCAATTCAGAAGGAGAAACATCATCTAATGAGTTCAGTGAGAGTTTTTCCTGTCTGTGTGTGGATCAAATCCAGCTTTCTGCTACTAGTTGACCTTTTATGACTCAGGCCTGCTGCCATTCGGTTTCCACCCTGTAACATAGAGATGTTCATTTACTGACCCTTAAAAGAGACTTTGGAGACGTTCTTGCGAATGGGAGGGGCTCGGAGTGAGTTATGTTAGTTTTTCACAACAGAATGCTACAGGGTCAGAAGGAAAGAGCAGCTATACAGTGTGTGTGTTTTGGTCTGCATAGTAATTGTATAACATTGGGGTACTCATTAAAGACCGCTTCAATTAAATAAAGAGGCTAATAAGGGTGGGAGGTTTCAGAGATCCTGGTTAGTATAGCTTCTTTCTTTGTTCTCAGCCAACATCTTTATCTGCAATTAATGGTTTACCTGGGTCATTTCTGTATAATATGGGTGTTGCTGTTTTCCCTTTAGAGTTGGGGATGAGATTTCAGAAAATTTGAAGATAACTATCTCTATTTACTAAACAAACTGAGAAGCAGAAATTTCAAATAGCCAAACACCATTTTTTCCTGCAGTTATGTTTAATTTCCATGAAAATTTTACACAAGATATTTTTCATGAAAAATACGCCCCTGTCTAATGTCTAGTGTTTCAAGCAAGTGCTGTTGTTTCCACACCCATTAGAGTTCTTTGTTTGTTTGCTTTTAATGTTGTTTGTATGCTCTTGGCCTTTAATGATTTTTGGCTGCTGTATTCATAGAACAAATGCATAAAATCAACCCGATTTATGACCCGTTAATGTAAGCGGTTTTTCCTAAAGAAATTATGTCATGTTTCATTCACCTTTGAATTTTTTCCCTAGCCAAACACTGGAGCATTACACACCTCAAAATGAGATAGTATTGAAATCTATCTTGCTCTCTTCCTCAATTAAGTTCATCGTTATGGAGAATTCAATTAGCTGTAATTGATATTTTATGACAAGATTTTGCCAGAGGCTGGTGTAGTACAGATAATTAATCTCAGTCAGGAAACGTTGTTTAAGTAATTTTATTTTGTAATCCTACAAGCAGTATTTTTAATCAGGTGACACGTTTTCTGACATTGGAGAGAATGGGCAGCTAGCCCACTGCTCACTCTCTTCGATGTGGCAGATGTTTCTGACAAACAAGTTTGCTTGTTGGTCACGAGGTGTCTGATTAAAGCAATTTTGCTCGGCTTTGTTCTTTGTTAGTGGGTGAGCTCTCAGCTGTGCCCGCTGCTATCAGCTGGCTGTGGAAGCCACGAGATTGCTGGTGGTGCCCCTAGGATTCAGCGTGAAATTGAAGTGCTCTCCACACGCGTTCAGCTCTTCTGAAGCCCACAAAGGCACGTCTTCTGCTTTGTAATCAGACTTTATTACTGAAGGCTCTTTTTTCTTTTTTACTTATTTTATTTTGGGGAGCTCAATGAAAATGTATTTAATTCAGTGCTGCCAATACATACTGGATTCCAAGTAAGACATGAACAGTAGTAGTTCTTCCCACAAACTGCTTGATTAGATTACTTCAGTGCTTCATGGCAACAAAATAGCCAGTGCTTTTTAAAAGAAAACTGAAAGCAACTGAGTAATAGGCATCGTCAACTCATTTAACATTTTTCATCAAAGACTTAAGGATGATCAAAGAGCCAGCAAAGGAGGCAAAGGTTTAGGTGTGTAAGTGGAGCAGCAGGAAGCCTGTCACTTTATTATAGATGAGGCTAAATGAATCTTGAGCTTTGCTTTCATGTTTCATTAGGCATTTGTCTCAGCCACAAAACTTAGTCCAGCTTGAGAAAGTCCACAGCTAGCTTAACCATGAACAGGAACATTTGGGAGGCAATTTTTGTTAGTGTCCATACTAAATGCTTTATCTGTCAAAACTTGGAGGGGGAAAGTATGTAGCTGTGAGGGCTGGAACTGAAGATGAAGTGGTGCCTGCTCTAGCCAGATGTGCAAGTTTCTGCCAGTTGTTTGTTTCGTCTAATTCTCTGGTTCTGAAAAGTTAAATGGTATAATTCTTTGGGTAATAAGTATGAAATTGAAGAATGGGGAAAATTCATTTAAAGCTTACCTTCTTCAGGTACTTTGACATTTTCTTTCCATGTTCTTTGTGTTTTGAGGGTTTTTCCAAAACAATTTCACAGTATTTTTTGTGTGTGTATACATATATATGTATACACACACACACATGCGTATATAGCAGTTTCCCAAGTATGATTGTTCTCCAAACATGTACAGCTGCATCCAGATGGCAGTCAGAACCTTTGGCCCTCTCAGATGCGTTTGGCACTGCATAGTCTGATTTCTTGGTTTGCACTGAAGCTGTGCTAGTTCCCATGGGTACGAAGGCACCCTGAGCTGTTGTACTGTAAATACTGTTCAGAACTTAGAATGAATATGGCAATCGCTTTTGAACTCTGAGGTTATATAAAGCCTGTAGTCATCTTATTGTGGTTTCAGCTCGCTCCTTTTATTGTGAAAAGTCAGGGTAGTGAAATTAATATTATGGTATATTTAATTTTTATATATACTTCAATATTCAATTTTTATGTCTGCTATGCTATATAAACATATATGTACGCACATAAATATATTTTTATATATATTTAAAATCTGATACTTATACAGTCTTGTATTTGCATAACTTCCTAAAGCTGGGGTTTCTAACCGTTGGACGAGAGCCACTGCCAAGGGGGCCTGTGCAGAACCCCTGACCTGGGATCCTGCGGCTGCCCTTGGTGACACCCAGCAGAAGAGTCTGCAGCCTCCGGGATCCATTTGTTGGTCCTGTCAGGGAAGGGCCTGGCTCAACTTCTCAGGCATGTTTGAAAGTCAGTGTGCCTCTGTAAATTCGCTCGGCACGCTTGATAAATATAAACTGCCAATTAGCTGAAAAATCATGTTTCCTTTCTATGGAGGAGGCTGCTCTGTAACTTCCCCGTCCTGCTTCCAGCATGCGCGCTACTAACCCCTCTTTTCATTGTTTTCCCACGGACATGCTGACGTAGCTCCAGTTGTGCTTGTTTTCAGACTCTGTAGTAGTTTGCTAATTGCATGTATCTTAACTTAGATTTGTAAGCCTTTTCTTCCAGAAAACAATGGTGGGTTTTAAAAAAATCTTAACTCCATTTTCAATCCAGCGGGTTCATGGCCTACAGAAGGAGCAGAGTTACTAAAACATTTACTGGTGCGTGTGTAGTGATAAAAGGGTTGTTTTCCATGTTTAAAAGAAGCATCATAACCTCTGACAGGCTGATACAGCGCACTACAATTTAAATCTTTGAATCTGCTTATGTGAATCTGTCAATTTCCTTTTTCAGAGATGATGAAATGAATATAATAGGTGCAGCTTTACTGAGTAATAGGGAGATGGCACATTGATCATAGGTCTTTGAGTCCACTTAACAGCTTCAGTAATTCTGTTACATCTCCTTGGAAACAAAAGGGTTAGGCACACTGATCTATAGTATCTTTCCTGTAATCTGCTGCTTCTTGTTAAATACTGGGTAGTCAAAGAAAAATATCACTGACATGCAGAGAAATAATCATTGATTGCAAGTGAGTGTATTGAAATAGGTTGAAAGCCATATGAATTCTTAAATTGTAATACTGTTGTTTCTGGACAGCTACAGGAATGAATAGCTTTGTCGTGGTTCGTGATAAATTAGCTGCTGGCAGCACAGACTGTGGCTTGTGCTGCCTGCAGATCTGTGCAAGGGAATAAGGCTCCTCCTTAAATCCTCTTGTTTTTCTGCAGGTACGTAAGCATTTCAGCATGCAAACTACAGGGAGGTGCCTGCAGCATGTGGTAATTCCTGGGAAATACTTAAGCTGCAAACTTCTCTCGGAGCGCTCATTCTGAACTGAGGATTTAATATCTGCTGATGTGAGGATGGGAAACAAATTATTCGTCTATAAACCAGTATGAAAAGCAGAGTAAAGTCTTGTCACTGAACCACTCGTGTAGTACAGCCATGTACATCTGTGCCAACAGGTCTTGCAGGCTTTGAACTATCTGCAGTCATAATGTTCTTAAGTACGTGTGAAGGGGATACACCCAACGGAAATAGTCTCCATATTTTAAAGGATGAAGTCCTAAGTCTTTGCTCTTAGGATATAATATAATGAGGCCAATTTGGTGTGCTCATTTTCATATTCAGTTTTATGTGTTTTTTTTTACTTCGCTGTTCCACTCTTGTACAGCGCTGTTGCTGGCTGGTTTAGGACAGTAGTAACACTGTAGCTTGCAAAGGGACACATGATACTCAAACACTTGTTTTAAATTACACATCCATTTTAGGTTTAGCCAGCAGCCTTCGTTTTCTGTTATTTTTCAGTCAAGTGATCTCCAATGCCACGCAAGGAGACTTGTAGAATTTAGGTCTTTGTGGTACCTGCGTGGATGCTGGTATGGGGACTCACGCAGAGTCTATACTGAAGCTTCTGTGCTTTTTCCCTGGGCATGATACGATTTCGCTTACACTGTGGGTAAGCAGTCACACAAAGGATAGCAGTTAGCCTGCTGTAAGTGCTTAATTCACAGTAATCAAGAAAACTTACACATAATGTTAAAGGGTTTTCAGATTTATGACTCTCATGAACATCACTTTCTTTGCAGATGATATGCAAACCAAAAGAGGGAAAGGTAGCTGCTTCTGGTCACAGTAGACACAGATGAGAAATTTTAATGGAGAGTAAGTTTGTCCAGCCACGTTGTTGAACAAGACGTTTTCAAACACTTCAGTTCTCAGATTACATTAGCACGCTGGACCTTTGCCTCACAGAGGATTAAACATAGATCTGGAAACTTTAATGTCTTCAAATTGAATTATATACAATTGGCTGCTGCTATCAGCAACGCACTTTCTCTTCCTTCTTTGGAAAACCTCAATTCCCATGTTGCATATATGGGTTGGTTTTGTTTTCATGACTCTAAATTTGAGCTGCAAATAGTAGTGAAGCTTGTTAATAAACATCTGATCTTCACGTAACTCTGGGAATAAGTGTAATTTTAAATAACGGGCTTAACTTCTAACAAACCCAAAACCACATCACTGCAATATTATAACATGAAATCAGTTCCTCTGGCAAGATACCACCTTGAAAAATAACGCTGATTAGATGTTCAGTGGATAATAAATTCTAAACCGTTTGTTGTCATGAGGGTTGTTCCTTGATAATTTTTTTTTTTTCCCCCCAGGGTTCAGGGCTGGAGGGTTTGTAGCTCCTTTGGAAAGCCTTGTAGAAGGCTGAGGTGGCTAAATACAAGGCGTACGTGATTGGTGTGAACTCTGAAACTGTGTTGTAAGACATAGTGGTGAAGAGACTTAAACGGCAGGGCCATTAACCTTTAGATGTTATTGCTGGAATTAATCTAGCTGGTGGGAGTTTTTTTAAATTAATTTTTCAAATAACATCTTTCACTGTACAACGTGTTACTACGAAACTAAAATTGGAGCACTCCTTGAAAAGGAATCTTCTCCAAGTCCTCCCATTGTTACTCTTGCAGATTGCTCTAGGAATGCTGGCCCCAACTTTGTACAAGCACAAACTGAGGTTTATTTAATATAATTCTGTTCTCCCTCTACTGAAATTCAGTTTAATTGTGCACAGTCTTCTCGAAGGCCAACAGAGCTTCCTAGCCTGTCTATTTTCTCGTGGCATTTAGGTTCATGTTGAGATGGCTTTGTTTCCTAGACGCTGCTTTTCTTATAGATTGAAAATCTCTTCGACATACTGTGATTATATTTCAATTTGGAAAGCTTGTTACAAAAATAAGTGTTTGGGCATGCTTCTGTGCTGAACACTCCCAAAATTATGACAGGAGCCTGTGATGCAAAGGGGAGCCTCCTAAAGGAGGAAAAATGAAAGAAAGCTTGTGCGTATAGCTTGCACACAGTTACATTTCTAGTATGCCAAGTAGAAAAGTGTGTTCGGAGTTTTCCTGAGGCTCTTGTTTTTCTCTGTTCTGTTTCTGTCTTTGAAGCAAACCTTTTGGCCACCTAGCCATGTGGTGTCTGGAAGAGATCCAACAAAAAACTCTTATCAGTCAGCTGTTTTTCCGGACAATCAGTTGCCTGCTCAGATTTCTGACCCAGCTCTGGCTGTTTGAGACCTGGGAAATTGAGCTGCGCCCCGAGAGCAGGCAACATGGCCTTTCCAGCTCGGAGCTGCGCAAAACCTCTAGACCCAGCAGAACTCTACTCGGGAATCTAAGTCATTCAAGGCCCAAGTGAGGAAAGCTTTTTATTTCTAAGAGCAGCATTAAACACGTATTTAAGTACTTTCTTATCTAAATGGTTCATTAAAATATTGGGAGCATGATGTATGAGAAGAGAAAATTAGAAGCAAGAATTTCAATGGTGTTCTTTAAAGTTCTTAGTCCGTCCTTCTGAATGCTGCCTTTTCAGAGGTAAACAGTGCCTGTTATATCAGTAAAACTATTAAATTATATATCCAAAAGAAAGGCTGAATGTGAACTATATTTTCAGGTTTTGTTCCAATTACTTGATATCAAGTCATTGAGTGATGTTTAGCTCTGGCCTACTTACCCACGCAATTCTGCGGAAACCTCTGGAGTTGGGCTGTTCTACTTTTAGATCTATGGTTCAGGCAGGCTACATTGAGACAGGTTTTCTGAATTGAATCCACATGTGAACGTAGCTGCCAGAAGCATTACATGTTTCCCGAGAGCTGCTGCCTTTGCACCATACCTGTCTTCAGTTTGCACCGTGTCCCCCAGAGAACTGGATGACAATGCAGGAATGAGTTGGTGGAAGCGGTGGGTCAGAATAGCCATGGTGCATCAGAGCAAACACCCGTCCCGGCCAGCGCCTTGTCTCTGACAGTGGTCGTAGCAGTGCCAAGGCAGATGTACAGGAGTAAGACAGGCATGCTGTTACACGAGTCTG
Source organism: Dromas ardeola (assembly GCA_013398915.1). Classification (NCBI taxonomy): domain Eukaryota; kingdom Metazoa; phylum Chordata; class Aves; order Charadriiformes; family Dromadidae; genus Dromas; species Dromas ardeola. Next base: position 505,535 of record VYZM01011546.1, on the reverse strand, counting down.
CCTTCAGTTCTTGAAGGTATCTTGAGTCACTTGTATTGCACTGATTACTGCAGGACACAGCTGCATGTCTGATAAACGATTCTCCAGCCGGAAAAGACATTACGGCAGAGCTTCTAGCCATATATCCATCAGATTCCTCCTAATTTCTGGGAGGAGCCCAATCTCTTCATTAGTTTCTGGTCCATGATATTCAAATTAGGATTTCCCACAGCTTGTTTCTTCAGGGCCATTTGTTTGGGACATGAGGCACAGGGCTGTGGAAGAGACATGAAAGCTGAACTGCTAGCCACTGGGTCCCTTTGGCTCAGGGCACTTCTGAGGTTTTTTCAGCATGTGTCCTCCCTGGTGGCTTGGCAGATCTCTCGTCAAAGCCAGGCCCCACTAATGAGGGGGAACTCCAGCTGACATAATGTGCTGAGCAGGATTTAGAGGTGGGAAGCTAAAATTAACGCAAGTGTTACCTTGTTTACTTTTTTCTGTTAGTTCTCTGTTAAGTAACTTCAGTTACTTTGGTGCTTTGGGGGCTTGGTCACTGGGCAGCTAATTAAAGGGGAGCAGACTGAAGATGACACAGCTTTCTGTATGTTGTTAAACTGCAGCGTCATGAAGAAGGTATGATACTGTGCGGTGCTTGATACTTTGGTGATTATGGCTTTCACTTGTAGCTAAAGCGTGTTGGGTGTCAAGCCTCAACATCCTGGAATCCTCTCAGTGCTCAAAGAAGTGACTTACAGCAAATTCACACCGAATATGAAGGGGTGATTTTGTTTCATGACCAACGTAATGGCTGGAATATCACTTCCAGTTTTGTTTCTGTGGGAGGGTGTTCTTCTGGCTGTGAATGTGATCCTTCTGTTACCTTCTTTTTGCCTGTTATGATTAGATGCTTTGGGCTTACCTACCAAATGGAGTAGTAGTAAGTCTGGGACCCAAAGCATTCGTCAGTGGTAGGTTTCAGACACTCCTCAAGCAAGGGTAAATATTTCCATTTAATGAAGCTGCACTTCAGAATGTGAAGAAATAATGTGGTCCTCCTTTGAAACTGAAAGTGTGGAGTATCTCAGCATCAGCCTTGTGATTCCCTTTCTTCTGCGTGCTGCCAGTTCACATGAAGAAACTCTGACAAGCAGCAATTATTCACTGAGCAATATCTAGTACAGTGTCTTAAATATTTAATATATTATTCTGCATTCCTTTCCTCAGCATTAAAAAGATGCAATACCGTGCTGCTTCTAGCACCAAAGGTTTGATAGAGCTCAGAACTGTCTTTTCCCCTCACAGACACGCACTCTGAGTTGCCATTTGCAGATGGTATGTCTTTGTACTGTGATGCTCCAAGTGAATGTCACTTCTCTAGCCAAAAGATGATATATTTAAACAGTCTTTATTTGGGATCAAGCTGTGGATTTGCTTCAACTCCAATTATTTAATCTGCCACCATTGTGCATTTTCATGCCAGAAAAACATCTTGGCTTTTCTCAAATTGGAAAATTTTCTTGCTGTTTGCATAGTGTCTGCTTAGGATATGTAGTTATTTGTAGCTTCTGTCAGCAATAAGGTAGGTAGTACTGTGGCCTCGTTTATCCTCTGGTTAACAAATAATGAAGCGGTTGCAGCCATCTGCGCTGATGGAAACGGACTGCTCCTCTCCCAGTTTAGCATTATGCAGTAGAATTGGGCCTGGGGGGCTGAAGTTGCCCGCGGGACCCTGAGAAGGGGACGCTGCCATTCTGAGCTGTCACAGGGTGGGGACTCTCACAAGATTATCCACTCAGCATAGTCAGGACCTGCACATAACTTGGCACTCTGTCAAGAGATTTAACAAATACTCTGTAACAGACTTACAGCAGGGACGCAGTACTGGACTACTAGAATGACTATATTGTGTGTATCCTGTCAGCGAGAACATAGTTCCTATATGTGGTTCTGTGATGACTTGCTGCAATCACATTGACACCTTTCTTAGAAATAATGATTTGCATTGTCACTGATCCATACTGAAAGACAGAACCGTTTAAATTAAGATCTCCATTTGTAATGCTGTCTCCCAGATCAATAACACTCCTTGTCTATTATCACAGATGAGGAAAGCAAGATTTAAGATAGCCAGTTCTTCAGAGTATTCATTCTCTACTTTCTCTCTGTCCATATGGTAGAAGGAACTCCATCTTATGCAGTTTCATCTTCAATAAGGCTGATTTTTGTATTTATGAAAACGAGGTTCTTTCATCACAAAAAAGCAAAATAAAACAGAACTTGTATCATTGCGCAAGGTACTGAGAAGCTAATTGTGTGTCTCACTTAAATCTGCAAAAACATTTTGGAATATGATCTTTTAAATACCCAACGGCTAGGAATCCTATACCCTCAGGTTTGCTCACTACACAACTTTGATGAGTAACACGTATGCACAGTTTGAATAACAGGTGTTATAGCCCATGGCTTTGTTTTTTGCTTCAGGAAAGAACTCTCAACTAGAATTGTATTCACCTTTTTTATTTGTGGATACCTACTGAGTAAGACAGCAACTGTCTGAATTTTAGACCAATGATTTCTTGGTAATATTTTTATTTTCTTCTGCGTAATACCCTGCAGAAGTGGGCTACTTCTGATTTCTGTGCTAGCTGATGGAAATAAATGCAAGCTCGAAGCAAGTTTGTAATTCAGGAGTTGTGTGTATCTATATTTTGTATAATTCTTTTAGCCTTGAAAGAGGTTGTTATTACCAACAATTACACCCATTCTTCAAGTTTCATGCTGACCGTGTTAGCTCCAAATAATCCAACTGGGTGTAGCCCTGTGTGCCAACTTTAGTTACAGTTCATGCAATGGTGCCTCTGCCTTTTCTCTAAAATGACAAAGAGATGTCATTCAACTGACTCATCAGTGAAAATGGTGCACATTTCCTCAACTCCCTACCTAGAAGGAACTTGCAAACTCCATGGAAACAAACTCGAGGTACAAAACAGCCTGCGGGGTTGTTTAGAGCCTTTTTCCCTGACAATGCAGGATATTTCTGCAGTTCGTTTTCTCTGTTTAGTGGTGGTATAAGTCTGTTAGCTCAATTTTCAGCCAATTCCCTGGGCATAGTTCTACAGTTAATCGTAGTTTGTTGATTTTTTTTTTTTTTCCATTTCTTGTGTATGTACAAAGTGGAAAATGCATCTATATAGACAAGTCTATTATGTTTTTAATAGTGTATTTTTAATATCTTTATCGTTAGATAGTGTATGGATTTCTTTCTGGACTACAAATGTACCGAGTCAGTGCCCATTAGGAATAAACAAATAGGACTGTTAGACCTTCCTGCTTGCTTTCTTTAGAGCAATGCAATTTATTTTTTTTTTCCTGTCCAGTTAATTTGTTAAAAAACAAAACAAACAAACCTTGCTTTGGAGTAATCTAAAATAGATGTATTTTTATTTTTCTTGAAACAGACATTCCTGAAATAACTTTGTGTAAAATGAGGTATTTTGTTTGCTGTAGCTTAATGATACTGTGTTCGGGATTCGGGTTATTTTTATATTTTAAATTAACTTTCCATCTTTGAGCAGTGTTTGGAAAGAAACCAAAAGATTTAAACGGGATTTGAGATGTAAAGAAAGAAGGGGAGTGATTATGTGGTTATACTAACATTATTCTGTAAATTCCGTAAGAATTAACTAACTTATTGTACCCCAAATCCAGATCTTTCACTAAGTTTCAAGCTTGATCTCTCCTGTCTCTACTGGCTTTTTTTTCTTGGCCATTAAACTTGGGTTTTCATGTTGTCAGTCTACTGCTGAGATTTTCCGCAACGGCAAGTTGAATCTGTGGGTGGGTGACCGGGATAAAAAGCTGGGCTTCAGCTTTTTCTGGGCGCGTAACCCTCCTTAGTGTACGTCTTGGTCTCTGTCTTGCTCCCCAGTTGTGATCTGCTTGTGGCTCTCATCCAGGGAGATTCTTTCAGTCCAGATCATGTAGCTTTTCCTGTGCGTGACGCTATTTTCATATCTGATCTTCACATAAGAAAACCAGTAATAAGTCTTTCTCCATAGGGCTGCTTTGATTCTGTACTGGATTGAAGAAATTAATTGTACAAGGATGGGAAGTTTCTAACATAGAGACTTGACCGTAAGAGACTCCATTGTCTGCCTCTGTGCCCCCAGCAGAAGGGCTCCCCGGTGACCCTACACGGAGGGCCAAAGCCACAGCGGGTCTCTCCGTGACGTGGGCTGCCCACCACCTACACAGTTTTTTTTTAAAGCAGATAAACTTTTGAAACTCTTCCACGGTGCCTGTGGGACTTGCTGGGCGCCGAGCGCATTGGCAGCTATTGCGGCTCTGTGTTGCCAGCTACCAAATTGATCAGATCTGTGCCTTTCTCTGCTTTGGGCTTTTTAACTGCAGTTACCAAGTACGTAAACCCTGTTACTAATGGCGCACTCAACTGCTTTTAGTGGCAGCAGGGAAATTTCTAGAAAACTATTTCAGTAAAAATAGAACCCGGTACCCATGTTTTTGCCCCAAATTGCGGATTTTTGCTGTGTGAACTGTGCTTTTTCCTATATATTTGAAAATATATGCAGCTTAAGTGTCTGTCTTCAGAAAGAAAATGAGGTATTTTTAATGAAGCTGTAATCCTGCTGCTTGTGATTGTCTAAGGAGTCCCTGAGGTCACAACGTGCTCAATGTCATTCGGCACCACAATCAAGGTTGCGCTGGGGCTAATCAGTGCTGCCTTGTGTCTCATTACCATCTCTTCTTTATGCACAACATATTGTCACTGCACAAAGACAGGGGCTGTTAAATATTTATTTATAGTAAGAAGGGCCAAAACTGTTAAGATTTTTCTTAAATCTGCATTAAAAGCGAGGCAAAAAGTCACGCTCAGTGAGCAGGCTGGCACTTCCATGGCACACTGTAGTAAGCAGTAAACTTAATTATAAGTAAATTAAGTTCACCCTTTTCAATTGTTAAACTAACAACAAGCCACAAAGCCAACATATGTAAGCCACCCCCTCAATATTCATCACTATTCACAAATCTTGAACTCTGAAAGCAAACAAATTACAGGGCGGAATAAGCTCCTAAAAGCTATTTTAAAGCTTTAGTGCTTTAGTTAAAAGCTATTTGGACAACATGGTTTGTTTCCATTCCTGTACAGCTAATTCTTGCATACGCTGTGTTTGTGGCCGCCTCCCTTCACACGACCCTGTTTATTTTTGTAAACATACTGGTAATCTTGGGATTAAAAGTAAAGATTTGCAATTGAATTACAAATACCCACTGTAAATATTATTAAAGCAATTCTAATGCTGATTTTATGAACCTCCATAGACCACACACATTTATGATTATATGAGCAAAGATTGATCTGTGGCACTTTGTGTAAGGGATATAAATGGATAAATGCAAATAACTACTTAAAAATTTGTAACATGGTGATGGAGTGTTCATTATGAGGCTTTGGCTAATGTTTATTACAACCTGTGGAAAAACTGTTTTCACCCTGGAAATTTAACTATATCGTATATAAGTTTAGAATAAACGGGAAGTCATGCATAACGAGAGCAAGTCTAGTAATACCACGCTACATGTTAAAATATTGCTGTTTAAACATAACTGTAGTTGTAATCACCTTGGTACTTTCAGTATCTTAACTGAACTTTCTGCTGCAGTAATTCTTCAGGAAGACTCTGTAGGTGGTTTTTTTTGGGTAGAGAACACAAAGCCATGGAACGTAAGGATGACTGTTCTGTTAGTGAAGAAATGAAGTAATCTGATGGCCAGCGTCAGAAAAGTCAGCAAGAGGGTAGAATATAAGAATGGAATTTCAGGAGGCTCTCGCAGAATTTTGCCAGCTCCCTGCTGTATGCACTGGGCTATTTTAGCGTAGTGGATATCCTGAGGATGAGAGCACTGGGGCTGGGAACACGTACTTGTAACTGCACAGTGCCATTCTTCTGTGATCACGATTTGGTTCATGAACACTGCCCTACTCTGATGCTGCTCTTCGCCAGTAAGCCTTCTGGTAAGGACGCTTTTTGCATTTTGAAATTACACACCCCCCCCTAAACTAAGCTTCAACTTTAACTTCATAACTTGCTGAAAGACAGTTTATGCTCAAGGACAAATTTCAGCAGAACGCGATCAGAGAGTTAATGCAGATGTGTCTGCTGTGGGGCAGGCTGGCACCTCCAAGAAGGATGTTTGCACTGCCCGAAGTTCTCAAGCTTCTACAGTGTGAAGTTTGTGCCCTTTGCTAAGGCAGGCTGTAATACTTGGATATGCTAGGATATTCCGAGGGTCTGCACTGGTGCAGGTGAATTGAGCTGAGATTTTATTGCTAAGTGCACACAGTGCAAGACCGAAAGTAGAAGATAGGTTCTGGAAATGCTTATTATAATGATGCATACAGTAGAACTTGTCAGTCATTCGTAGAACAAAGTATTGTCATTCACGGATAACAAATGCGGAGGGGTGGAGTACCTTTAGAATATTGAAAATTGATCACGTTTTGACTAGTTCAGCAAAAATGTTTCTGTAATTCCCTTTTCTCTAGTGTATAGGAAATGGCTGTTGGGGGTTTTGTTTGGGTTTTTTGTTGGTTTTTTTTTTTTACATGCGTGTTTAATGGCATGCTAAGGATTAGAAAATGTCAATAAAAGGGAGGAAAATGTAAAGTCATTAAGCATTTGACATTTAAGGACATAATATTTTTGAATAGTTTGAATACTTTATAATTTTATTCTTTTGCTATCATCTCAGGACCCCACTGGAAACAGGAAGCAGCATCTCAACTGATCCGCTCAGGTACTGTAGTAGTATAGATGTTAATTTTAGGTTTGAAATAATAGAAATTACCTCTCTGCTGTATCAGCTCTACATCACGTAAATTTACCTTCCGATGCATAACCAGTAAAGGCATTGACCAAATAGCTGGATTTTTCTGTTTGAGAGGGGATAGTTTGCTCTTTTCCAGGATTTCCAACTTGAAACTCAGTTCTAGCTTCAAACGCTGTGTATTTGTTCTCAGAGGAGCATGAAGGGGAGGGAGGGAATGTGTGTTTGTGCACACACATGGGCGAAACATCTCTCTCTCTCTGATTTTTATAACCTCAGGTTGTGCTGAAAACATTTGACCTTCCCTGGCAGCTTTATACTGCTTTGAGTGAACAATACTGATTGTGTTGAAATGTCATTCCTGTTTTCCATTGCTCAGCTTTTTGATAAAAGTACGTGTATAAACTTCAGAGAGTACTGTCATATGAGTCATTGCAGTAACTGAGATTTTACTTTGATCACTCAGTTTAGAAAAAAGTGCTTAGCGCACTGTTAACATTGCATATCAAATGGGCACCTTGCATCTTTTATTCTCATAGTTGCACATTAAAGAGCGCATCAAAGTCACAGACTTCCTTTGATTAAGTTGGGGCAGAGTCCCTTTCTCTCCAACTGACGGTTGTTTTGGCACGAGTCTTCCTTTGGAGATGTTATGGATTGAGGGTGCGACTTTTTCCCACATCGTGTAGTTTTAGCCTTGCTTGGACAAAACATTAGTGGAAACTGTTCTGTTTAAGCTTAGTCACATTAAAGGCCCTCTCTATTATTGATCTTCCATTAGTTACCAGTGTATGGTTTTCTGAAAATAAAGTGTATGCCTTATTATCATTTCCTGAAAACAAACACATCCGCCCTATGTTGTAATATTATCTTGTAATAGTATCTTTTGTCTTCAGCTCAGCAGAGCAACACTGGACAATGTTCAGTCATGACTGTAGTTCTGTTCCCGTCTCCCGGTTTGACTGGAACAGTGTTTCATTGTGTGGTAGGACAATGCAGGAAACAATGTCCACTTCCCTCCTCCTCCCCCCCGCCCGGCTTTTCTGCAAACTTATTTTAGCAAGAATATCATATAGCTGGTTTGGGATTTACCATTCTCTGGGATGAGGTTCCCAGAACCAGGTATTGATGCCGTTTTTATTCCAGGCTATATAAATCTTTGTGAAGATTGCAGGTTTTATTATGAAGATTTTCCTTCCAGTGGAATTTTTTCCATGGGAGGCTATCAGTGAGAAAGATGGAGAAGGATTAGATGTAAGAAGTGGCTGACTCTTAACATTTGGTGGGAAAAGGGAATATTCTTTGAATAGCTTTAGTTGCACTGAATAGACATGTTTTCTAGAAGCTGCGGTGGTTGAATCATTTTAAGTTGCTGTGAGATCATAAAAACATGTGAATATTTCCTTGGTTTAAAATATTTTCAATAAAATGAGACCATGGGATTTAATATCCACCAATATGGCCACTGCCATTGCTGCATGGCCTCGTGAACGGTAAAGTTGAACACACGCAGTATGTGTGTTAAGTTCAGTGGCCTTGGCTCTCATTAGTATGCGCTCAGTGGGTAACGCTTTCTTAAGCCTGCACCAGAGAGATGCAGGCTGGGATGGAATCCTTGATTGCGCTTCTTTGTATTTCAAACAATAGTTTTATAATAGCTTCTAGTCTACCTTTGTTTACAATTTTTTTTAAGCTGTAAATTATCAGAGATTTTGAGACTTTCTTCTTTATCCCATTCACTTTTATAAAACCTCTGTGCTCAGACGCCTCCTAAGCTAATTGAAACAGGTAACCTTGAGAATACTTGCAAATTTTTTTACAGAACTGTCTTTATAAAAAGTTACTTGGAAATAAATGCACTTGCATGGGGTAAGTCTTTTTGAATTTTGAGAATTGGGGTGAAATAATATCTGGGAGTTACCAGAGGAGGATGTAAAAATGCTACTCTTTAACTACAAATGAAATAATTTTATGATGTTTAAAAACTCTAGAGTAAAACAATCATAGAGGAGACATTACAGAAATTTCCAGGTTATATCAGCTAAACCAGTGATTTATCCTAGGGTTAAATAACCACTGAAGAAATGTCATGTAAAATCTAGTCGACTTCGGTAGGTCAAATAAGCCTGTTCTGGAGCTGTAATTAAACAGAATGAATGCTATTATTTTTAAGTAAAATGAAAGATGGTAGAAGACTTCTTATTACTGAATGTGTTCTCATAAACCTGTTGAGCAAATTTGCATTTGAGTGACCCATAAAATGGAATGTGCCAATTAATATGAAGCCATCCAGTGTCCTGTCAAGCAATTGGTATTTTCTAGTCAGGCTATTTTTCTTGCATTTTGTTCACTAAGTTTCTGTCCCCATCAACAAGGTAAGTTTGCTCTCAAAGGTTCTCACCTGCTCGGGAACATGGTGATCCAGACTTCTGATGTTGTTACGTTTCAGTTGTATATAGATTCCCCCCCAGACAGAACCATTTGTTTCCCCCGCATTTATTTAGACTGCGCTTGGATTCTGTAGGTTCAATTTGAAAGTAACGCAATGGCGAGATCAGAGAAAAGCCCAGTGGAGTAAAAAATAAGAGCTAATGTGAAAAATTTGCTTATGTCCATTATAAAGAGAAAAATCTGTACAAATGAGCATGCTCTCTATATATGTATGTATATTTTGGTTTGTGCAATTTCTTTCATAGTCTGCACAGTATTTGCTCTGGGTATTTTGAGTTGGACTCTGTCAGCTTTCAGCTGGTATCTGAAAAGTTTGTGTTTCCTAATATTTAAATCTTCATGTGGGCCTTCTGGAGTGTTGTATTGCCACACCTGTTTCCAGTGATCCAGAAATTCAAATATTTAAGCTTTGCAGATATTCATGGCGTATTTGTTGTCTTCTGTAACAAATTGATCAACTGGTGTTTGTATGAGTTTAGAGAACAGACATGCAGAAAAGATATTCAGCATTAAAAGAACAGCAAATTTCTTACTATTCTACTTCATGAAGTTTTGACAGCTTAGAGGCTTAATAACCAAAAATGAAGAATAGTCCCAAGTGACGATTAATATTCATCTGTGGGGGAGCTGCATAAATCTGAGGGCTGTTTGAAGCAAAATAACTTTGTTTTGAGTTACTGGAGGGTTTCTAGGCAGCAGAGCTTCCCTTTAAAGGGGGAGCGGGAGTAAAGGAAGGGCAGGAGGGGGGTAGGGGGAGAGAACTGGATTTTATGTCCCTGATTCTCTAGGCATCTCTATAGAGCACGTCACCAACATGCCCGGGTGTCACAACAGCGTGGCAGAGCCCGAGAGCTCTCTATGAACAAAGCTCTTCCATTTTCCCTGCTTGGGAAGGCATACTTGCTGAAGTGGTACCCAGGAGTGCGTAAGGCGGCCAGGAAGAGAGATCTGGTTCTCCGGACCCTTTACCATGAAAACCTTCCTTATTCTTTGTATGAGCAACCCAGGGCATTTTCCCACCAACTTCCACGTGGAGACTGATTTCCAGGATCAAGGAAGGGACCCAGTGTACAGGAGCTTTGTGTGCTGTTGTATTCTGTGAGTAATGAGGCCTTAAAGCCTCCCAGGAGCTATTTCAGCACCCATTCAGTTGCACAAAAATCTTGTTTTGTGCACCTTGTATGTATTCCTTCTACAATCCCCACTTTTTAATGTGGTGTGCAGAGGGAGTATCGTGGGATTTAGTGTGGGAACCACCCTGTCTTGGTCTCATGGTACTCTTGAGCTCCACAAATTACAAATTACTAGCATGAAGTTTTTGTGTGTGACTGTTGAAGTATTTCACCCTGGAGTCATGAAAGACTCATGGAAAACAGTTTTCTTACTGCAGGCTTACAATTTCTGTACTCCATGTTAGTAGGCAGATGCACTGTTATTCTGGGCAAGTGAAATATTTTTCAGTAATGTTCCTGGCATATCACTATAAGGGTGTAAGTAAGTAAATAACAGTAGTTTAATTTATGTATTTTATGAAGGGTTAAAGATGTAGCTAGACAAGTGAATTTCCCGATTCCCTGATTTCCCGAACCCCAACATTTGAAATCGGTGTATTAGTAGCTCTAGCAGGCACTGACTTCTTGCTGGGGTTATTTTATGCAACGCTTTCCCTCATCGGTGGATTGTTTTACTTCAGCCTCAGAGCTTTGTGGATTGACAAGACACCATCCCTAAAAAAGGAAGTGTTGTACTATATGATTTTCACTTTGCCCTTTTTTTTTTTTTTTTTTTTTAGTGGCTGTTTTTGAAAGACTTGTCAGAGCCTTCAGTACACTGCTGCCAGAGCTGCCTCTGCATGGCAAAACTCTAAAGGACTATAGAAAATTACAGCAAACTGCTGGCTTACCGTACCAGTGCTGAAGCTGCAGCACATCCAAAAATCACTACACTTACTAGGCCTGGGAATTCCAAGTCAAAGGTTTTGGTAAATGCCTTTCTGAAAGAACTAGTTTTATATCCAGGGTGAGCGTGAGATGAAGCTTAATTTTCTTTGTTGTTTTCCTCTGGAAGACTAGTAGAAATGAAGAACGTGTTGAGAGCACGGCGCTTTTCATTTGCAAAAGTCCTAATTAGCATTTTCTCTGCATGCAGCGCAGTATAATCAGTGTTGGTTGCTGTCAGAAAACTCATGGGTACATAGCTTCTACTCACTGAAAGTCTAAGGTTTAGAAGTAAGTAATTAAGGTGACAAATAGCTTTTTTTTTTTTCCTGGAAAAGGGTATAGTGGAGAGAAAGAAATTGTTTTGCAGTATGAACAAAGGATAAGTTTTCAGATAAGTCTCGTTGCAGGATGAAATCTTTGGATGGTGTCTCTTGAGCTTAATTCTGTCGGTATGGCTTTTCCCTTCTCCTTCCATCATCCTGAGAATAACAGTTCTTGTTTACGGGATGAGGCACTCCTTGCTGCTGCTTCTTTTTTTCTTTCTTTTTTCTTCCTTTTTTTAAAAGGAATCTCAAGAAATTCAGGCAGAAGAATGTTCCAATAGGGTAAACTTAAACTTTTTTTTTTTTTTTTTTAACTATCTGTTTGTTTGTGGAAATAAAGGGAAAAAGGTTTCCATGTTCTCCTCTTGGCAGTATACCATAGGCTTTGTAAGGGACTAGCCCAGCCCAAGCCAGGAGGCAGCAGCAGGGAGACTGGGGAAGGCTGGGGCTGGCCAGGAGGCACTGGGTCTCAAGGGCTTTTCACTCAGTTCCTCTTAGAGAAAACTGTCCCTGGAAAACAGCGGCTAATATTAGGGATGAAGAGCTGGGATGGAAGATTTTGATATGAAAACCTAAATATCCTTAGCATGGTGGCATCACTGTCTTGAAAATTGCCAAGCTAGTGAAGCCCAAGGGAACATGAGTTCAGGAAGAAAAAGAGACTTAAACTTGCATTGTATTTAATACTATTAGGGAACTTGCTTCTCTAAAGTAAGCAACAGTGTTTTCTTAGGAATCACTGCAACCAGCTCTGGCACTGGTCTGAAAGAAAGAAGTCACGGTGCGTAAATGCAGGCATCACAGGCAATTGATTATTTTAAAGAGAATCTTTAAAAGAAATAATTTCTTAAAAGGCCCAAATCAAACGCATATCGCGTTTGTGCTTTTTCATGCAAGCTGCTTTTCTTGTGATCTGTTTGTTTCCGCCACTTATCCTATCCTGTACGATATATTTTTAGGGAAGTACCAGACAAAGCGTGACATGAGCATTTTTGAATGTCGTCTGGGCATAATTTACCTGTTTCTTTACTTCAGTAATGAAAGTGCCAGTTCTTGCTGGGGTATATTTATAATTTCATTTCAAGTAAACTTACGCAAACCAGTTTTCTAAGAAGTTGCGAGGCACTTATGTAAATGAGCGGTGACAATGAGCAAAACCAGAACCCAAAAGGATCCCTAAATATAGCTTATTATCCAGGCACTTGGGCAATGAGGAATGTCTCCATGGAAAAGACCCTCAAGTTAAGTTTTGGGGGTTTGGTATTCTTTTCGTATTTTTTGAACAGTGTTAAAAATGTTTGGGTTTTTTTTTTTTGGTTTTGGGTTTTTTTTGAAAAAAAAAAAAAACACCACTGGTCCAAGTGCCAGAATCTTTGCTTTTAAGTATTTCTTCACATTCTGATTTTGGTTTTGTTGTTGTTTCTGTTGAACTCTTAAGTTCCTGTTACCTTTTGGATACTATTGCAAGCTACATCCTAAATGTTGACTATTAGTGATCTTCAAAAACTCAACAGAATGACAAATACCCAAATTGCAGTTTCTGAAAAAGTAAACTTAACAGCAGACTGGACATAAGCATTGGTCAGTCTCCACTAGGATACTTGTTATTAATTAACAACAAGAACAAAAACTTTAAAAAAAAAAATGATAAATTGCTATTGAAGTCTTTTCTTGTGCCCGGAAGGTTTCCTGCCAAACAGCAGTTCTTGCTCAGAGCATCCTGCGAGACTGGGGGGTCCTTAAAAGCAAACGTGCCCGTTGGTATGGAGAGGAAAGAATAAGAGGGGGGAAAAACGTGGAAGAATTGGGCCAACGTCTTTCATAAAAGATAGCAATTAAATGTAGGCTCCTGTCTTTTCAGAATAAAAGGAGTCTGCTTTTACCGTGTCTGGCCAGAGGTTTTAAATAGCAAACGCTGCTAATTTTGAAATTCCCTTCAAAGCCGCTCGCAGCTAATTGCTCTGCGCTCCCTGCGGAACCGACACGCCTTTGGACTGAGCTGGATGGAGCTGCCGAGCTGCTGCTTTGCATCGCTCATCGTTAGCCCGGCCCCCGCCGCCGCCGCCGAGCCCGCCCTCCCCG
>VYZM01011546.1:463544-490397 GCA_013398915.1 Dromas ardeola | reverse complement strand
CCCCCCCCCCCCCCCGAGATATTTAGTAATATAATAGTTCATCTTTCATCTCCCTCCCAGCACAAAGTGCACATCACAGGCATTCAGAGCAATGGGCACTCTGCTTAGGCGGGTCTGACACACCGCTTCAATGATTGATGGTGAATGGTGATCATAAAGAATAGGACCGGGTGTCGGATGCATTGAGCTTGCCTATTTAATGGAACAGCAAAATAAGCAATTCCATTTAACGTGTCCCTGAACTTCCCCTGATGCTTTTTAATCTAAACTTCTGTTTTCTTGCTCTTGATTTCCGCTACTAAGCAGAGGGAATTACATGTTTTTGAATTTTCTGGGGAAAAAGTGGGGATCACTTCATTGTTAACAAAACCCATGCAATTCTTTAAAACAGGGTTCTGTTCTTGTTATGTACACTTTCTGCTCTGACTACCTATTGTCAGCCTACAGAAAGTGCTTTGTACTAAATGCTAATTGCAGTTGAATTTTTCATGCAGTGACTGAAGGCTGGAAAAGGGAACTGTTCCAATCTTTTTCAAGGTTTAAGGGGTGCCCCACACTTTCTGGCATTGAGTAATATAGGACCCTCATCTGTGACCATTGGCTTGGGAAGTTTCAAAAGATAGCTTTATTCTCCTCCTCTTGCAGCTTTTCACAGATTTCATTTCTAAGCCAAAAAATTTCCAACCTATTCCCAGCCCATTGTAATGTCTTCCTTGCTGAGAAACCATATAAAATAATAGAAATGTAGCCAGACTGTTTTGACACAAATAAATGCAACTGAACTAAAGCTTTATGTCTTGGATTCCTGGCAAAATCCCAGCTTTGTTGCAAATGAGTTACTGTAGAGTTATTCTACATTTCCTAATGGAGACCTCCTGCCATAGCTAAGGACTGACCATTTATTTCCTTCCAGATAGTTAATTTATTTGCCATCAAAACCTAGATGAACTTGAGCCCATCTCCTGGAGTGTGTTTGCCTGAACAGAAGTAAAAAGAGGACTTAAGCGCTGAAATACCAGATAGAAACACTTTGCTCTCATCCTTTTGAGAAAAGGAAAATTGGAGGAAAGTTGCAACTTTCTCATGTTTTAAACAAAATAATTTCTTGATTAAAGCACAGTGGAAAACAAGCGTGAAAAGCAAATGGCCCAGAATAAGAAACTTAAGTGCATGGAAGTTCATATTAAAACAAAAAAAAATATCAAAAACCAAAACCAAACTTTCTTGAGACTTACTTTCAATTGCTTTTTATTAGTAATTGTCAATTGTTTAAAATGCTCTTGGACAAGAGCCAAAGGGTTGTGGGGAAGAGTTTTGTGTGTGTTTGTCCTTATTTTTATCTATAAGGTGAGATAATCAAAGCAGGACTTGAGTAACAGTTTCATTACATGAATTTTTAGCGTTAGGGTTATTGCCTGCCCTCTGTTGTGCCTTGATGGTGTGGGGCAGATGGGTCAGAGAATGTAGGCAGGCGCAAACTGTAGGACACTGCCTTGTGCCACCACTATTATCTGGTGACCAGCCGTGGCTTTAGGTGAAGAGGTGCTGTGACAAGTCTTGGGGGAAACAGTACCACCCCCCGCAGCCTTCCCCATGTACAGGTAGCGCAATGTCAGCAGATGACTTTTCAGAGCAGACACGGGCATGCTGTGGGATAACTGCCCACCTCCCACTTAAGCCATGTGTTCCTGATCCTGTGGGGTGACTCAGAGACTCGTTGCTTGGCCATGAGGGCCCTGCTCATCCCTCCTCGTGCACACACCCTCCCCAGCAGTGCTTAGCAAGCTCTACATGACAAGAAATGTGACTGTTCTCTTTCCGTTTGTGGACTGTCTGAGCAGAGCATGACTCTGATTTTCAGTTACAGTCAGCGCTCAAAACTGGGCAGTGTTTCTTAGTGCTTCAGAAGCTCTGTGGCTGGCTGTTCTACGTTCAGAAATCAAGCTGTGTTTTCCAGCTTTTGTTACTTAGGGAAGTCTTGTGGGATTACGTCTGTTGCCTGACCTAGACAATTGTGATTTATGGTCTAATTTTGCCTTACACTGGGAGACACTTACATGGAACTGTGCATCTATATTGAAATCCATGCACTTCCAGAGAAGTCCATGCAGGGTGTGTTGGGTCTTGCCGCGTTCTCATAGGATGCGCACACAACACGTACACCCTGCACGTAGGGAGCTGGGTGGCAGGAGAGGGCTGGCACACTCTGCTGCTGTTTGGGAAGTGGGCTCCTTCCTCAAACCCTTGAGAACAAGATTACACGAGAGGCTCAGGCCGACTGTGGTGATGGCCCGTCCCTGCTGCCCAGAGCTGTGGGGCTGGGAGCAGGAGAGGAGGACGGGGCAAATAAGCAAATCCTCCTCCTCGCCTGTAGTTGTAGTGCCAGCTGGGGCACTGCAAGAAAATAGTGATTCTGGATGATGGGACAGAGTAAAACTAGGACAATTTTTGCCTTCTGAGGTGGTAGTTTTCAAATGTATTCAGGTATACGTGGTGAAAATCCAATTCCAGAACTCTTCATAGCAGGCTGTGCATGTGACATTCCTGAGGGAGAAGCCCAGCTAAGGGCAGACACCCAACCTAGAGCAGAGGGCTTCTGTAGGCTTTGCAGCCCCTTGTCAGAATTGATTCAGTGAGATGTATTTTCTCAACACAGCAAGGGAAAGGGGGAAACAGGACAAAATAAACAAACTGCACCCGTAGTCTATTTCTTAAATTCTGCAGTGACTTCAGCAGCCAGGACTTGGCCCATCACGGGTATATTCACAAAACAAAGTTACTGCAAGGTAATAGTAATGTGTATATAAACTAACAGCCTGCTTTTATCTAAGTTGCAGCAGATTGTATACGGCAGACTGGGGGGACTGGGGTAGAAACCTGATCAAAAAAAAGTTTGATAATTCACTAATTTATGAAAATCAAATTTCTGCGCTCTGTTGCCGTTACACTGAGTGCATTTTGGTCAGTGCTGTATAACCCCTCACTTAAGTGCTGGTTTTTGCTATCCTTTGAATAGAAATACTAGATGTATAGAGATGTATTTTGATAACAGATTAAAGTGTAAGATGAGCAAATCACTGGAGGGTTTCTGTGGGATTTTGAGGATGAATGTCTCATGCTTTACTGAATGGATTATAAAATCATGTGACTGCAGGGTTAGCATGTGAAAGTGAAGATTTTCTTTAGCCAGTGGGTGCATCGTGCTGTGCCTTCTGCCAGCTGGCATGTAATAGCCCAAGCGAGAAATTGTTACCATTAGCATTGCATTAAAGATAAAGCGTAAGGTGAGAAAATTTGTGACTGGCAGTGAAGGCGACTATCATCTGTAGTTTGGGGGGGATTTTTTCCTCCCAGAATGTCTACTTGCTAAGATAAGAGTATTCTAAAAAACATAAAGAAAGTGCCAAGTTTATAAAGGATACTTTACTGGAATCCAGTTGCTTGACAAACAAAACAGGTTTTAAGTTATTTCTTCTCACTTTTCATTTTTCTTTCATCAATTTGGTCTCTCTAAAGGAGGCATGAGTCTCCTGCAGAACAAGTAGGGCCATTTCCAACAAGCGTCCCATTCCAGCCACCCCTATGCAGTAACTGAGTGATGACTGGGTTTTGTGAAGCAGGGATTAGTTGAAATTGTTTCTGCTGGTCTTCAGTTGGGACTAGCAATTCCAACGTTGTGATTCAGGACAGCTTGAATCATGCGCTTAAGCCAATCTCTGGGCAAGAATAGGTCTATATTTTGGTCTATGATTCAGTCCTATTAGGATGTTTAGTGGTGATTGTAATTGAAAATGCTTTCATGAATTTGCTTGGTAGGAGCAGCTTATTGCTGCCATGCTAGAATATCACAAAGTAACTGAGTGTCAGAAGCTACTTAAAGCCACTCTAATATTGCACTCTGCAGGGCACCTGCAGCTCTGTGCTCATCCTCTTTCCCACTCTGTTATCCAAGACAAATTTGTAGCATTTGAAGCCATTAAAGGAATTGCCAGCCTTAATTTAGATGCAGTTTCAAAGACAGCACATGTGCTTTAAATGATCTATGTCAGGATTGTCCTCTAGGTTAACTCTTTGTTAAAGAGAATGTGCTTTGATAGTCTTTGTTCCTTGTTTCTGGTGTGAACAGCATGGACTCTGCTTCTAGGATTATGTGAGGTGGGTTCAGATGTGCCAGATAACATCCTTGCTAACAGGCACTAAGCCTCTTTCCTTTAAGTAAAATGCAGCCTCTTTCCTTTAAGAAGTGGAGCCTCTTTCTTTTAAGTAAAATGCAGCATAAAAAAAGATGCAAAGAACTCAATTGTCATGTGTTACTAAATAGTTAAAAGAGAATACTATTGTTAAATTCGTTATTTAAAAACATTTAATAAAGGGGAAAAAATCTATAGGTGTTACATACAGTACTATAATCCTGTATTCCTGGAAACAATAGCCTTATACTAGTTACAAATCTTAGTAACAGTGAGCAGGGGAAAAAAAATCCTTAGGTTCTAGTTCATGAGAGCAGGGAACTTCTTTTGCTCAGTTATCAACAGTGATGTCAGTTGGTTTGCTTTTCTTCTTGCTGTCACTTAAATTATGAGCTCCTCCTTTGCAGTATGTTGAAAAAAAAATAATAGCAAAGTGGGTGGGAAAAATTACTGAAGCTTTGTCTTGAACTTGCATTGAGAGTTCACCATATATGTTGTTAGAAACATAGTTTGCTTTCACTTGACAGTGACTTCATCCAGAGCAGGGCTGAGTCATAGGCCTATAGCACAGCGCTGTCTCTGGAGGCTCACATTGGCAGCGTTTATGCAATTGCAGAGCAGCTGAGAGCATAAAATTCTCCTCTTCTCCTTATTCCCCAAAATCCACCACCCTCTTGAAGTACAGCCTGCAAAAAAAGTGCAGATTGCAGTATTCCCCCTCAGATAAATACACAACGTAGCAAAATGCTTTAAAAACAATCAGAGGACTTTTCTACACTCAGGGAAGTAAAGTAATTTCCAGCTGAGAAATTTAAATTAAAATCCCTGAAATACCTGTTAATCTGGTTGAAGCCTTCATTGTAATGTAATTAATGCTACTTTGTATCTAAAAGAGAGTCTTCCTGCAAGTGTTTAAAATGTGTTATTCATATGCCTTAAATTTATACTTCTGGTTTGTCTTAACTTTCCGCGCTGCTCTTCCTTCCTACCTGGTGGACAGACATCCTACAGGATCCTTTAACTCTCCATCCCCTGATTTCACTGAGCTGTGCTGTGGGACTTAGGCATTGCAGGGCAAAAATCCTGCACAAATACGTCGGGCTGTGTGATTTCTCTCCCCATACCACTGCTGTAACTGATAAACTGGAGACAGTTCTTTGCGTATATGCTTTTTTCTGCTTCTCTGCATCTTCAGTAAGTCAAGTCTCCAGCCTTTCTGAAACCTTCTTTTCCTTCACCTCCTTCCCTCTCACCCAGGAACCATCTGTGAGTCCTCAGGTTCTCCATCCTTCACACTTGTACAGAGTTTAACCTTCCACGAATCTTCCTTCAAAGATTCACGTTAGGATTTTGAGGAGCCGTGGTATCTGTGCTGGGGCTGTCACAGATGCGTAGCTGGCGGTGCCTGCCCTTAGCTGTGCCCCTAGAGAGCACGTTGTTTGCCAGGCTTTTCTTTCCGTATCTGGTCCTTACTGTATTTAGATGCAACTGATGGGCAGCCCCTAGAGCAGTCACATTTTAATTGTGCCTTTGGCGATGTGCCCTGCAGAGGGGGATTGGAAGCTTTCTGAGTTTCCTTTGATAGTCTTCCAAGATTAAGTCACAGAAAAGGGAGTCTGGGAGCACAGTGGAGGCCTGGAGACATATGAGGAGTCTGTCAGAAGCTGCAGCTGGAAGGGTGCTGGAGGGGCCTCTTCAGAGCAACACAAACTTGCCAGCTTGGTGGGGATGAGAGGGGATGCCCTTTATCAAAATGCCAAAATCATGCTGACTCCATTCCGCGGAAGGACTGGTATGTGGATGTCACTGCTGTAAACTCCCAGGAAACGTTGTGTTTTGCATACTCCTAGGAATGTCTGTGAAAAATCAGAAATGGAAGTTTAAAAGGGAAGGAACAAAAATACAGTGAAGGTTCAGGGAAAAATGTACGGTGAAAATATTTTATTTAACCCCCTTCTTCTGTCTACTAAAAACGTTGACTTGGTAAAAGTCAAAGGTTTAAAGATTGTCTAAATTGTCTGAAAAGACAGAATGCTTTTCAATCTAAAAATTTAAACCCCATCCATTTGTAAGACTTCTTTCAATCCTTAATTGGTAATAGCTGTTGTATAAAGGGAATGCTACCTAAGTTAAAAATAGGTCTGGAACTGTCCTGACAACCAAAAACATGGTAGCTCTAACGCTTATATTTTCCTTTTGTCAAATGACCTGTCAATATATTCTACATAATAATAGAAATGCTGTTAAATTATGTTTCTTGAATGTTTTGTCCTGGTAGAAACTTCAGGAAAATAAGCAAATTGCCTTCCTCCCTCTTGAAGGCCGCAGTATACTCGTTTCCTCTTCATAGGAATGTTACACTAACCTAATTTAGGATGAGCCTATGCAGAGTTAAAGTAGTAAGATTATCTTAGCTGCAGACATGTCATGTGTAAAGTGATGCATGCATCCGGAGCACGAGACTTTATCAAAAAGCGAATCAGATAAGGTGTCCTGGGTGCTAGGTTTCTCCGAGCCACTTCATGGTAACTTCCGTGACAGGGGCTTGACGCTCTGGGCTCCTCTCCCTGGCTGTACCGGCAGAGCGCTCCGCTTATCCTGCAGGCTTCCATGCGAAATATCAAAGAATCTCAGGAGGGGGGAGAATAAGAGAATGCAAGACTCCGAAATAAGCGCTGCCTTTCTATTAATATCTTTTAAAAGCACTACACCACCTACAACTTGTAAAGGAACCTTAGCTCTAGCATTTTTAAAGACTTAGAATGCTTTATGTCCCCTGTAATATCTTTGCCTGCAGCAGCTTTGTTGCCAGTGTAAAAAATAGAAAATGGATTAAAACCCTCTAGTTCTTTTCTCTCCATTACTTCCCTATCTTTCACCCAACTTTTTTTTTTTTTTTTTAAAGAGTCTTTAAGTACTCTCCATCTCATAGTGGGCTAGTATTTGCTCTGGGTTCTCTTAGCAATCAAAACCATTGGGAGAATCCTATTATTATTACTAAAAAATGTGGTATGCACTTGGAAGCGGGCAAGTTGAGGTCCCTGACAAACAACTTCTGTTGAATTTTGGTTTTGAAATACTGATTCTTCTGATTGTTTTGGCTCCGCCGCTACAGCTCACCACTTCTGCGTACAGTCAGCAAAACCAGAAATGTGTGTGTCTTTCCAGTGTTTCAGGTCGCCTTGGTGCAAACTCACCTGCATCAGGAGTTCCAGCCAGTGCTCCAGACTGCGGATCAGAGCAGCTGAGCCGCAGAGGGTCCTGTGGGCTGCAGTAGGCAGCGATGACCCCTCAGCGAGGCGGGGGGGCTCCAAGTGGGTGCATCTTCACTTGCCTCAACTCTTTTCTCAGTTCTCATGAGCCACTTGAGAGCGCCATCATCATAGCGTCATCTTCGTCTGAATTAGCGATTGCGTCTGTTTGAGTTAAATATTTCTTCCTAAAAAAAAAAAGATGGAAAATGTTTTACAAAGGTGAGAATTGCTTTCCCTGTTTTACAGAAAGCGAAATGCAGCTTCAGGAGACCTGGTCTGTCCGCTCAAGGTAGAAATGTGGAATAAACTGGGGGAAAACCTAAGAGCAGTGTGACCTTCTGATGCACTTTGTGATTGTGCCTATTAATACATCCACTGAAAATAAAACAGTCCGTCTTCTAGGGAGACATAATGATGCTAGGTCTGGAAAAGCCAGTGTACTGAAGTGGGAAGAAATTTTGGAAGGAAGCAGAACTTCTCCTTGCACCTTCCTGTTGCAAGTTGGCAGGACAAAGACAGCTTGTAGTACATGAACCATTAGCAGGACAGTGCTGTGGGTCTGGACACAGCGGTGCTGACGTGGCTGCTGAGAATGAGAGTTGTGCTGTAGGTGCTTGCAAGCAGGGCGTATCTAATAAAGACTTCTGCGGAGTATAATGGGAGAAAACATCCCAGCAAACTAAATATATCTGTATGGGAAGTTCTGCATGGTCCCATACAAAGTGTGACTGGGTGGATGCAGTGATGTCCTATGAATGGAATCTGTTGTTTTATTTTGAGGGGAAGAGATAACTGAAGTTTTCACTGCCACACCCAAAGAGCAATAACAAACCAGCCAGGCAGCAACTGGCTCCAAACAGCCCTTGTTACCAGCCCACAGTCTCTGCATTGGCTGGGATTTCTTGGCCAAACGTGTGAGTGTGGGAGAAGGTTGTCACTGGAATCATTACAATAGATTATGATTGATGTACAAAATGGAAAATCCTTGTCAAAAGACAGACATGGTGCCAGAAGGCCCCTGCAGTGCTGGGGCTCATCTTGACTTGTCATACAGTGAAAGCAAACAAGGCTTCAAAAAAGTGAAATCATTTGATATGCTAATCTGTGCCTTGTTTCAGGCATAGTAATGCCACTGTGAACAAAGGAGAAGAAAGTAAACAGCTAAGACAAAAGGGACTTACTGTCTTATTGCTGCTGGAAAAGTTCCTCTATTCCTGAATAAGATTTTTCTTAATAGTAAGAAATAGTTGATCAGTCAGTTCCCTCTTTGATATCTGTTCTGTTACCTCCTCAGTAGTCATATTACGAAGGAGCTGTTTTTAGACAAGGCAGCCCATCATGAGAGACAGAATTAGCCATAGGTTTTGATTAATCACCAGTTCTTCACATCTGTGTAGGCACAGAAATCATCAGCTATCAGCTGATGCTATTAGCACTTGCGCTTGGTCAAATCTGGCATTGTTCTCCCTGCCCTCCTGAAGCTTTACAGGATGCTGTTAGGTCTGAGCATTCCAATATCATTTCAAGGAGCATTTCACAGCAATCTGTTCTTCGTATTTGCATCAGAATAAATAGCATTTATTTACATCCGAGATTTGATCATAGAGCTGAAATACTAGAGTCATATTAACCCATTATGTGATTTGCATAGTATTTCACATTTTCTGGATATATATTATTTTGACTTTGCAGGTTTTCTGTCAGTTCTATGTTCCAAATTTGGGCCTGCCGTTCCCTGCAGAATTAATACTTGTTTAGTGGAAGGCTACCTTGATTTTTCCCAGGTCTCATTGGGAATTAGTGGACAAATTCAGCTCATTAGGACGGGAGCTGAAATGCTTTCTGCACTATTTCATAAATAGTTTCCTTGCCATGAGAAATGCTGCAGCAATGATTCAAAAAACAACAAAAAACCCAACAACCCCAACACAAACCACCCCACAGCGCCTCACTTCTGTCCTATGATGCCATTGCGTGTTATTTTAATCCGTTTGGTCACTGGTTGTGCACCAATTTTTGAAACATGGATGAAGAAGGTGGTTAAAATACCGTTCTCTTGTAGATCTCATCCACATTAATCTGTCTTTAGAAACAGATAAATTACTATTCCTGCAGACGCTGGTAATCTCAAAATACTGCAACTGAAGGTGAATCAAGGAATGTATAATCTAAATACATCAATTGCATTAAAGTCTCGAGTATAAGCTCAAAGAGATGTAGTTGACACAAGTGAGCATGCTGTTTGATGCCTTTATACTACACAGAAAATGAACTACTAGTTTTATACTCTGTATATAATTCAAGTATACACCATACAAAAATCAGAAAAATCTATCTGGTAGGCCCCTCATCTCTCAAATTTGCACGTTAAGTTAATGAACAGGGTTCAGCTGGTCTTGCCCGCTCTTACGTATCTTTTTCCGTCATTGAAATGTATTCCAATGATTATGTTAAGAACAGATGTATAAGTTTTGTAATGTAATTTTTCTTCATTAAGCCTGCTGATTTAAAATGTACAACATGCTGTGGAACCTGTTACAACTTTTTTTATGAGCCATCTATAGTTTGCTTCAGGAACAGTTGTCAGAAACCCCCCGAAACAGAATATATTTCAGAATAGTAGTAACAGACACGAGATTCTAGATAAAACAGTCGTATTCAAAATGGAGTTGTGCAACAGAAGACAGACATTTAATCATAAAAGCATACTGTTCTATGAAGAAGTAGCATGAACTTAGTTTCTTGCTTAATTAAGTTTT
This sequence comes from Dromas ardeola, assembly GCA_013398915.1. NCBI lineage: Eukaryota > Metazoa > Chordata > Aves > Charadriiformes > Dromadidae > Dromas > Dromas ardeola. The sequence continues at coordinate 480,194 of VYZM01011546.1, read as the reverse complement.
ATAATATAAACATGTATCTGATGTCTTTGATCCTGAAGAGCCCCTGATAATCGTGCTGTTGACCTCTTTGTAGAGAAGAGAGTGTGGTTTAGTGGGCTGAGCGAAGGCTTAGGAAGTTTTAATCTGTCATAGCAAAAACACTGACTTTCAGGGTGGTCTTGGAGAAACCAGAGCAGAATTTAAAGGGCTTGTCCCTCAGTTAAAAAGATTAGCAATAATTACAACAACAGTAATAGTACTTTTCTCTAAGTTTGATTCCATGTGAGTGTGTGTTGAGGCTCAAAAGCTATTAGAACTTCTGGCAATAAATGCTGTGTGTTTAAACTTACTCCTAGAAAAGCTATGGGCAAAAATCTTTGGCTTGATATAAAAAAAAAAAACAAAAACCCAAAACAAAACAGTGTAAATATTTACATTTGCTCGTAAATCCCCATCATCATGGAGAAATTGTGTGCTACATCAAGTATGGGGTTTGGGATTTTTGAGGGGTATATACTGTCATGAAGACAAAACCCCATTATCATTTACCTGCCCACAAGGCTTCAGCACAGTAAGAGAAGCCCGTATGCATAATGAATACGTTGGGGTTTTGTTTGGGTTTTTTTGGGTTTGGTGGGTTTTTAATCAGATCTTGGCATTTTATTTTTGACGTAATTTATAGGCTAAGTGTCATAGCTGAGGTTCACTATTGAAAATCCTAACTTCGTAAGTGTTCAAATACGGCTTTGGAAAATGATTCATTACTTCTTTTGGCACTAAAAAGTTTCTTACAGTACACAAGAAATTTTGCAGTTGAGAGTTTGTTCAGCCTAAACCATTTGATTTAGTGTGTATTTGGTAAGCATTTTCAGTTCTTGTAAGTGATTTTCTAGGGCTGTGTTACTGGACTGGTTTTTTGAAGTGAAATAAATTAGAATAACTTTTCGTAGGTGCTGCCTGGGTAGGTTTTTCTCACTTGACAGCTTGGAGCAATATTATACGTAGCTTTCTGAACAGCCTCTAATAATCTCTTCTGGCTTGCAAATAATGTAAACAACGAGTCTTGTAAATCATGGAGAAAGAAGTAACCCGAGACTTCAGATGAGAAAGATGGTTTCTCTCTGAGTTCATTTGAGTAGAGGTCGGAGGAATCACTTGGAAATCGTGAATCAGTGCTTGGCTGCTGCATAAACCTTGGACTAACTTCGTCGTGTGCTGCTAAACTGACTTGTTCCTTGAGTTACTTGGAACCTTTTTCACTTTGCAAACGCTTCAGAGAAGGTCATGAAGGGAGATGGCAGCGCAATGTGGAATCTGATGTGGAAATACTGCATTTCTGTCAGGACAATCAGGTACGGTAAGAATATATAAAACTTTATTTTGTGGTAAGTCTGAAAACTGCATGCGTTAAAGGTTGTCTGTTCTGCTGCTTGTATTTTGTCACGCAACGTAGTTAACTCTGAGTTGCCTGAGATGATTGTTAGGCTAGATTGTTACTGGTCCTTACACTAAAGCTGTGAAAAGAAAAATACAGGGTTATTGCAAAAAATCTTCAAGCAAAATGGAGTTTTCATTATTTCAGAATCTTGGAAATGCCTCTTTCTCATTTACAAGCAGGCAAAAGTTGGAATATGGAAGAAACCTTATTTTCATGAATACTTGCCTATCATAACCTTCTCTTTCTTACATCTCCCAAATCCAGAGATACAGCATGTGTTCGCGGCAAACCACAAGCATCGTTTGCTTCAGACAAAGGGGAGGGGGCAGAAAAGGAGGTGGCTTTTATGACAGAATAAAATTCTGAAGTTTCAAATGTCTCTAAGCTGGTGTACTGCCACAATCTTACCTGTGCGCGTTACGTGAAAACGCAGCCGACTTAAATACGACGACAGGCTGTGGCTGCTGTGCATCGCCGGTCACATTCTTTGAGTGGTTCGTGTTTGACATGCTGTGTGCTCCCTGCCAAGTGCAGTTGCTGTGGATTCCAGTAGAGTTTATTCCAGGAATGGAGCTATTAAGCGAGACGCGTGGTGATTGTACGTTCTCACAGCAATTTTATATATTTAAAAATAGCTAGCCATTTTCACGCTATAGTTTCTTCATGTTACACGGTTATATGATTTGAAGGGTACGTTTTGTCATGCACGCTTCCCTTGAGAAATCACATAATCTAAGTAATTACTGCATTTCACACTGCATAATTATTCTGTGCTGAGGAAATAGTTTAGAGAGCCTGAATTCCTGTATGAACTTTCATTACAACCAGAATGAGACTGTGGAGAGATTTTTATCATCAGGATACTGAAATAAAGCTAAAAAGTCCCTTACTTCCCAGCAGACAGTGAGTAATACAATAGAAACTGAAAATAATCCCTGAGAGGGGATTCGGTTAAGATAAAAGTCATTTTATTTATGATCAGGGTTTAGGACCAGAAGCAGAGGGAAAGCCTGAAACAAACCGGATCAGTGCTTAAATCCAGAGAGAGAGTCTTTACAGCACAGATGTTCCTCCCGACCTTACTACTGCTGGAAATGTCCGAGAGAAGTCCTGTGCAAAACTCCTGAGTTAGACAGGTGTGTGTGTTCCTGCTAAGACTAAGTTTCAACGGTTCCTCGGAGCACTTGGGTGTGGCCATTTTCTGGAAGTTTAACGGGCAAGTTGTGCTCGCCTGTAAACAGCCACTTCTTTTTTCAGTGACCTTACTACTGTTCAGAATGTGGAGGTTGAATATTAGCTTAATTGCTTACAGCAGGCCTTACTTATAGAGCAGCTTGCTGGCCCCTCAGCTAGTGTAATGCAAAGTAACATTCCTCTTTGTTACAGCACTATGAGTATTTTCAATTAATGGGTTTGGTTGTTTTAACAGATCCTATTTTCTTCGGCAGCGACACCAATGAGTTTGGGAGCATAAAAAAAAGACTATTTTTCCTATGTGGAAAAAGATCTCTACCACCTTAATTTGCTTTTCTGATATCCTTCAGAAATCCTGAAACTCTCCCTGTGTTTTGGAAGGCTTCCGTAACCATCCTGGCTCATGTTCTTATCCATCAAGTATGAAGCTACACCCGTCTTGCTCCCTCTCTGCCTCCTCCCCTTTCCAGTGGACTGTGAAGCCTATGCAGCCCCTGCTGGAGATTTCAGTCAGCCTCAGTGTGTTTTATACCAGGAGAGTGAGTTTGTTTTTTTTCCTCTGTGTGTTAGCCGCCCTGGTAAAAGCATTTCTAGCCACCCTTCGTGCCGCCGCACTGAAGAGCAGTGTCTGGCACTGACTACACTGGCCCGGTTGTACTGCAGCTCCTTATGTACGCGCGAGGCCTGAATGAGGGTGTTTATGCCTCACTGAGAAAACAGTCCCGCTCCAAAAGGAAAATTATTATTAGCTGAGGTTTAGGGTTGGTCTTGTTTCCATTGGACTCCAACAGCTTTAAAAAAAAATATTTGACTGAGTCTTTGTTGTCTGTTTTAATTAGACTGTGTGCCTTGGGGGCAGGGAGATAGTCTACATCCATGTATATGTGTTTAAATTTACACGACTAGACCTTAAAATCAAAGGGTTGTGCCTGTTAGCAAGCAGAAATACACGTGTAGTACGGGAAGAAAATGCAGTGGTTTGCTTTTTGCCTAGGGGAACTTTGGTTACCGCTGGAATAAGGTTAGGAGAGAGCAGGATGGTGCAATGTGGAAATATTCTGCACTATCTAAATGATGTCGTCTTTTATTTTTTTTTTTTTCCTTCTGCGGGGTGTTGGCCTACTCCTAGAGCAAAATTTATAAAGATGAAGGGATTTCTTCACTAATGTATCAAAGCTGGGCTTGTGGCACTTAACGTGAAACTCCTGTTCTTTGAAAGAGCTCATTTCTCTGAGCCCATGTGAAGCCTCCAATTTACCAGGTTATCTCCCAAGGCAGGGTCTGCCTACGCACCCGAAACTTGGAACGCACAGTGGGGGTGACGATTCCTGAGCTCCAGGAGAGTGCCCACCTGGAGCTGGTGTTCCCAGGTATCCAGGGGGAGAGTTGCCTTTCCTGTCTGATTTGCCCTGCGTTTCCGCCTTATGGGATATGGGATCATTACCCTTTTCCCTTTGCCAGCCCAGTCTCCCCAAGGCCAGCAGTGACTCACGCCGTACCGTGGTATTTTTGACTCTTCCTTGGCGAGAGCAGTCACTACCTGCACAAGAGGTGTTAAGTGTTCCTGCCCAGAGCTCTGTAAGTTATCTCCGATAGTTCTGGAAAGGAGAATAATGGTGTTTGTCAGCAGCAGGATTCCTGAGCGAGGGGCAGAGCGGTGTGGCTGGCTGTGCTGTCACAGCAGCCTCCCCTAGAGTCACTTTGCCCTTCTCGCTGAACCCGTCGCGGTCCCAGTATGTGTGCGGGGGGCAAGCAGTGCCCTTCCCACTCCTCTGAAGTTCACTGCAAGGGAATATTGCGCTAAAACCAGCACTTTCCTCTGCTGGTGAATCTCCACTCGGATCACGTTTGCAGGTGGAAAACTCTCCCAAAATCAGAGGGTTGGCAAAGCATGAAAGCAGAACTGGGGGTAAAGCATCAATAGTCATTTACTTCTGTTAAAGTGGCATTTTAGTAACTCACCATAGCTGGGGGATAGGCAAATATTTAATGAGGAAATTGTTTGTCAATATACTCATATTAGCCGTTGTATTTGTAGGGTCATGTCAGCATTAAAACAGAGGAACGCGTGTTGTGTAAAGACGGGGAGCAGATCGGCTGCAGGCGGAATTCCTCCGTCCCTCGGTAATGTGCTGTGTGCCAGGCAGCCTCTAAGGATGGGGTTAGTGGCTGGAGGAGCAGACTGGAGCCATCTGAATCAGCAGATCCACAGCCCACAGAGAATAAATTAAAGGGTTGATAATAATGTAATGCATAGTTTTCGGCTTGCATCTTAGAGTTCCATTTGCAAGTAATGGAGGAAAACAGTCAATAGTTAGTTCTCAGCGCTCTACACATCTGGAAAAAAGTAAGAATTAGTCCTCAGTATGAGTTGTCATGGAGTTTCTTCACTTATTTTCCTTCTACTACAAACATTTTCCATCTTGGTTCAGTCATACTTTATTTTTAGTTGTCTGCTTTGAGGTTTTTTTTTTTCTGAAGACTGACAGAACAGTGCTGCGTTTTCATCAAGTTAAAATAACACCCCAAGAAGTGAAAGGGTCTCAGTTGGGCTTTAATTGCGTTTCGGGCAGCACGAGCCACTGTAGCTGTGTAGGGGAGGGGCAGCCGTGGGAGTTTGGAGCGCATAAAAGCGGTTTGGTGTATCTTGTGTAGGGGCTTATTCATAAATGTTCTGAGCATCTGCACTGCATCATGAAACCTCAGACTACTTTAAATAATGATGCATTAAACAGGGGTCAATGTAAAGGGGTAATGCAACGACTGTGTTAGCCCCCAGTTCATGTTCAGTGATGCTATCGCCCCCCCGCAATATCGCAGCTCCTTGCCCCCGCTCCCAGAGTGTCCGTGCAGGCTGCCAGCACAGCTACGCAGGAGAGTCAGCGGGAGAAGAAGGGCTGGGTTTCCACGCTCCTGGGGTTTGCAGTGGTAGCATTCACCACAGGGCCCACAAAAACCTTGTGTTTGCTTTGGGCAAGGGAGAAGAAGCAGCGATGGTGGGAGACCGGGGGGACACGGTGCTCGCACAGCTGGAGGGTGAGTTTGCCTTCTGGGAGATAGTCTGGGCTGAAGAGACAGGACTAAGAGCCAAGGCTAGAGGTAGTTTGCTCTGGAGTTCATTGGCAACTAGCAGCAGTATTCTCCTCTTATGGCCCTTTAACTGTCACATGTAACCAACAATAATGGCGTATATAATCAGATATTTAGTTTATGCATTTCTGTTTTCACCTGAAATGGAAACTAGAATACCCACCTCAGATATTCCTCCTGACACCTACAGGGTTAATGTTTGTGAAACTTATCTCAGAAAAGGAGAATACATGTTATTGTAATAGTAAGCAATGGAGCTGGCACCTTTCATTAAGATCAGACATTAACAAAGTGATTTTCCTATAGCTATTTTATAGCTTTAACACTACCAAGAATTACTAAAAATTCACTTCCACAATTAAAAAAAAAAAAAGAAAAAAAGTCTTCCATGTTGATTCCTGTATCTCCAGAATGTGTTTATTTTTCTGTTTGGTTTCTATGTTGGTTTCTTTGTCATCTGCAAAATGCTGCACTTGAGAAGCTACAAGACAAAACTGAACACAAGTTGTCATTAGCAATCTTGATGCTTTAATCTCCATAGAGTACGTGACTTTCTGTAGCCATTAGTCTTGTATTTTAATGTAGTACAACTGTAATTATCCTAGTGCAAACCTTCCTTTGGGTTAGAAGATCTCTTCAGAATGACAGTGCCAATAGCCAGGCAGCACTTAATGAATTTTTAATAAGCTCTTGATGCCAGTATAACAAATCATTGTGAGATTAGGGTGAAGTTGGTATCTTTAGAATCCTGTATTCAGAGTGTATGAATGTGTCCTGAGCGTTCTGCATACTAAAATACATTATTTGGGTGAAGCATACTGTGTTTCTCCTATTGTCTCTGGTCTATGCATAGGAGTCTGGAGAAGAAATCGTTATGGCATTAATTCCTCAGAGCTCAGTTCTCGACCTAAAGCAGACTTGTTCAAGAGGTGAATTACACATTGCTTTGGTTTTGTTTTGGATTGGTATTTTTTAAACTCATTTAACTGTCTTTAAACGTTGCTTCTGTTCAACTAGGGCGTATCTGTGTTTACACGGCTGGATTATTTCAATCTGATTGTTAATGTAAATTAGTGGTTTGTGATTTAAATTCAGGAAGGGCACGGTGTGCTTGAACAGGTTACAGATTACAATCTGTTAGAGCAGAGGAGCGGAACCTCATCTGCTCCTTTTGCGTTTTTTTCACTGCGAGCGCTCATTTCAATGTTGCTGCTTAGTATTTCCACGTGCTCTTTTTGTCTTGTACCGTGCTTTCTTTGTCTCTCTGCACCACTTGCTATATTATTGGTAAAAGGGGCCATTAGAGACAGTAGGTGATTTCAGTTTAATCCTTGTTTGAGTTTTAATGTAAAAGCTACCACAGAAGTTGCAATGTTTGCACATAATGAAGCCTTTCTTCGTGTAGAAAACTCACAGGTGAGGGTCAGCTGCCTTGGAAATGAAGGGAAGCGGTCAGTCCGGCAGCAGTGCTGCTTGTTTGTGTGTCTTCCTGTACAAAAGTCAAGGTACCTTATGAACTTAAAGACTGTGTTTTTTAACAGGGGTCAAATAGTTGCTAAATGTGGAAGTGATGGACCGGTGTGAGATCTGAAAGCTGGTTTTAGTCACTGCGCACATCAGTTTTTATTCTGAAAGTTTTGTTCTTTTATTTTAAGCCTGAGTCTGCTGAGCTGTTCAGTAGAAAAGGACCTGAAGCCAGCTTAGCGAATTAGCTAAAAATGGAATCAACTTCTAGCCCTTTTCTGAGTTTTCATGTCTTTGCATTAAAATAGTTGCATCAATGTTTAGCTCAAACCTTTAGTGTTTGGGCACAGAGCGGCCCTGGGTTTGAATGTGCCGAGCTCTGTGCTTTCACAGCGCAGGGTATGATGATATGCATTGAAACCCTAGAAGGCAGAAACCTAATCCAAGGCAGTCTAGAGAAGTTAACAGACTGTTTTATTATTTATTTACGCAGACCTTTCAAAAGAGCTTGCTGGTGCAGAACCATAGGTTACTGAGCTGGTAAAATTGTTTGTCTAGTGACGGGGGAGTTCGATTACATTTAAGGTAACTTTTTGTATTTTAATGCTTGCTGTAGGTGATACAGATGGTGAAAATGTATATGGCAGCTTTTAGGACAGAACTACTGTTTGAGAATTATACCACTTCCACTTCTAGTCCTATTGCTCCGTGACTTTTCAGACCTACCTAGAAATAGCATTTAGGATTTGTTTTGAAAGGATACTGCTTCTGTTGTTGCCCTTAGCTTATCCTGTTGTTTGGTGTGTATTTTTTATATTTTAAGAGCTCCTGGAGCAGCCTTTCAGCTTGTGTCTTTCTGCTCTGAGCATATAGACAAGAAACAAATTATATGGAAGCGTTACCTGCTTTTCAGTTTGAATGGGATTCCAGTGGACTATAAAGCAAATTAGGTAGCGAGTGAATAAAGCTCTGAGCTTATCTGGTTTTAAGATCATGCATTTTCCAGGAGGAGTCGGATGACGTTTTAATAATTGGTGAGTACTGATCAATTTAATGCTTATGAATTATGTGATTAACATCAGTGGATGTTGTGAATTGATCATAGTGTGGAAAGCATGGCATGTGAAATGATTTTAATACAAAAGGCTTCTGCTTAAATGCCTGGTAAAGGTTTTATTCCTTTTCTAATAGGAATTCATTTTGCTATACAAGCATAATTTTTAATTCTTGGTATGTTTTTGAATACTACGTAAATAATCTTCTGCTGTTCTCCATGCAGTATCTGCCTATTAATCATTTTCTTTGACAATAATCACAAAACCAGCAAGAATTTATGCAGTAAGCAAGGTGTCCTGCATTCATTCATCTTTTAGCAGGAGACAATAAATTCACTGGTATCATCAACTGCCTGACAGGTATCAGTGACTTCAGTGTTTGAAGTGTTATTAGGTTGTTGGGGGTTTTCCAAAATCACCACTGGGGGGAAGAGGGGTGGCAGAACTGCTTAATTAGGAGAGTTTAGGGTCTCACGACAACTGCAGTAACAGACAACTAAAAATAAAAAAATCAAAGCTCATCACCTCCGTATTTACTTCAGACCCTCGAATCTGGTTAATGAAACTTAAGCAAACATTGAGGTAGGCGAGGCACGATTGCCCGACCAACTCCGCTTGTGGAGCGTTTCCATGCCGAGCGTACTGAGGTGTAAACCTGCGTGCTGCCAACTGGTCAATTAAAAATTAAATATGCTCTTGAGTTAGTCACACCTGCGTCGATCTTCTGGAAAAGTCTCAGCAGCATGCACGGCATTTTGCATTTAATGAATTCTCATTAGTTTGCGATATCAGAGTAATGACTAGTATTCTTTCATATCATCAGGGGGCCACTTTCATGGTCTAATGGGGCCTGTTTTGTACAGGGAGCAGCACCATGACTGGAAATTACACAGGGGGAATTGCCACCCTGGCAGGAAGCATTCTGGTTCACTCTCCGGAAAGTTACTTATTTTCATATAAATTGGTTTTCTAATATGGAAGTCTTCTTGGACACAATTGTTTACCACGTCATCTTGAGGAGTAGGTTATGTTCGCAGCCGCAGTTTTGAGTATAACTACGCATTTTTGGGGTATCAAGAAGTGCAGTCTTTCAGAGGAGATCCGTGATAAAAGCATGTGAACACATAAGCTGCTGAATTAAGGTGACACGAGCAACTGTGCCCGTGTAGTGCCTGCGCTGTCTGTGCTGTGTTGGCTGCCGGCTGGCTGCATATCACCCATAAAGCAAAACTATTTTGACACCTCAGTTGTTTGAGGAACTGCGCCGCTGCCTGTGCTCCATTATGCAGTTAGCGTCAGCTGCGCACGCTGCCACTGCCTTGACAAGAAGCGTTTCGCTGTGACCTTTGGCAGAGATCCGATAGTCCTGTTTCACCTGCAGCCTGCATGGGTTGTGTGTTCAAGCAAGAGAGATTTCCAAAATATCCGAGCAGGTTGTGATAGCTCTGTCAAAAAGGCAGAGTACAAAGTCAGTGCGGGCTGGTGCAAAGGGAAACACGACCTTTCTGTTGCTCGGGAGCCTTCAGAATATATTATGAGTCTTGTGGATAACGCATTTTTCTATGAAAAGGACAGTGGTGGTGCAATTTCAGAGAAAGTTGTGAGAAGGATCTTCTGGTGCCTCCTGGAAGAGAAAAGGCAAGTTTGTACTCTTGCCTTGGATCCTCTTATCTAAGAGCGAGTCTTGCTTGTCTTTAGAAGTAGTGGATAGAAATAATCGCTATTATTGGCAGATGTAGTTAGAAAAAAACTTCATTAAAACAGCTTCAATGCTGTTATTGTTGGGTTTTATTATGTTCCTTAGGAAATGGAAGCTGATTTAACAGAAGTTTGAGCAACAAATTAGCAGTTACCAGTTGTTCAATTGCATATTTTTTAATCTTAGGCATTCAGTCTAGATTTAAAGCTCAGTTGCAATTTACTTAGAATTGTTGGATTTCCTCAGAATGCCTGCAGGCCTGTGCACTGCTTAATGTGAATTCTGTACAGGTAGATGTGTTTGTATCAGCAGATGTTTGTATGGCCCTTTCAGGTTTAAATTGGGGAGAATGAACTATTTCACTAAATCAATGAAATAGGGGCAGATTGATCTTTTCAATAGCTTATTATCTGTCTGAAATTATCTTCTGATACTCAACATAAGTGAAAACCAGGCATTATGAAAACCATGCTTTTTAATCTGACTGTTTAGGAGAGCTTAATCTCAACTGCTGTGGGCACACAGCTCTGAATTTAAGCACTTTTCCACAAATCGCAGTACTGAAGACTTCTGTCCTGCAGTGTGCTCAGCTGTGTGATTTTTTTTTTTCTTTTTTTTTTTTCTTTTTTTTCTGGATCTGATGATAGAATTTCACTGTCTGTATATTTTCAAGTTAATGTAACAAACACTTGTGGAGGAAAGGGGCCAGCGAGATGGAGATAAATACTTGAACTCTTTCCAAATGTTAATTCTTTAAAAACAAACACATGGAAAAGAACCCGACCCTTAAAGGCAACCTCTCAAAAAACTTGTCCCAAGTTGTTTATCCTCTTTCAGGCTCTGAAACCGCTGCATTTTACTGGTTATTCCACCTGCATATTCTAAGTACTTGAGCAGATTTCTTGCTCAGATTATGGAGTCTTGCACAGTAGCTCATATCCACGCCTTTGGAGACTATTCCACTTAGTGCCCGCCTTGCAGGACAGGCATAGCCTTGGTGTTTCTTGGAATAAGAATGGGATGGAGAGTGAGGAATTATGCTGAAAGGGGCGTTCATAAGCACTTTTTGTGCCTATGCTGTGCTAGCCTGCTTCCTCTCATCGGCTTGTCCTGACACATCGGTTTTGTCAGTCTAACAATCCGTCAGGCTACGTGGTGAGAGATCAGGAAAAGAATCCACGGTAAAAATAGGCTGCCAAGAAATGGGTCAGGGCTAATGGGTGAGCGTGAGCAGGGCTTCTTACGCCATTGGCACTTCTGGAGGAAATGTTCCGCAAACAAAAGCATAACCACCGTGGCAGGGCCATTTCCTCCAAAATAGTGAAAAAAGGAAGCTTCTAAAGAAATTGGGAGTGGACTCCCTTAAGCTGTATGTGCAAAGAAAAGATGGAGATGGCTGTTCATGCAAAGATATCCCAAATGAAAATCATACAATCTCGGAAAGATGCACAGATTTCTTATTAATACAAGTCCCAGTACTGTTAAGAGAGGACTCAAGCATTAAGCAGCAGCAGCAGGCGGTGTCTGGCAGTTCAGCTGCTGCTCTAAACCAAAAATTAAAACCAAGCAAACAAAACACACACACACACGCAAAACCCTTCTGCAAGTTATTTCTGTATCTGATAGTCTGTATTTCATAGTATGTATTCAACTGTTAAATAAGCTTACTGGCTTAGTAGTGTTTTGTATCAATATTGGATCATTCCTCAGAGTTTAAAGAAGAAACAGTATATTTGAGGCACTTGAGAGCCTTATAGGGAAGGTCTGAGTGCACTGGGAAAGCTACACGAGTGGTCAATATTGTAAAGCTGTTTTGAGGAGGGGAAAGGTGCTCTGTTCGTATTTGTAAATATACTGAAGTGTATTTGTAAATATACTATTTACAAACCAGTAAATGTACTGGTTTGTTGGTAGTTTTTGTTACTTGAGTAGGTTAGATAGTCATGTTAGGAAACCCTAGAGATGAGGACTAAGCAAGCTCTCAGGACAGGGAGATATGAAGCCTTAACACAACTAATTATTTTATAGAAATTTTCATCTGATATTTGGGACGGTAAATGATCTAAATTCAGGGTCTCACATTCTTGTAGCATCCTGAACTATCTAGTTTTCTGAAGTTGTAATTCTGGTGTAGCATAAAGCTGAATTTTCTAAAATGAAAATAAATTCAGGAGGGGAGAAGAAAACCTTTCATGACTTTCTTATATTTTTAGGAAATGAAAAAGGGCCGTTAACACACTTCCCTCCCTCAGGTCTAACCTTTCAAGAGACTTTTTTTTGCGAGGTGATGACCTGCTATCTATCGGTGCCTGCTCAGAACCATTAGCTCACTGGGGCTATTCTGTCTTTCATTTTCTAAGTGGTGAGGTCAGGTACGTGGTCTTTGCCTCCTCCATACCAATGGCTAATGATGCTTATTAATAAGAGCAACTCTGTACCTAATTTTCCATCAAAGAAATAGAAAAAATACATCTATGTCCTTAGGGTACTGATATCCATATGTGTCTAAACCAGATGAGACTGGTAAGAAAACAAGAGACCCGTGATGGTAGTCTCAGCCTTTTCCATATCTGTATCTAATTTTTCATGTCTACCAAAGATGAATTTCACTATGTCTAAATCTGATGAGAGAGAAGGGAGGGAAACATTTTGTCCAAGTAGTCGGTATTCATTAAAAATGGAGATGAACTTTGCACAATGCTTTAAAAAATTGCTTTAAAATCTGGCCCCAGTGTGTGCTGTTCATTCATTCTTCATAACTTTCCTTTCAAAAAGCTTTTAAAACTCTGAAGCACAGGGCTAGGATGCACTTTGGGTTGTGAAATTATCTTTGCAGACCTTGAAATTTTTTTCCAATGGTAATTTCAGAGCTCATATGTCAACAAATCAGTGTACGGTATTATCATTTCCCTCTGGACTTTTAAAATCTATACCTCCAGGGGAAATCTAGGGACCATGTGATGTCAGCTCTGAATACATTAATAAGAATGAAATGTAGCGTTTGTTAAAGATAAAATCCTTTCATCGGAGAAACATCCCATTTTTCTGATTAAGTGGTGTGTCAATGTTACATCACATGGACAAGAAGTTTCTGGATATCTGCAAGGCTGACAAGCTCTAACCAGCTTTAAAAATACCTGGAATCCTCCTCTTGGCATTAAAATACACAAACATTTGCTAAAGTAATTACTTTTACTGAATGAATCAGTGGTGTGTCTTGGGAATTTGCTGCTGAAGACTTTTTTTCCCCTTCAACCTACGTGTCACGAAGTAATTCCTCGCAAAGGCTGCAAAAGGCTTAATATAATCAATCCACATGCAAATAAATATAACTACATCAGTTCTTGACTAGAAGGAAGACACTGGAAAAATCTCAAACTAAGGCATATTGTTCTTTGGCAAATATTTTTCAAGTGTTTCCTCCTCTTCAAGCTGGAGATCCGTCTAATTAAACAGCTATGGCAACAAATGCTGTCCAGCCGAGGGTCAGCTATAAAGTTCAAATCCCAGATGGTTGATATCTGTACATGACTTCTCTACCAGATGGGTTCAAATGTTCCACTGGATTTTTTATTCTTTTCCCTCGCCCTTCCAGTATTAAGGCAATTTGTTATATTCCCATCAAATATTTATATTGTTTTTCTATTGACTTTTGCTAAGAATTAGTTAGCTAGGAGGAAAAGTTTCCCCAGAGCATATGTTCTGCTGTTTGAGCAGTACTTTGTTCAGCATTCCCCTCCTATCAATTTCTGCAGTCAGTGTTTCCGAGGGTGCCCTAAAAAAAGGACAGGAATAAAGGGTACACGATCACGGGGGTGAGGAGAAGTAGGGGTAATGTTGTTAGTATCTGCTTTTACTGTTTCTGCGGACGCTTAAAGCCTGTATGCTCTTATAGGATAATCAATAGAAATTTAAAACAATTTTGGTGATTGCCATTAATGAAGCACAGCCTGACTGTAAAGTTTATCATCACTGGTAGCTATATAAAAATACAGTAATACGGTGTCTGTCTTTGGTTTTATTTTTTATTATATGCTACTATTAAACAGCCTAAGTAATGCAAACGATGAAATGTTGATTTAATTGTGCATTTTTTAAATAGATCTTAAATATTGTAGAGCGTGCTTTCTTATTGAGATGAAGACTTAGATTTCTAATTCCTGGTGTTTATGGCCTTTTTGAGTTTTGGAAGACTATGTGGTAGAAGGTTACAGTTTCTTTTGGTTCAAATTCCAAAGCCAGAGTGGTTCAGGAGTTTGCATAAGTGATAAACAAGACAGAAACAGATTCTGAACTCTAGAAAATATGGCAAGTAGGTCTTAACAACGCAGAAGCTGAGTATTGCATTCATTACTTTTCTGTACTCTATTTTACATTGCATTAAGTACAAAGGTCAAACTGGTGGCTGGTATTCAAAATACGTTCCAACCTTCAGATTCAAAATCTAAGTTAGATTAGAAACTGAATTAAATGTTTTAGAGAAATGCTGGGTTGTGTTTGAAAGATACAGTATTCTTGCTTTTGTCACTAGAAAAACTGTATCAAACGTGAAAAGAAAAAAACCAACACCTCCCCCACCCCACCCCCCCACTTTTTAAGTTTAAGCTTCCATACACCTGGAAGGCAGATTTGCCTGAATTTACCCATCTTGAACGTTTAGCCCAAGGCTGGTGGGTTTTGCAGGTGCTCTGTGCTGGTCTGTCCATGCTGTTTGTGTGCTGCACTTAGAATTAGGAGTAAGGATGAATTTTCATTCTGACAGGTACTGTGATCACTCTTTTGTTGAATCCATCTCTAAATAAATCTGTTGTTTAAATGTGCTTCAAATGAATGATAAATGCAATACATGTGGGACTCTTTTGATGCCATTGAAATTCAGTGGGGAGATTCCCACTAACTGCAACAAAGATTTCACTTTTGCCCTCAGGAGGGAACGAATGAACTTGGAAAATGATAGGAAGTGGGCCTGATCCTAGTATCCTTGAAATATGATGGCTTTTGAAATAATTCGGCTATCTTACAGTTTTCAGTTATCTTTATCCTTCCTTTGTTTTTCAGGATAACGCAAACTTTGTAACTCTTGCTACAATAGCAACAAAACATTTCTTCTATGAACTAGTTTGTGAGCTACTCTGTTCTGACTGTACGGAACTGGAAAGATGCCATTAGAAATAAACTGCTGTCTGAAGTTGAAGGGATTGATTTGTTAACAGGATGTCTAGAAGAGCCTCTTTATTCTCTAGAGTTAACAATTTCTACTCATTTGGCCAATTTTGTGGTGTCTCTTTTCTGCTAATTTTACCATGTCTGTTTTAGCTTTAGGTATTGTATGTGTAGATTCAATTAAATGTGCACAACAACATGAAACTAACCTGGAGAAACACTCCTTTCAGTGGTCTTTACAAGGGAAGACCTTTTCATCTTTTCTTCTCTGCCCTCTTGTTGTGTCTTTATTGCTCTGGGGTAGAAATACAGTGATTGCAGCAGACGTGTTCTCACAGAAAGCTGCCTAAGCAATTGGGTTTGGGATGTGCTGAATGCCACAGCAAACCTCAAAGCTAAACGCGTTAATGAAGAGAGGAACCTCATTTGGGGCAATATTGCTTACTTTCTTTGAGTAGATTTTGAACTTGAAGCAGACTGTGTCAGGCAAGGCAGCAAACATGTCAGTCACTGAAACCATCCTGCTCTAGAGCTCTCTCAACAAACCGTCATCTGGGCTTACAGTGTAAAGATACTTCTTGGTAAACACATTAGCATGTCATGAAAAGAATGTGCTTAAAGGCATAATAAATCCAAATTTGGGGTTGCAAAGTGCCATATAAGGCAGGCCCCAAAAATAGATGTTTTGTTATATCTTTAAGGATATATCTTTGGGTTTTTATATCTTTTTCTATAAACAGGTGTTCAGCAGTAAACCTGAGTTTGACGCATCATGTATATAGGTAACGAACACTGTTGTATTCTTCCTTCCAGATACGTACACAATGTACCCAATGTCAGTGGACTTGGTAGAATCAGCTCCGCTGGGCATTTCCCAATGCTGCCAGTGGAGTTTCCTCTCCATCCACCAGCTTCCTGTGGATGTGGGCTAAGTCCACTATTTATTCTAATGTAACTAGTGCCGTGGCCAAGCACCTTGCTAAAGCCATAAGGACAGGTGGCTGATAATCTCCTTTAATTACAGTTAACATGCTTAATTTCAAAAGTGATGTGTAAAGCTGACAGGCAGTTCCAAAGAGCTTTCCATCACTGCTTCCGAGCCTTTCTGTAGTCATACAGCCTCCAGCTTTTAAATTATTTACCCAAAATTGGGCTTGAAGGAAGAATTTAAAAAGAAATAAATAATCTAAGCCTCGGTGTATTAAGACTTGATAGAGGAATGAGGCATAAATAAGAGCCGTCATAGGAGCACTTTGGCTTCTGCTGATCTACAGGGAATTCTTAATGGGTGAGCTTTGGAAGTCTCTTTGTTCCACTCCTCCCCTGCATTTCTCCCTGTCCCTGTTTTCCCTTTTTTCAAACTAAGCAGCTCCATTTATTTTACATTTTAAGTTGCTGTTACGGTGATCAATGCTGTTATCAGGTGAACAGATCTATGTGCTTTATTACTACCCTTTCCAAAACGGCCGTCGTGCTGAATGTGATCAGCTGGCTGTTCTGCAGATGATGCCTCTTGGTTTTTTGGGGTGGGTTTGTTGTTTTGTGGGTTGTTTGGGGTTTGGTGTTTT
>VYZM01011546.1:413803-463533 GCA_013398915.1 Dromas ardeola | reverse complement strand
TTTTTTTTTTTTTTTGACTTGGCTGTAAAAACAAAAGCCATGCATGTGTTTAACTTTCTGATTGCTTGTAGTACCAGAGGGGACTGACAAGCTGCCTGGGCAGCTGGTAGGCCCACTTCATCACTTTAATGTAAGCTAAACCCTGCTCCCACTCAGTGGTCCGCATGCAGCAATCTGTCTTCACAGGCTAAATTAAAAGCAGTTTTAGCATGTGATTAGCGGTATAATAAGACCGGGATGTGGAGAACAAAGAGTATAGGAAGGCGAAAGGACATGCATCCTATCATTTTGTGTTCTGTGATTCAGAAAGGAACAATCATTTTCTAGAAATTACACCCGTTCAATAGAAAGTGTTCTAAACCAAGATCATTTTTGAGCAAGGAATGATGCTGACCATTAGCCTTTAAGCTGCAGTGTTGCACAGGATTTCAGGTTACACCGTGGCTCCCTCCTCCCGCGCCTCGCCTGCCTGCACTGGCTGTGGGAAGGACTCTCAATTCAGGGTGCCATGAGATAGCGCTGCAAGAGAAGTTCCGTGCTTTGGTTTTAATTTTTCTGCTATTTAATAGCCTTACTTTTTAACTTACACAGTGCCTACATATGCTTTCACACTGAAAAAAGACTTTTAGCACTTTGGATCTAAGACATAGCAATAATTACTTTTTCCAGCGCTTGCCATTAATTTGCACAGCTTTTTGTATCTGTTTCCCTCTTGAAAGTATCCTTTCTTTCTCCTTCAATATTCCCAAGCACATCTTGAAATTCTATCACGGCAATATTTAAATGTCAGATACTGTAACCATGTGGCATATAAGTTCCTTAGTTCCCACAGCTACAGATGTTATAAGAATATAGTGTGAGTTGGAAATTATCATCTTACTGCACAAACTTCATCTAGAGACTGTAGAATCTAGAAATGCATGTTTATAGTTTAAAAATAAAGCAATAATTGTATATCTTATGTGATTTCTATGGCTATTAACTTATTTATATTATGGTGAGCAAGCTTTTGAAATCTTTATGTAATGAAGTTGCAGATGTTTTGTCAGCAATGGAAACTTGGGATTCTGATACTTCCTCATCAACTACTGGTCGCTGCTGGTTTGGGGGTTTTGTGTGGTTTTTATAAGTTTGGGGCTGAAATGAAAGAAAAATTATATTTGATAGAGCAATACGCTAGAGGAGTTGCTTGGTGGGTGAGGGAAGGAGCGCCCTGCTGCTGAGCAGGTTGGTGGGAAGTGCAGACCTTTGCCTTTCTCCAAGCCTTTCAGAACAGCCACGGGTGCTCTCAGTCCTCCTAGGAGCAGGTACAGGAAACTCAGAGTTGCTGTGTGGTGTGCCAAGTTTCATTTGAGAGGTTCGTGGGAGTTTTGTATGATACCAAAGGGCACAGAATACAGCGTAATACGGTCCGACGGGGATTCTGCCAAAACCTGCCCCCACATCCAGGTGTGTTCCTGAGGGGAACTCAAGGTAGGGTATGTCAGGGCAATCTTGACGCACATTGAGGTGCACAGAGGAATACAGCCATTTCTTTACTCCACATCTCTCCTTTCTCTCTTAAACAGATTATATAAAAGAATGGCATTTTCAGGTGGAACTAAACCAAATCAAGGGGCTAACTGTAAATTTGGGCGGTTAGATTGTTTTCAGCCATGTGATTCAGGCCGTTATTCTTCCACTAGGAATTAATACTGAATGGAAAGGGTGAAAAAGAAAACCAAACCAAGTACTGGCATCTGGAAGAGGTAATGCAAGCTCGGAACAAGGAAGAAATGGGAAATGGGGAGCTAGAGCCGGAATGTAAGAGGTGTTTGGGGAGATCTCACATCTCTTGAGGAATTGAAGTGAATCAAATTAAGTCCTCAGTCTTTTGTTATTGAGCTGAAATGCCCTCACTTGCCATATACTGCTTTGCAAAATGTAATCTTTCCACTATGCTATGTAGCAATGCAGCATAATACGGATATTTTGGTGTTTTGAAGTTAAATAGTATGTTTTCAGATAGCAAGTAGTTACATCTGTGCAATAGAAGCCACAAGCAATTATACTGCTTGACAGAGGTAAAAATTATTAATTATAGGCATTTAGTCAATTACATATCTGCCCAGTGGAATTTATTCTGGAAATACAAAAAAAAATGTATGAAGATCTGAAAGATGTTTGCAGTTTAAATATTGCATGCAGCCTGTAGTATGGCAATTTAACTGCTCCAGATAAGGGAGAACAGTCTGTGCGTTTATACGTGCACGTGTGTCTGTGTGGTTATATGTATATTTCAATATGTATGTGTGTATTTACATATAAAAGACTCCAAAAGAAAGTTTTACTATTTCAAGGTGAGATCAAATTCATTCCGTTTAATACCTGCACAGCTAACGAAGGGCAAAGTCTGTGTATCGTGCCTGCTCTCCAAGCTGGATAGTTGATATTTACTCTCATATACGACTTAGGCTGAAATTCTTGAGATAAAGCCGTATCTTTGAAAGCCTTTCTAGATTAGCTCAAGGATCAAAACCAACGCCCATGTGTGAACTTTGATAGGTTTGAGGATGGCTGAGTTTCGGTTCAGGCCTGTTTCTAGTTTAAAATGTAATGAGTGGGTCCGCTGTAAAATTAAAGGAAGATGCTGTAGCATCTCAAGAGAAAATTTTTTATTTAGCAAGACTATTATGTGTGAAATGCCACAGCTCAACAGATAAAGAAACAGTCAGCACTGTGACTGACAGTAGAGTATCCTAAGTGTCCCTGGCTATGGGAATTACTCATGCTTTTAACCGAAGTGCTCTGCTAGCTTGATGTAAAATCCTCCGTTCCATGCTCGCTCCTACTCAGGAGACCTTAAGAACTGGAAGTTTTAATGTTACAAAATAGTTTTAATTCTTGAAGTCAGTTCTATTTTAATGCAGATATATAGGTAAAATTAGGAAAATTAAAATTGTACTCCTATGTCATGTATTCAGGAGGTGACATGTAAGACAAATATACCTTTTTTTTTTAACATATATGCAAAAAAAGTGAAGATAACTTGAACAGTAAAGTATCTGTCAGTATAGGGACAGACTAGCTTGCTAGGGAAAAAGTGAATGTGTATTCCAGAGGAAATAAATGGAGTAAAATAAACTATGGTTACGGAAGGGATGTTTCTGGGAACAGAAATGACTTGCAGTCAAACAGCAGTCCGGCGCTCCCGGCCAGGCTGAAGGGGGTGCCATTTACCCAGGAAACCCTCCAAATGCCCAGGCTGGCGAGTGTGCAGCCAGGGGTTTTCTCAATTCTGAACAAGGGATGAAGTTTGAGATGAATGCATCTAATCCAATTTAAGCAATAGAGACTTTGCCATTTTTATTTTTTAAATTTGCTTAAAATTTAAAACTAGACTCTTGATTCTTGTTTCATTTGATCTCAGCGTGTCTTGATTTATCAGGGGCAAGGAGCATTTCCTTTCCTCTGACAAACACGAATAAAAGCTGCGCTTATGTCTAAAACTCAGTCCTGTAGTCTTGATTCATCTGAATAGTAATGCGTTAAGATGCTTAAAGTTATAGTCACATGGTTTATAAACGGTATTACTTTGTTTAGGAATATAAACTAGGGGTTGTGATTGGTAACTTAATTTCCGAACAGCAGTTGCTATGTTCTGATTAAGTAAAAGTCTATGCTGTTTATGGGGCCTTTTTGTTATCTGAGTAGCTCAGGGTGATGCAAGTACCTATAAAAATCTAAGCACATACAAACGGAAAAGAGGAAGGTGACTGACGAATATATTCCACAAGTAAGAATCTGTTCTGAATGATAAGCGAAGCAAAAGAGTGCAAATTTATGCCACCACAGTTAGGGACAACATTTTAAATATTAAAACAAAAAGACTTCTAATGGTATTAATTACAGCTGGTAAATTTGTCAATAAGGGCAGGAAAAGTGAATTCAACTTATTTATTGTGATTTGGAAACCAGATTAGGAAATGTTTTTCACATTTTACAAAGTAAAATTTTCTAGTCTGTGTTTCCAGAAGATAAAGAGCACCTGTCAAAACGGCACATCTGGATAAATTGTATCCAAAGGCTTTTAGAAGAGTTGGCCAACAAATTCTCTCCAACATGTAATATTTAATAATTTCATGGGGATGGGGAAACCAGAAGCGGTAACAGTGCAAGTTAATGTAATATCCACGTTTGAGAAGAAAGGAATGGTTTAGACAATTGATAATGTGTCTGAGCCTGCTACTGATTTCTGACAGAAATGTAGAACAGCCAGTATGCAACTTAATTATGTTATCCTTTGTCTTTAATTGATACGGCGTTTATTGGCATAAATTGAAAGTCTCGACTTCTGTTTCTAACAGGCGTTGTTTGTGTACGCAAGGTAGTATTGCTTAATGTGGATTTGTACGGTGTCTGAGCTGTCCAAGCCAGTGGCCTCCAAACTTTTTGATTGGGTACCCCTATCAGTAAACGTTTGGGCACACACTCCCAACGTATGTATATCACAGAATCACAGAATGGTCGGGGTTGGCAGGGACCTCTGGAGATCATCTAGTCCAACCCCCTGCCAGAGCAGGGTCACCCAGAGCAGGTGGCACAGGAACGCGTCCAGGCGGGTTTGGGATGTCTCCAGAGACGGAGACTCCACCTCCTCTCTGGGCAGCCTGGGCCAGGGCTCTGCCACCCTCACAGGAAAGAAGTTCCTCCTTATGTTTAGGTAGAACTTCCTATGCTCAAGTTTGTGCCTATTACCTCTTTTATATATATTTGTAAGTTATATACATGCACTACTGAAGTTCTAGGATCATCTTCCCACACCCCAGTGGATCGTGATGCAATCCCCCAGGGGGTGTGCCAGCCCACTTTGGAGACCACCAAGCAACTAGAATCAACAGACCCTCTCGGTAGGTATAATTCTGTTTGTTCTCAAAACGTATCTGTAAATTAGAATTATTGCAGAGCGGGTGAGTTTAGGTGGAGTCATAAGGATATTACGCTCCATTGATTTTAATATTCTGGTAAGAAAATAATTGAGTATCAGTGGATGACACAAATACAGGGCCAAAGAGTACAGATATAGGATAGTTTGGTTAGTAGAGCACAAACAAATGATATGCATAATTTAATACATTTGAATATAAAGCTGAACGTCTGTAAACTAGGGTTGAAGACAACCCTTAGAAGAATGGGGACTCCGTCCCAAGGAATTGGTTCTGTAACGGTCCAGGGAGCCACGTTTGAGTAATCAGCAAACTGATAAGAGGAGAACTAAGCTTTGGTAGAGACAATGTGAACTGCTTTCCTCTGAGTGTTTTCAGCATTTAGGAAGGCTGAAATAATTTTGGTACCTTCTAACTTTGGAAACTGCTAGGTCTAGGATATGTTTTGAGATATTGGGACAAATTGCTGACAAGATTCCTATTTTCTCTTCTCTCTAGACAGTTTCATTAATAACTCACTGCTCATATGGTGAAATTCGTTAGAGGCAATTACAGATATGACATACTGTACACATGATTTTAGAGCACCATGTCATCCATTGCTACTTGAAGCAAATGACTTCATGGCCTGGTGGTACCCTTAGAAATGAAATCTTAAACTGCACAATAAGCCCTGGTTGAGGCTTTGAGGACAATTTTTCTTTTTTCTAATAATTTCCTCTAGTGACAAATCGAAGTATCCCTTATTACTGCTGAAGACCAGGTTTTACTAGCTGCCAAGCCAAAATAAATCTGTCTAATTAGAATGAATAAAGTATTTCTAGCTGTAATGAAGATGTGCAAATGCCTCAAGAATTCTAACGCAACTCTTTGTGAAGAGCCTTGTCGTGTACCAGGGCCATGCTCCCCTGTCCAATGGAAGTTTTTACATTCGAACAGGACTGTGTTGGTTTAGTCCATCTGAGCATAGACCTGCACATCACATTTTTGCTTTGGAAGGAGGATGTGCTGGACAGACCCTGCATGGATTTACCCTCAGCGTGTCCTAGATACTTGTGTAAATTAATGTTACGCTCTGTCATTGACAGATTTGACCGTTGCCTTATATATGCACGCAGAAAGGACTTGGTGCAAGCAGGCAGCACGTGCAAGTTCCTTATTTCCTCTTTGTTAATTCTTAAAACTTGCTTTTTTAAATTATGTCCATTTGGTACCTAAGATGCAAACTGCCAGTTGTACGATGAATATCTGTTTCTGGCAACTCAGTGTCTCCACTGGAGTTTGTGTGGTATCTTTACGTATATAGCTGTGATTTGTGCAGAGTTTGCGCCTGCTTTGCAGAAGTACAAACTAATCCCATTTTCTGATAAAGTGGGAAGAGTCTGTGGGCAAGGTGCTGGTTTAGAGCCTCCCATTTCAGTGTCATGCTCCACAACGGGCTGTCTCTGTCGTTATCTGAGCTTTCAGCGCCATAGGTCTCCATCACTAAAATGGGAGGTAATATCTTTCTCTTACCTTATAATTAATTCTGAACACCCTAAGCCAAATCGTTTTACTTTAACATCAAGTTTAAGCATTGCTGACTTTTATTGATTACATCAGTATGTCATTATAAAAAGAAAAAAACATAAATAATTCATCTTGGCAGTCCCAAGAAGTTTGATATGTCCCCAAAGATGCTATCACTGGAAGTGTTATTGGTGGTCATGGCACCAGATGTTAAAAATACGCACCTGTGTGTGAAGTGTCTTCTGTTGTAAATTCGGTTTTCTCCTAACATCACAAAGAAGTTAGAGCTTATTGCCTTTCTCATATATAAAACAGAATAGGTTTCTTATTGTGAAAACATTGGCAAGTTGCTAGTTTTGCTGATTCATCCGCCAGTGAAAAAGCTCTTTGAAGAGCATGAAGGGAAGATTAATGTTATTCGTTTGCTGTGGGTAGGGAGAGGCTGCAGATTTTGCAAACTCATCACAACCATTTTCAGTAATATTTTTCTAGTGTGGCCATTCCGCTTTTCTCTACACATCTTGAAACGATACTCTTACTTTGTTTTCTACTGCCACGCTTGATATCTTCTGTAAGAAAATGAAGTTACAGGTCGTGTAGAGTTAATTGGGAACGGAGTTATTTCCATAGGCTACATAAAGATCACCATTTGGAAACAAAAATAGAAAAGCTGCCCTAATGTTCATTTCATTTGAATAGCTTTGACTTCTGTCCTTTGAAGTCTGCATGGGGCTGAAGAATGCCTGTCTGAAGTAATCCCTGTGGGATTTTGAAAATATGTCTATGGCAAAGTGTAGTGAGCTGACATAATGAGATGACACCGGACCAATCGTACCTTTATTTTGTTAACATAAATATCCTTTTAAAAACACGTATGTTTTTAGGAACTGTGAGTTAGCATCATTCCTCCTGTATTTCTATCCTTCAGCTAATTATTTGGCATGTTAGTAGGAGGGGGTTTTAAAGCTGACCTGATTCCAAAACAAGGAATAAATTCCCATTTGCTGTGTACCTCAAGCATTTGTCATGATCCAGCTCTTTTCCTTGATTCGTCAAAGCTCTAAGCATGTGCGTACAACCAAATATGCATAAATGAGTAGTACAGGCAAAGGGAAGTTAGGTACTTTCTTTAGTAGCTTACTCAATTTATGCATAAGACCAAATTTCTTAAAAGCATTTTTAGGAAGAAAGGATTGGTAAAAGAATAAAACAATTTTTTCTAACAGATCAATCTAAAGAGTTGATCTTTTTAATCAGTATAACAACTGGGAAGAGCTATATAGGTGCTGGATTGATGGATTATAAATCTCACTCATCAAGAGGGAAATGGAAAAGATGTTGTTCTTCCTTTCTCATTTCTCATACTGTTATTTATATTTCCAAAGAGCATTTATTCCTTTGGAAAGAGTGCAACAGCTTGGAAGTCATCAATGTCTACATTTGCTTTTCAAAATACATTGAATATTTTTTTAGCAACAGCTCCATCTCTGTCCTCTGTCAAAGTTCATGCTGGGTCTTTCCTGTTGCACAGAAACACCTCGTGAAGTCCCTTCATGCAGGCAAAGCATGATGCTGTGATATATGTATAGCTTTTATGGCAAAATGGGTGCATGGGTGGTGCAGGAAAGGAGACTCATATGCGTGAATGTGTGCTAAACTCACTACGACCTAGGAGTTTTAATAGACCCCGAGTCTCGTGTCCAGCCCATCCATCCATTGATAGAAGGAGGCTGAAAGAACGCTTGCTGAGACCAAATCTTTGCCCGACACATGTGAGAACTAAACAATAGTGAAAGATACTGCTGGGTGGTTAATAAACATTCAGAGCAGCAGCAATCACTGCTGGGTGATTAATAAACATCCAGAGCAGCAGCAATTATAGGAAGGTAAGACTGGGAGTTTCTGGGCTACCAACACTTCTGCTTCAGGCAAGCATGTTGTATGTTTCCTTCTCATAATCCAGTCATCTTCTGCAGTTTTGCTGCTCCCAGAGCTAGAAATCTTTTTATTTCTATCTTAATTCAGTTCCAACTTGTGCACGTCTTCTCGTGCCAATACTAAATTTTCATTTCTAGCCCATATGCTCACCCCACCTGTATGCATTGAAAAAGCAATTCTTACCCTTTTTCAGGGCTCTGTCAGACTCAATGAGCCGCTCTTTTGCAGTCCACGTTGCCGGAGAAGCTTTCCATTTCTTCAGTCATCCAAAGAGGCCTTCTTTGCACTCAGGGCAGAGTTTGATTAACTTTTCCTTACATTTGGAAGCCCGATGCAGTTTATGCTAGCTGTGGTCTCACCTTTGTTTTAAAAGCGCATCGCAGAAGAGCAGGCATGGTGATTAAGTTTAAATAAGGAGCAAGAGCAGCCAGCGTTCCTGGAGGGAAACAATTTGGTGCAAGTATCTTGCTGGAGAAGTGGAGACAGCTGACAAACGAGGTGACTGCCCACACTGTCTGCTGTGGCTTGCTGTGACTTCCAGGAGAATGGTTTCTAGCCAGCCTGCCTTTTGGTTGCCTGACATGAATATCTTCAGGGTTTTTTATTGCCTAACTTGCAGGCTTTTCCTTATATCCCTGCATCTTGGATTGGCAGTTATGCTGAAAAAAGAAACAAACCCTTCCGCACGGCACGTAATTTTTACAACCACTAGGTTGATGCTTCCAGTAAAGGTACCAAGTAATACACCTTAAAATCCCTGTAGTAATATTATCCTGCCTTAGCGGTTTCTCTCAGATTTTTAGTGCTGTGGGATATCTGCCAGGGAGGCACAATAAACACATAATAAACTGTAGGAACTGTATATACGTACGTGTACATGCACACCTATTTACAAATGCAATCTTTCTATTTCTTCACTTTAAATAAATTTTAAGAAGTGAAGTCTTGAAGAACTTTGGAAAGAAAGTTGATCTTTTGCTCCAAGACATCTCCTTTTTATCTGCGGAGATGGTGTGTAGCATTAGCACAGTATATACACAACAACTGTGTTGCTGCAGTCTGCTCTTGAAAGAGTTTCTGCCGATGTACTCAACCCTTGCGAGCTTTTTCTAACACAGAACACTTTAAAGAGATGCTGGCACTCTTATTAGCAAGCAAGCGAAAGGGAAAACTATGGTCAGAAAATAGACACTGCTGCTTAACTTTTCTGTAACGTAGGCAGGTGACTAATTCTACGACTGTTTTTGGTGACTTCTAATACCAAAAAGTCAAACACCAGTTGTGTTTGAATGACAAACCAGTCATACCTGTTAAATTAGCCATTTAACATTTAATTTGATCCCAAGTTGGATCAAGGATATAGAAATGTGACCACAAGGCTGTCTTCCTATGAGGGAGCTAAAGGAAACAGAAGGCTGGTTCACTAGGTTTGCTGGAAAATAATGTAAAGGGCAAAAAATGTCATTTTGAATAGTTTATTAAGAACACGAAGCCCCTTTTTTAATTTGTGGAGCCCATGTTTAAGTTGCATGTCTATACAAGTAATTTCGTTGTACCTGGAAATGCATCTGGGTGTGATTTGTGGCTGTTGTAGTTTCTCTAAGAATGCATAGAACTGGTACGTGTTTGTAGATGTGTGACATGCTATTTTCCTTTCTTACACTTCAAATAGGTTAAACCAGAAAGGCTAACAGACAAATGGTCTTTAGTCTAGACACGAAGTCATTGTTTAATGTGTCTAACTACCCCACCATATAGTCTGTGGCAAAATGCAGTGCTGTTTGATTACTCTTCTCTACAAGGTAGAACTGAATTGATTTCAGAAGGAAATGGCTCTCCTTACACGTTACTGTCGTCTCTACACATGTAAACATGGAGTCTGTTGTCAGACCCATGGGATTTCATTTGCTATATGATCTCCAATTTAATAGATTAAGTCCTTTAACATGGTATCGTATGTTGTATGTAATGTAACTAGTGAGAAATTAATCAACTTGTTGTCTTAAGTTTTTGGGAGGGAAGGGGAAGAGGCTACAGTTAAAAGCCCATCAGCCAGGAAACACAAAGGTGAAGTAAGGAAGCACTTTAATTACCTGGTTCATCTGTCCTTTCGGCAATTTTGGTATTGATGGGAATATTCTTTTTTTTTTTTTTTTAGGTGATTTTTCTAATAGTTTTTTATTATAATGCACTGAAGGTTTCTAAAAATAACTTATACATCATAAATTGTACAAGTTAAGGCATGTGAAGGTCTGTTCCTGAAAGGAGGGGGAATACAGCTTAGTGAGCAGTCCGCGTGCAATTTTGGGCGATAGGAAGTGGATTTCTAAATACTTTTAAAATATTGATACTTTTTATGGATTTCTTTAGCTCTATTTCCCTAGCTTTTCCTTTCTGTGAAGATGGAAAGAGACCATCTCTTCTTTACTTAGCAGGAAGAGAAAAAGGGTTATTAAAGTTATTTAAAATGAATAAAAATTAATTATTATACCAAAGATTGAAAGTCAAGAGACATGAGTTCTATTTCTAGCTTTGAGGCTGGCTCATAATTGCTCTTTGGCAAGCAATGTCATAGCGTGACGCACATTTAAATGGGCTCTGCCTCCCTAAAACAAGCAGCTCTTGGTCCTGCGGTGTGCTGTATGAGCTGTAGTGCGAGTGTGTGAGGCAGGGCCATGAACCAGGTGGCGGAACTGGTCCAGCTGGAAATCCACCCCACCCACAAAAAAAAAACCAACAGAAAACCAAAAAGCAAAACAGTGGTGATGGAGAAGGAGGGGGGGTTGTGCAACAGGTCAAACATGCCAGCAGGAGACATGTCAAAATGTTAGCCTGCTGCATCTCATAAGCCTTAGCTGGGAAAAGGGGAAGAAAATATTTGGAAATATTTGGTTCAAAATATTTCTCTTTTAGATAACGTGGCTTCCTTGAACTACACAAGGCTCTGGTCAAGTTAAACAGTCCAAATAATTGTCCAGCAAAGCAAAAGCTGTCTACCAAGTTTTGACCTTGAGTAGATATAAGGACTGCACTTCTCCAGCATTCACTTGGTGGGATAAAAATTATGTTATTTTACAACTGCCCTGTAGTAGACAAAGATGTTCTGCATTTAATATGCACATAATAAAAAAACCACCCAAGGTAAAGGCATTATCACATGACATTTAATTCATCCTTGATGGCTAGACTATTGTCTTGCAAATCGTAATGAGGTATAACTAATTTTGTTGCGATCTATTGAACTTTGTCCGCCTTCTGACTGCTGGGCCTTCTGTTGAAGTAAGTCAAGCCCAGAATAGCTAAGTGCTCCAGTTGTTTACAGAGGTAGTGCTGTTTGTAAGAAAATATAAGACTTTCCGTTGAACTTTACTTTTTTGTATTGTAGGGCAGTATTTTCCTTGCACTTTTTTTCCTTTGGGCTATTCTTCATCTGAGCCTCCCTTTTCTAAACAAATTAGTTAAAAAAAAAAAAAAAAAAAGACGACTGACAATCTCAAAAAGAAAAAAGAAAATCTGAATGATTCCGCTTCAAAAACTTTTTTTCAAGTCAGAGTGATGTTCCCTGTGTGAAAGAGATGAGCTGCTTTTTGCAAATTGGACCTTGGATAATGAATTTTATTATGAACGTCATTCTTTGTAATATGCCTATCTCAGTCACACTTGACTATTAAAATTTTGTGTCAATCGTGACTGTATATTCATGGGATACAGAAAATCATCTGTAGAACCCATAACTCGAATTTTGGACCAGTTCTGAGGAGATGCAAATGAACAGTCTGTGCTGGGAAACCTCAACATGCTATAGTTATATACGTAGATGTCTTGAAAATTAAATCTAGATTTTGCTCGTTTGTTGCCATAGGTGTAGAAGAAAAGAAAATAGAAAAGATGAAATAAGTGGAAACTGGGGAAAAGGATCAAATTCACCTTGTTTTCTTGAGTCATATTGAAGTGGCATATTTTCTGTAAGCAAGACACAAGAGGGTTAGCCTAACATTATCTTGTATTGGAAGCACCTCATAATGCAGGTGAAATAGAGCCCCTCCTTCACTTAATAAATAAAGCCTAACAATAACCCATCTCTTCCAAACATAGTTACAAAGATGGTTAGTTGGAGTGAAAGGAAAAATCAAAGGAAATCAGTAGCAGCAGCAGTAACTTTAATTCTTGGGGAGCGCTTAAGGTGCGGTACCTGTAAGAAATGTTGATGAGGATCTTCCAAAAGCCCTGGGGAGAAGAGACAAGAAGCTGGAGCAAATGAAACATGGCAGGGAAGCGCCCTGGGAGAAGGCAGAAGTACCAAGAATGGAAAAGGCACCAGGGTGAAGCAACAATGAAAAATCCCCTGGGGTTTTAGTGTAAATGAGCTCTGTGGCAGATTAAGGTGAAAGATGTGGGGAGCTAAGGTCTGCGAAAGCTAAGCATCGGATCAGGGGCTGTAAAACATAAGGTGCTCCCCGAGGTGGAGAGAGAGAATTCATGGAGCTGCCCTTCTTTGGGGAGGTACTGGAGCATGGATAAAATGGGGGAGAAAGAATGGTTTAGCCTCGATAAGAAAGAGCCAAGTAGAAATCACCGGAAAATATGCAAAATCCTTGGAAATACGGTCTATTTGCATTAAGTCAGCTCTAAGTGCCTAATTGTTAGATCCCAGTTTAAACTATACTGCCTTGAAAATGTTATCGGATAACTATTTGATGCATTTCTTTAAGTATATTTGTGTCTACATCTAAATCTGCTTTATCTTTCAAATTACATTTTTTTTTCTGCTGTTATGACAGTTTTTCTGTTAATCTCAGGCGGTTTTGTTTTATTTATGATTACTCTGATCATACAGTGTGTAATGACTGCAGTCAGGCTTGTCTTCATTGTCTCTTCTCCTCCCCTAAATGTATACCCTGCCAGCAATTAAGCTTCCAATTGGGAAATAAGGAGAATGTGGTTGAGACTGCATCACTAAAGAAATGAATGTATATCAAATAAACTACAGCAAAATGACAAGAAGCATCTCTCCAAAGCCAGCAATGGTAATGTTACAAGTGACTCTGACAGCCTCCAACTGAAAGAAGCGAATGGCTTTACCCATAAATGGACAAATCGATCTCTTTCTCGGGAAAGGGAATATTGTTCCAAACAATGGGGTAATGATCATTTTCATACATGAGGAATGCCCCGCATCACCCTTACCATACACTGCAGGTACACAGTGTCTTTAAAAATGTAGTTATTAACGTGCATAAGGAGAGCAGGGTACAAACTCCAGCCGGCATCAGGATTATTCTGCTGTCAAACCTGAAGACATGCTACTTGTTTGTGTTTTATTTTTAATGAAGGAATGGGATGTGCAGCAGTTCTCCATTACTAACCAAAATTCTTGCCGCTGACTGTTTTTTTTGCCTCCGTTTCCCCACCTTTGGAATATAGACTATAAAAGCTGTTGCCTCTTTCAGTCAGCTGCTGTAATGCTCAGCAGCTCGTTCTCTGTTCTTTGAAGTGTAAGATGTTTTATACCATTTCGGATGTGATAGGACCACAAGAGTTCTTGTCTGCAGAACAGGTTTTGCTGAAGTACAAGCCTCAGGAGGGGAAAACAAGGTACCACGGTGTCTTCAGCAGCGCGGCAGCCTTTGCCGCTTCCATGGAGCTGACTGCTGCCCCCTCCGCAGCACGTGGCTTACGGCTGGTCTCTGGTCATTTACTATTTCTTCTGCAACTGAAATGGATAGTATGAAAAAAAAAAAAAATAATTCTATAAGGAACAGTATACATTTGTCTCTGTTTCCTAAAGACACTAGTTTACACGTAGCACAGCATTGATATAGTTTCCTTCATTTCCCGTTTCCCAGACTAGCTGGGAAGCTGTCAGCGTCCAGGATTCATTACTGTTTTCACAGAAAGTAGCAATGAAATCATCTTATTTGATGTTCTTTTATATCTCCATTGCTAGTGCTAAATTATTCCCAACAATAGAGCTGAAATGTCTCTGTCCTCTAATATCAAACTTTCTACGCAGTAATTTCTTACCACTTGACTGGGCATTAGTCTAAAAGGTGATTGAAATCACACTGTATGTGACAGCATATGCAGGTTACTTTCAGCTCTGTTTTGGCAGTCAGTAATCCAGAACAGAAAACACGTGGTTTGAATTCATCTTAAAAATTAAATCATGTGAGATTATGGTGAAAAAAATGATAATCGAAATGAATTAGTCTTTGAGAGTGGATTAGTTTTCCTCCTGTAACTGTTAGAGGCTGTAACTGTTGCACCCAGCAGGTAACATTTGCACAGAGTTTATCTGCTTTTATTAGTATGTTTATGTAATACATAGGAAAGATTTTGTGAACTCATGAAGGTGCCAAGACCTTTTGCAGTTGTATCTATGAGCCAGAGAAACGTTCTTGTCAGGTACTAGGACCAGGAAGCCTTGAACTTTACCTCCAATCTGTTAAATCCATCCCATTCATAGTAACTTCCAGACGCTGCAGTGCTAAATTAGGTAGACTAAAATGGCATATTTTGGCTCTGGAATGCAGTCAGTTGTACAGGAGGACCAAGGCAATGTTTGGTGATGATCCCATGTTCAAGCCTAAGTTTTCCCAAGAAAGCTTAAAATTGCTGGGATTTTTTTGCCTTTGCGTAGGTGGCAGCAATGGTCACTGGCAGCACGGCGGGTGTGTTGGCTCGCATAATTGCAAGGCTGCTTGTAGACAAGGCAGTGCTTTTATGAGACGTGTTCTCGTTGGGGAAGAACTTGGAATTGTTTCCTTAGCATGTGTTAAAATACAAAATAACATACACTGTGCTTTGTATATGCATGTGCATGCCTGAGGCAGTGTCAAGAGGGCTCGTGTATGGATTCTGTTCGGTGGCTAAACAGAACCAAAATTGTCCGTCTGGCACCTTTCACAATCCTGGAGGTGGCAGGCACGCAAAATGTAAACTATACAGATGAATTGTACAAGTCCAAGTGGAGAAAGGAAGCATAATGCATTTCAGATTAATGCTCTTTTAGCTGCAAATTGCAATCTGCATCCATTCAAGGCAAAACTTCCTGGCACTTTCTCTCGTCTAAGGGTCTGGTTTAGGACACACATAATTCTGATAAATGCAAATGAGTATTGCCCGGACTTTAGAGGGGTAAATAAAAGTAGGATCAGAATTACATGATCTTGAGCTTTTTCTGCTTCAACTGTCAGGGAGACTTACCCGGGAAGGTGCTAGACTTTTAGCTCATGGAAGAGGAGCAAATGTTGCTACATAAAAGCAAATGGGCCACTTCAGTGTCATTCACGCAACTTTTCTCAGTATTTCTGCGAATACCCTTTTTCCTGGGACCACAGAGCCCTTTTGGCTTCCTCGTGCCCTGGCTGCTTTTCTCATGCATCTGTGCCTAATCCCATGTGTCTGAGCTCCACGGTACGATGTTTTCTGTCTTTGAAGGTCAAAATCCTTGTGGTGACATCACAACTGATTTGCTTTAAAACAGGCTGAGGTCACTGAACTATTAGGAGGTTTCAAGTAGAAAACATCAGGAAAAGTAAATCAGCTCTCACGAAATGATGACCTCCTCCATCTCCCAAAACAACTTCAGCAGTGCGGTAAGAATAACACAAAGAAACTGAGCTGTCCCCAGAGCGAAAAACCGATCAGACTTAACTCCTGGGGTCTAACAGTAGAGCGATGGATGCCTTCCTCCGGTCAGCCTCCAGCCAGCTGACAGCCTCCTACCAGAAGATTTCTTCCCAGCTCCAGCTGGCCTTGAAGCATGCAGGCTTGACAGTCTTTTTTATTTAGTCCTTGTAATGTAAACTGTTCTTACCAACATGTATTTCAATAATATTTTGTACTTATTCAGCAGCTTTGCATTGAAAATCTCAGGAGGGAGTGGGAATTATCTCCAGATTTTCCACAGGGAAAGCTGAAGCAAGCTTTTAAGGACTTCTGGTGTGGATTTTGGAGAGGTGGTGGACTTGGATTTTGAATTTAGGCTTCTTTTTTTTTTTCCCTTGTTCTTTTTTTTTTTTTTTACCTCTATACTGGAAAGCCCTTCCAGAAGCAGTGATGCCAGGCCTGGGTGCAGGAGGCTGCTTAGCTTGCCTGACCCTCCATTCACGGGGAAGCTCTGCATAAGATTCTGGTTTGTGCTCGTTTTGACCTTGAGCTCTGGAAGAGAGAGCTTTCTGGTATTTGACAAAGATGATGGTATCGTACGGCAGGTTAACTGTCACAGATCACTTTTATGCAGAAATGTGCTGAGAAGCGTCTCTCTGGACACTAATGTAGGGAGATTCTGGTTGCACGGGAGATCTTGGACTTATGCCAAAGGAATATTTGGGGATGATGGGGAAAGTGAGATAGTAGCCCAACACACAGGTGTGCTTGTACATCCTTTTAGTCCCTCTCTATTTCCTCTCCTAGTTGAATTGCATTGTCTTCCTAATGTGTTTGTGTGGCCATGTTTGCATGTTGGAAACGTTCTGACTGCTCACAGCCATGGCTCTACAGTGAGCTCCCTTGGCTGCATGAGGAATTTGTCTGAAAATGCACGTCAGCACTCTGGCCCTTTGAACGCGCTATTTCTGTCTTGTAAAAAGCAGCCACTTCATGCATCCCTGCGGAGGTGAACCGAAAGGTTGGAATGATACAAAGGAGCATGTGGGGAGGAGCGAGTCCCTGTGACAGCAAACCATAAAGATGTCCCTTCGGTGAGAGGCACCAAGGGGAGAGTGAGTGCATGAAGTAGGGAAGGAGGGTGAGCGGCCCACAGAGGGGGTGTGTGGTTTGATATGGGGGGTTTGAAATGTGGCAGTCTGATCTGACAGTCTGGTTTTCAGATACCTTGTCATTTCTGTATGGTACGGTTTGTCAAAAGGGGAAAACCCTGTCTGTCTGCCCTGAATTCCACTTAACTTCTGCTAGTACTTCCCGGTTCTTGAAAGAGCTTCCAGTCCTCTTCTGTTGGTGGACTCTTTGCAAGTAACCATTAGTAATACTATCCCAGAAAACTAACAGACCTGAATGAAATAAAGTAATTTTATGATCAGAGGAGTCTGGTAAGTAAGAAGTGAAGCAGTATACAGTAACTCTTTTCTCGGATTTGGGAAAAGGATTGTAAAAACTATTGGGATCCAAGTTTGGTCCAGCTGAACTCGCAGTGTTTCCGTCAGGGACAGGGACACTTCCTTATCTCTCGGGCTAATTACAGTCAGTGACGGTACAAAGTCAGGTACTGTCATAACACGTGCCATACAGGTATCCGACAGGTAGGAAAAGCTGCACGTAGTACTTCATATATTCTTTCTACTTATTATGCTTCTAACATAAAACTCCTGATCTACCACTACATCTGCACCCAAAGCTTCAGAAAAGTAGCTGAGACATTTTTGTTCAAAGATTTACCTTTTCAAGGGATAGCAAAGCCTCTGGCAAAATGATGGAAAAGATCTGGCATTTGGTTTAACACATCCTGTTTTACTTTTTTTCATTACATGTCTGTGATTTGCTGCTGTTTGAACCATGGCAACTCGTGAGCATTAATTGGGGTTGGCTTGGAAGCATTTGTCTGTACTGAGACTTTTCTAAAGAGCACGTTAACTTGGGTAAAAGCTTAGCTCAAGTTTCATGGGTTAGACGGGAACAGTGTAAAGAGTGTTGCTTTTTTATGTAATTTATGATTTTAAAACCTAAACTACTTTGGGCTGCCCTACACAAAGAAATATCAGCAGTCTAGGCCATGCTTTGGGTTTTATTTCGAGATGTATGGAAATGCCGCGGTAACTCAGTGTTAAAGGAGATACTTCTACAGGAAAGAAGAGATGGGGGGAAATAGTTTTCTCTGAAGGCTGGCAAAGCCTGCGCAATACATTTTTCAATGAAAGGTGCTGAGCACCCGTCCATGTTGACACAGTCGGGAAGAGCTGCCCTTCGGCACTTCCAGTGACGTGCAAAAGTCTTACGGAGGCAACGGGCAGAGTT
This sequence comes from Dromas ardeola, assembly GCA_013398915.1. Taxonomy (NCBI): domain Eukaryota; kingdom Metazoa; phylum Chordata; class Aves; order Charadriiformes; family Dromadidae; genus Dromas; species Dromas ardeola. Next base: position 445,186 of record VYZM01011546.1, on the reverse strand, counting down.
CAAGAAATACCATGGGAGCTCTGAGAGGCTGGTATATATTCTGTCTGCTTTGGTGATGTTAAGAGGACAATCCAGGGGAAAAAACCCACAAATAAAATTATGATTAGAAGTAAAATAATTTCTGTTTAGGTATAAAAGTTATGCTACAGCATTTTGATGCTTACGCATCACTGGTATTGCTCCAAATTTTGAGTTGTAGGTCATTCTATGATTCTATAATATTCCCCATTTTGGGCTGAGCAGTATAGGAGTTGAATATTACCCGAGAATTAGTATTAAATTTAGAAAGTGATTTAGTTCTGGGAAAGCACACGTAGCATCATCATTTTTATACAGCCTAGCATCTGCTGCTTAAGCTATCTGCTGCGTCTTGTAGGGCTGAAAAGGGCGCTGACCTTGCAGGGAGACTGCTTACTGGCCAGAATTGCCACGGAGCTGTGCTATGTCTCGGGCACACTGGGGGATGAAAGCTGCTGAGCAGAAGCTGCGAGGTCCGGCCCATCGCAGCGCCGTTAAGTAAATGTGCTGAGCAGTACAGTATATCAGCGTGCCGAGAGCCCGGCATTCCCGGCTCCGGAGCCAGGCACTGACCCAGCTCCAGCCTCCTGGAGGACCAGCTCTTTTTATCTTCCTGCCGCACATCCACCGCAAAGGAAACTGTGACAGCTCCACCTGGATGTTTGATTTTATTTATTCATGGCCCGTGGAACAATGAAGTCAGAGGTAGGTGAATGATGCAGTGCAGGAAGTTGCTGCAGCAGTAGCTTCGCTACAGAGATGATGATTTAATGCACCGGGCTAACGGTGGAGGAAAATATTAATAAATTCTGTTTGTGCATGTATTGGGCAGGGAGTGAGGCAAAACAGGGCTTTCTAGGTGCAGCAGATGACATTTTCTAATTATATAGCTTTCTGTTATGCCTGAAGTAGTCATGTATAAAGGGTTTGTTTTCCTTAAAATGATAGAAATCCGGTCTTTTCAAGGTAAAGCTATCCATTTAACGTGCTAGAATTAACGGAATGTCATGTTTCATTCTTATAAATGCATATCAAGTTCTCAGCAGAAAAATAAGCATGTTAATCATCGTAGCTGATGTACTGTGTTATGTAGATTGCTGGCATTGATTCCAGACTGTAGGTTCGGGTTTCTTATTTGCATGTAGTCAATCAAGTCTGTGCCCACCCTGAATCCCTTCTGCTGAATTTCTGTTGATTTTGTTGCTGGATGTATTTCTTCTGCTTTGTGTATCTGCTTTTGAATAAATCAGCAGAACAATAAACAGTCTTACAGCAGAGGGAGCAGAATGTTTCAGGAAGCAAAATCCTTCTGTTACATCGCGTGCAATCTATGCAGTTGTTAAAGGAGGGTTTTCATGCAAACCATGAGTATGTTTCGGGTTTTTAAAAGCCTGTTCTCGTGTCTGTCTTGTGTCGAGGACTGTGTGTGTTCCTAGGACAGACACGTAAGTAGATCCGTCACGGCGCTCCAGAGCCCGGCTCCTGGACTGGGCCGTGTGTGGAGGTGTTTGGTGGTTGCGTAATGGAGGGCTGGGGCATGGGGATGGAGGGGGTCAGGCTTGGGGGGGTGGTTTATTTTTTTATAGCTCTGTAATGTATACAATACATTTCTCGTGTTTAATATGCTTTTTAAAACAGCTTTGTTAACTTCTGTCAGTGTCATTGGATTTAAAAGGTATTAGCTTAATGGTAGTAGATTAATATCTTCTTATATTAATGGAGTATTAATCATTGCTATTTTTATCCAAGTACCAGTTACTTTAAACTGCTTTGGATTGGGTTTGACTCTGTTCTGTCAAGGCTGAGGTATGGTTGGAACAAGGGAAGCAGAAAGCGGAGCTGCCACCAGCAGCCAGGGCAGGAAGTTGCGATATTCCCATTTAAAACCCAAAGCGCTCGTATCTGCTGCCTGTCAGAGTCAGTGCTTTTAGTCTTTACACAGTAGTTTGGTTTGGAGATGGTGGTCTTGTGGATCTCTTCGTGGCTACGTATAGTTGGAAGGAAAGGAATGAGAAGTACCCTTAAGTCATAAGCCTAGTTAAAGTTAAAATTCATAGCCGGTTGTTTCATGGGGATCTTTATAAACAGAGTGAAAAATACCTTGACTTATCACATGCTCAGTGATACGAATGTCAGCAGTGTTTCTCTGCTGTAGAACAGCGATAGCTAGGGATGATATGAAACCAGGAAATTTGGACCTAAGTTTTGTACGCTGTGAAGGGCCACTGGTCAACAGATTTGGGGGGGTTGAGCGAGGCTGACATCTAAACAGGGAATTTCTTTAAGCAGTCTGAGAGGTGTCAGTAGCGTTCCATCAGTGGATTAAAGAGTATTTGGGGGTGCGAGCCTATGTCACTTTGAGAAGGTCACAGGCAGAGAAATTCAGCTTGGCCTCGCCAAAGTCCATACTCTCCTGTTCCTGCCGGTGCTTTGCCGTGCCCGGTGTATCGCCCAGCCGGAGGGGAATGTGGGGCACTTCCCTCCTCACCACTCCGTTCAGGCATCGGGAAAGCTTCTGCCAATGCATGTGCCAGGCTCCTGAGCAGGGTGCCACCCGTCTCGGAGCAAGTCGGTGCGCAACATCCATCATCCAGCCACCAAATAAGAAACTCTGTTTCATGCTTTTTGTGAAGTGCTTGAGAAAGAGAAAAATACTACAAAATATTACTAAAAATGACTTTTTCTTTCACAAAATATTACTAAAAATGGCTTTTGCTTTCACTATATTATCCTTTAGTTTTAAACATGGTACCATTTAAAAGCATTACTCTAAGGGGCTTTTTCCTACTACTTTTTTTCTGAAATAAATACCTTAAAATGTATTTTTTCTAAATTAAATGAGAACAAAAGATACCATTTTGCAGCTTAAGAAAAAAACGTAGGTCTTGAATTTATAAATGCATAGCTTCATTAGAATTGGAGTGTTTGTGCTTGTAGCAATATACATGATTACATGTTTGAAGATCCAGAGCCTTTCGCACGCGTGTTTTGGGGTTTACTGTGACCTGGGGAGTGAGGATTGTGCACGTTGGCTGTAAAAGTTTCGTGTACAGTACACAAATTGAGGGGGGGGACCTTGGGGGACTTAAGTCCTTCTTGATGAAAACATTATTTTTATAGAGGGTAGAGAGAGAAGGCATGTCTCATTACTAGTCAAGTCATGCTCTTTATGCCAAAGGAACTCTAGTAAAAACTGAATGGCCCCCATGCCGAACAGCAGTAAAGCAATAAACCCCTTAATTTACATATACACGGTTACCAGTTTGAAACAGTGTTGGTGAAGGGCAAACAGTGCATGAGCAACTGCATGAAGTTGGAGCATTTTTTCATTACTCTATCAACAAATTTAAATCTTTTTTTAAAATGTAAATAATACTAGTTTTGCTTTAATGTGCAGGCAGGGCATTGCGAGTTTGCTGCAGTAGGGAGAGGTGTGTTAGGCTGTTTGGCATCGCTGAGGTTCTGCTACGCTCCTGCGCTGCTGGGGAACAGAGGAGCCTCGTGCTGGGGGCAAGGCTGGGGGGGAGGCTGTTGCAGTGAAGCAAGGCAATGGGTATTTCTAGCGTGGTTAGCTGGGGGGTATTGTATGGACAGACATAATTCTTTTTTTAAAAAATTCTTGCCTGTAAATGGCAATGCTGTCACAGTAAGAAATGCATCCTAAGCGAAGGACAACCAGGAGTTTCAGTGTTCATGGAGGGAGCTGGGAGTTTAAATAGGTAAATTAAGCAATTGTATTGCCGATCTCCCGATACATTGACATCCCTGCTTCCCCAGTGCTTAGTCTTCAGAGGACTTAAAATCTTCCAGAGGAAATTCACATTTTCCAGGAGAGAATTTTTATTAAGGAAAAAAACAATTGCAGGAAAGTTGGATCTTGTTTTGAGATTTCTCCCAGGCAGAAGCCGGTGCTGGGACTGCAGGGGGACCGGAGGGGACTCCTGCAGAAGCAGAAACTTTAGGTTTGTCAAAGTGTAGAACATTATCAGGCTGCTGTGCTGTGCCCATTGGAAAATCAAATCGCCCCCTGAAGCATGAGAAGGGAGATGGAAGGAAAACAGAAAACGAAAAAAACTTTCAAAAAAGTACGTGCTTTTCAAGAAGACAGAACTGTATGTCCGTGCCTCTCGGAAGAAATGGCATAGCTGGCTACTGCCTCAAACAGCCACATTTGCCAAAGTGAAAAATCTTGCTGAAATTCAGTTTAATCCAGCCTCCTCGTTCTTTTAGGTCTCTGAAAAAAAAAAAAAAAAAAATCCCAGGCCCTATACCTGTGACAACTGAGCGGCTGGAGTTTAGTAAACGTGTTAGCCGCTTTGTTAGAAAGCTTGATTTTTCCAATATGAACAGTGTGAACATGTACCAAGACAATGCTGTCCGAGGGGTTTTGGAAGCTGGTGTGTAGTAGCGTCCTGCACTAGGAAGTGCTAATGTGGATGCTGACAGTGGGTAGGCTGGGTAGCAGCATTCGGAGGCAGAGGACTAGGGCCTGGGGAGGAGAGCCGAGTTGCTGCCTTTTGTTATAGTTGCTTCTGCTGTGGTAGCTGGTAGATGTTCATCTTAGGTTGCAATGAGAACTCCCTCGTATTTAATATCAGCATGAGGTGCCTGTGCCATAACCTTAAGGAAATGGAGTTTCGTGGACTCTGGATCAGATCCTTAATGAAGCTGGGTTTATGGGGTTTGTTGGTTTTTGTTTTGTTTCACAAAAATATAACTAAAGGCATTAAATCAGAAATACGTAACTTTTCATGTTCAGATCTTTTTTATAAACGTTTACTGATTGATATGCACAGCACAGGCACACACAGTACAGATGCAAATGTCTTCATTTTTCCAGATGGAAAGACTGAGGGAGAGGACGGGAGAGAACGGTTTGTTCAGCTGCAGAGGAAAGTTGAGATGAGAGGCAGAGTTGGATTCTAGAAATCTTCGTTCCCCATGCTGTGCTCTCACAGCTGCCTGGGAGCATTAGACAGTATCTATTGCATATGCTTGAACAATGAGATAGGGAAATAATTTTTTTTAAATTGTGATTTTGTGTGTGCGTGTACATGCTGTGTACGCGACATCTGAGAATATGGTGTTTGGAAAACGTTTTTACCTCTTTCAAGTGAAACCAGATCTCTGAGTGAGTTACACTCAATGTCTCACAGGCAATGCTGAATTGACAGTATTATTTAAATGGGTGTAATCACATGTTACACATTACGGCATAACTTCATCCCACTTCTTACTGCTATGTGGTATTAAAATGCAGGGGAAACATAGCTGGACTGTCTTGAACTTTCAATAACAAGCACAGCAATAAAAATAGTGGAAACTACTAATATTTGCAGACAAACAGAAAAAGGAAACTCATGAAAATGTATTTCCCAGTCTTTCCAATTTTCTCAAGCATTAGTGCGATGCTTGAAGTCCACTTTGCAGATATAGAAAGCATCAGTGGACCCACAGCTAAGCAGCGCAATTATAGTGCAATTATATTGGAAGGCAAAGGGGAGAAAACACAACTACTTGGGAGGCAAGGGGTTGATTATGATGACCTGTTCAGGCTTGAGGCAGATAGTTTAATGCTGATGTCGTGTGCTCCAATGGTATTTTCCTAAGATTTAAGCCAATTTTAGAATCAATTGAGAGAGTCGTCAAGGCAGCAATCAGCAGAGGAGAACACAGGGAGCAGAGAATGTAGCTTGAGAAATGGCCTGTTGTGCTGCTGTGCGTTTATTATGGTACTGAGAGTGTGCAGTGAAGGGTGTTGGTTCAGCTGTGTGCCCCTTCCAAGGGCTTCATCTAGAGAATATTCTTGGATTCAGTTCCAAAACGGGACGGGGGGGGGGAATATTGCCTTTTAGACACTGCTCTCTCTTTCGTTGTTTGGTAACTGCTGCCAAAGCCAGGTGGCCTCGGATGTGTTTCTTTCCAGTGAAGGGCCATAGGAAAATATTTCCTGGTAATAAGACCTTACTAGTTGGGTACTATCTGTAGGATGTGTTAGTATAACTGTGATGTTTTGTACCTCTTGATTAACGTGATGAATAGACTAATGGAAAAATAAAACACCATTGCGTTATCAGTAACAGGACTGATGAATGGGAAATGGGGAGGGGCGAGCTGTTTTAAATGTCTGAGCGTAAGGCATTTGTATCCCATAGAACAGCTTATCTGTGCCACCGTGCTCTTAAATCAGTGGCACACGTGAATTTCAAAAGCGTTGCTTGGGGATCGGAAAGATAGTAACATTAGCCTACTAAGAGAAGTATGAAAGGCTGGGTGGAAAGGAAGTAAGCCAAAGAAAATAATTGCATGGTTAAATTTCACTCGGCTATCCTTTCCTCCTTCCTTCCCTTCCTGTTTGTGTGTTACTTTGAGACCTGTTGTCATGGGACTCCTCTCTAATGCCATTTGTTTTGTCACTTCATCCCACCCCTGCTTGCCCTGAACTTTATAACTTACTAGCACTGCTTGCTTGGCTGCTCTGGTAATCTCTTCACACTACACCATGCTTCAGAAATTCTTCTCTTTGCTCAGCAAAACATACAGCTGCAATCCAGTATGCGACTTCACCCTACCCAGAAAACACAACCGCTTATCTCCATCCAGTTCCGGGCGCAACCTTTGCACCGCCGGGCAGCCGTGCTGGCTGGCAAGCTCAGCGAAGGCAGCCAGAAGAAATGCCTCGCAAGGAATGGCTCACCTTTCAAGTGAGGACAAGGAGGGCTTTGTGTAGCCGGGAGAGGGGCCCTGGCGCAGATGTGTGCCGCAGGCTCCCAGTCTGGAGCCAGCTCTTCAGGCGGGACCAGCTGCTGCTGAGGGTGAAGTGCAGAGCGTGGAGCTCGCCAGGGTGACTTTTCATGCTACTGACCACACCGTGCTCAACTGTCGGTCCCGCCACCTTTATTAGCACAAAGCGCACATTCCAAACATTTCTGAAGTAGATAGCAGGACAGAAAAGGCAAGGAAAGGCAGAGGACTTTGTTTCTTCCCAAATGCTTGCTTATGCGTTCAGCAGCTCGAATTCGGGCTGGAGCTGATGTGTTCTCAGCTTCCCCAGCAGCCGGGCGCGCTCAGGCCAGGCAGTTGCACCATGGTTCTAGCTGCAGGTCTATGGGCCCAGACCAGATGCCTCCACCCGACTGCCTCAAGCCTTTCCAGAAGCTAAGGCTTTTATTTTGTTCTTGCCCTCATTTCTGCAGGGGACTGAACAAAAGCCCAACTCCAGCTTTCCGGTTTAGCCTTCGCACCCACTGTTTTTTTGAAAAGATAAGGAAAGCCACAGAGGAGATTTGTCTGCAACTTCTGCTTTGGTCCAGAGCTCAAACAGCAGAAGTGAATGAAGTAGCTGTCAGCTGTAAGAGAAAACAAAGTATTAGTATGCAAAAGGAGCAAAACCCAAGCAATTCACATTGCTACTGAGGTTTCTGCATCTTAGTACAAGCTGTTTGCTACAGCAGTGTCAGATCTAGGGAGTCTGAAATGAAGCCCGATGCCTGGTGTGCGTGTTTGCATATCAATACCAGAAGTGTTTCCTAGCTCACATCTGACGCGTAGCAGAACTGGTGCTTGAGGTCAGGAGCAGTATCAGAGTTTGAAACACTTGTGTGTGCAATCAGTCCTTATGTTTGCTTTGAAAGCTTTCTTCTCTTGCAAACTCCAGTTCTTTATCTGAATGCTGTATCTTCCACACCATCTTCTGGGTGCCGTTGCATCATCCTTTTGCATGTCCTTCTCCTCACAATATCTCAGCTGAATAGCTTTGCCCGCTGCAGAAAATCTCAGCACCTAGCAAAATTTCCCACCTGCTTCTACCTAGATAAACAGGTTCCTGGAAGCCAAACAAGACTTCTTGAAGAAATCCAGTTTGTGAACTAAACCAGAAAATGAGCAGAATTTTTTGTTTACGTAGCCTTTGATTTTAATTGGATCGCAAACAACCAAGTTTGTCTCTTTATCCAGTCTCTGAAGTGCGCTCGTGTCCATGTTCTCAAGACTGTCATTATTAACTGTTTTAGAAGCTCGGGTAAAGAGCCGGTTTCATCACCCCTGAGAGTATAAACTGGAGGGTAGAGTGAAAGTATGACAGTGGAGATACGTAGAAAACTGACTTTTATTCGTTTATTTGTTTCTGTTTGAAAACTACTTGTTTATAAAAGGGAAAGCAGCATTCAAAACCAAGATTAGCACAATATAAATATATTATTTTCTGAAGTGAATATCATAAGATCCTTCAGGTCTCAACTTTGGTATTAGAGTAGGACAAACTGATGAAAAGAGTTTCATTTGCTGACTGAAAGCTGAAGAACTGTGTACCTTGATTTATCGTTACAGCGCTGCTCTGTCTCCCTTATCTGCTGCTCAGACTTCAGTAGATAAAACTGTGTATAATGTTAGCTGCCTGGATTGACTAATATCTTGGCTGAACCATAGAAGATCGGCGCTCTGTTCAAAACAGGACTAAATCACGCTTTCAGCTGACTGATGTTTCAGAGAGCACAAAGCAGTCAGTAGGTGCTACGTGTGGTAAGAACGTGTGGTCCCAGCAAAAGAAAACCAGAGTCTGGTGAAAAGAAACCGTATCTGCCGGCAGCCAAATGTGATCTGACCAAATTGCACCTCGGGCAGAGGCGGTGTTCTTTCGTTTGTTCATGATCACAGAAGAATTGTGCCATTGAATAGATTTTATTTTCGGTTGGTTTTCTTATGCAGAAAAAAAAAAAAAAGAGTGGGGGTATTTGAACAATCTCGGAAAAGTGAGCCACCCTCTTAGGGTATGTTTACCCAGTCTTTTAAAATGTTCACTTCCTCTGACATTTTTATTTATCTTGGCACAAAAATACTAAGTCAAGCTGTTTCCCCTTTCCTGAGCTCAGTGTTTTTAAAGGAAGCTAATGTTCAGTCTTGCTGAAGTATTTCAGACGACTTGATAGAAGGACTGTGGATAAGAACGATGCCATCTTGCAAGAATGTCCTCCCAGATTTTCTGGTTCTCATAACAAACTAAAAAAAAAAAACCTCTCAGCTCAGAAAGACCATGTGATACCAATGCTGCAAGTCTTATCCAATTCTGGATAATATGATTATAGAAATAGTTTAAAGGTTAGCCTATGTGCTGTAAATATATGATCTTATTATATGAATTTTCTTAGCCTAAACCCATCTAGAATGGATGAGACGGCATTTCTAAGCACTTCACAAGGCCTGTCATTTCAGTGGAGGTTTCTTAGCAGCCTTTAAAGGGTTTGAATTACTGTGTAATGATATTCTGTCATCTCTTAGCAAGGCTCACATTCTAAACACTTTTATACACAATAGAAATTAAAATGGAATTGAGTAAATTCTGTCTCTCAAATTCATGGACTGTCTAGTGATTGTCTAGGTGCTTTACATTAAATACAGGCTCGTATCTAATAGAGCTTGGTTAGTTGGAGCAACAAATTGTAAAACATAAAATAGTAGGTCAGATGTGGTAAACCAAACGTTAACTCTTTCCGTATACTTTTTTTAAAGTATATGCATCTAACATTATAGGCACAGTTTTGCTCTTATCCTTTTTCCATGCTTTAGGATATTGAAAAAGTATGCTGCTTTTTTTTACTGTAAATACATAGTTGGCATGCAACACAATTTTTCTAAAAGCTTCTGTAAACATCTGAATATAGTAGATAGGATGATTTGGGGTCATCTGCACATGTGCCGTTTTCATGGGCTCTGAAGACCCTTTGTGGGTCTCAGTTCTCCAGCAGTACATTAGCTTTCTAGGGAACCGTGTGGTCTGCTCTCTCCATCATGGCACCTGAATAAAATTCATTGTGATGATACCAGCAAATGCAAGCAAAACCTATCACATGCAGTAACCCTTTTAGGGGGCAATGATGAGGTTACTGAGGGACATCAGACAAAAAATATAACCTGATATGTAGTTCATATGTAGGACGGGTTTTCTGTGTGGTTGCCTGCCTGGAGACCCCGGTGACATGGTCTCAAGCTTACGCCTAGCAATTCCTGGGCTGAAAGATGTTTTCTTCCCCCCCAGGTTTGAGCTGTTACTTCGTACCACTTCATGCCTTCCCTCACCTTAGACTTTTAGAATTGAGCTCAGTGTGCCTGATTCTTCCCTTGATATCGAGGGATTCCCTTTTGATGTCGAGGGTAGGCTCCAGCAACCACAGATGGCAATGCAAGGGAAAAGCAAAAAGTTGAGAACAGTGATATGTAGTTCATCGCCAGCACTGGTTTGAACTTCATCCCTCCTGCTATGTTAGGGTAGTTGCAGAGAAGTAGCTGGGTGTGTATCCTTCCATGTCTGAGTGTAAGCGTCACTGGTTTCTGGGTGCGCCCAGAGGTAGTTGAAGCACCCACGTAGGTGGGTGGAAGCCTCTGCTGACCTCTCTGTTTAGCACAATAGGTGAGTGTCCATTTGTTTCTCACACAACCCAAACTGAGTTTGAGGTGCGGGAGATGAAAAATGAGGCTGCTGCATGAACTTTGCAGCTCAAAGCAGTACAGAAAACAAGAAAGCATATCAAAGTGGAGAAATGTTCATGCTTATAAAGCATATGAAGATATAGCAGGATTTTCATTTCTAATCTTTGTTAGCCAGCCAGCCTGCAACCTTGATTTGTTGCTCGTACAAAGCAGTGGAGTGCAATCTTCAGGCGAGCAGTGGTGATGGTTACTGAAGCTTGCTGCAAAAAGGACTGCACGCCGTAGATGGTACCGGCCGGTGTGTGAGATAACTATAGTGTCTGACAAAAGTTTCTGTCCACGTACTGTGCGCAGAGAATCTCTGCTTCTGGGGCACACTTTTGGTACCATATTGGCAAAAGTGTGCTGTTAGAAAGAGGAGGAGAAGCTGTGGGTGTGTTTGCTGTAGAGCACTGGGTAACCTAAAAAACAGACACCTACAGAGGTCAATTGGTCAAATAGTAATCTAATCTAGTGTCCTAAAGCCATCAGATACAATCTATCAGGCAATGCAAAAGTTACCATTCCTGCAGGAAGGGGAATTCAGGCTGGTATGATATTTTGTGGTTTGTACTTCTGAATATATTTTGCGAGCAATCTGAATATTAACAACAGAGCAGTTCTTGGGTAATGTTGTGGACATCTCCTCCCACACTTACCTAGCTCTCTTAAGTGTACATACATGTTCTTTCACAGCTAAAATTAGGTGTGTTTTAATTCCTTCAGTTCCTAGAGGAAAATGCCTGCCTGTTTTCATGCATCTGGAACACTTAATGAGAGGGCTTGTCTTGCCTGATTGTATGTGATTGTTCATGTCAAAGCAGTATTTCACTAACGGTAAAGACGCTAATTTGTGACTCTGTCTGGACCGCACAGAGCAGAGACTGGCTGTTATTGGTGGTGTAAAGGAAATAAAGGCTTGTGAGCATGAAGTGAAATGAAAATATTTGAGAGACTTGATACCAAACTCTTCAGCACTTCCTCAGCATGGGTGCTGCCTTTGGTTTGGTTCTGACAGGTACTCTATCTGGAAGTATTCTAGAAAATCAGAACTAATGGAAATTAATATTTTAATTGATCTCTTCAGTTGTGCAGAAATAACTAGATGGTCTCTGTTCCCTAAATAAGAATAGAAAAATCTGTGACCAAAGCTGGTCACACACAGTAGTCCTGTTCAAAATGATTGGATCACTGCAAAGAGCCTTCTTTCTTTAAATAGCCATGCTATTAGCTGAAGAATGGTAGAACAGCTCTGGAAGGCATTTCTGTGACATTAAATTATGTCTGTGCAGTATCTGACTCCCTTCTCTGAATTTGACCTTCATCTGCCAAATTCTGACAATCCCAACTTGAGCAACCCTTCCCTAACCCTGACTGAGAGCAAGACTGCCCAGCTGAGGTATTTTATATAGTGACTTTAGGACCAGGCCTTTCCGATCTAGAAAGAAGAGCAGGCTTTCCTCTCCCGAGATAGCTGGTGGGACGATGAAGCAGTGTACCTGCAGCAGTGCAGCTTTTAAATAAGGGTGCGCTTTTATGGCTGTGTGGCCCGAGAGTTGTGTGAAGTCCTTATGGGCTAGAAACCACAAAGGCTGCTTTCCGTTGAATAGGTGCTTTAATTGTACAAACATCTTAGTATTTCAAATTGAAATACTTCAGTGATATTCTTGCAAAGCACAGCAGCTATCATGCCGAACCGTACTAGCTCTGAGACTGTCTCAGAGAGAGCATGGTCAGCGAGAGGTGCTCAGACCTCGCCAAGGGAGATGGAACTGCTAATTGACAGCTGAGACTTCATGTGATGTTCTACACCAGGGCAAATCATCTGACTTCATTTGCAGAGCTGACTCCTACACTAAACAATTAATTTTAAACCAGAGCTACCTTCCACCCCCAAATGACATAGTTGCATTGTCAGCATGGAGAAGCCACCAGGCAGTTTCTCTTAAGCGTAATATAAATTTTAGCTTCTGATGTAGCTTTGCTATAGATGCTTGCCAAGACTCTGTAACAGTTAAGAAGGATTTCTTTGAGTAAAAATATCCATGTTTGGCTGCCAGAACACTGCAAACTCTTCTGGACCTTTAAATTAAGAGGAAGGAGCTTTTGGTTAGAATAACATATATGTATATCTTAACATGGAGTTCTCGTGAACTTACAAAAGCAGGTTTGATCCCTCTCAATAAAGCTCCAAAAACTGTCCCCAAGCCCTTTAACATCCTTAGAGGGCCTGGAATGCATTTTTCTAACTGAAGGTCTTTGTCTTTTTCATTTTTATCAGGAAAAAAAAAAGACAAATATTTAACCAGAGTATGAGGAAATATAGTTTCAATATTCATAAAATGCTCCAAACAAGTGCTTATTTTTATTTGCCAAAAGAGGGTGGAGTAGTGAGTTTTGTGGTTGAGATCACCACCACCAAGAGAGATGACCTGTTGGCTGTATGTTTGGTGGTGATGTAATCCTCATTTAATGTTAATCTTTTTTTTTTAATTCTATAAGTGTAGAATAGAATTTTCAGAGTATTTTTTTTCCTTGCAGTCTTAGCACACAGACTCCTTATTAGCTTGTGCAAAATGTCCGCAATTAAAATTCCCTCATGAGTAGGAACAATTTTGTCCTGGCCTGGTTGCATCTCTAAGCTTCTCAACCTCTCCCAGCCATTCTGATGATGAATACAAATTATTTCATGCTTTTATTTTTCAGCACATTAAAAGGCAGAAACGAGAGAGGGAGCTTAAATTGGAATATAATTGGTCCTTTTGTGGGTCTACAATAATTAAATGTGCATATGTGGACAGGTAGTCAAGACTCCACCATTCGTACCCACTGAAAGCTTAACTGTTGCTTCACTTCAGAGGAAACCGCTACTAAAATTTGCTGCAGAGCCCTTTTTATCGCTAGCGCTGTGGAATTCTGCTCTGTACAGTTTACTTCAGCTGTGGCCAACTGCTGACCCTGAACTGTCATTTGCAATACAACGAAAATGCCACCTTACATGTTTTTCGTCGAGCGGGCTGGCGTTTCATGACAACGGAATGTGAGGTTGCCTGATGTAATCACTATGAGGAGTAATAGAGAATAGACACTATGAGTGTCTACAGAAAATGCTGTATTCTGAAAGCTTACATATTTGGTTGACTTCTGGCAGCAGATTCTTCCTGTCAGCAAATCTGAGGAATGCCTTTACCACGCTCTGTTGCTTGGCGAGGATTAAGCACAAAGTGTCCAGCTGAACTAGGCTAATCCTTGGGACTGCGCTGAATGAACTATTTGTGGGCCCGTTGCATAACGAGTGCAGGTAGACCCGCCTGGCCTGGAGGAGTCCTTTCAAAAAATACCTTGGAAAAGCTGCTCTTACAGCCCCGCGTCGTAGGCAGCCTCTTTAGTCAGGTTAAATAAAGTGATTCATAAGCACTCACGTGTTAGACTTGGAGCGTGCCGCGGTGGATTTCGTATGTGTTTGGGTTTGCTTTGGACACCCAGGCACCAGAGCTCTGCCTTCTGATTCATATGAATTGGATCGTTTGGGTCATGACTTCAAGGCAGAAGGGGTTCAAGTTTTTGTTCCTGATTCCTAAAATTACTGCAGGCTCTGCAGGGTGGAGATAAACTCCTGCAGCTGCTTTCCCCATGGAAGAGCCTGAATTCTTGCAGCTACACAAACAGGGAGCAGCTGTCCCATGTTGCCGAGGCACCGTCGCTGCTGTTGAGAGGCAAGTCCTGCATCAGCCTGGGAATGAAATGGCCACCGTCTTTCACAAGCTGACACCTCGGCTCGTGACAGCTGCCTGAATTCTCCCTCTTCCCCCTCTCTTGGCATAGTAAAATACAGAGCGGGTATAGAGAAGAGAGGAGGCCCAAGAAAGGCTTTCGAAGCAGAGATGTAACCTTTCATCCCCTACATCATGAGTTGGTTCCTCCCCTTATGGAGGAGGGATGGAGGGTAAGGGCAAAGAACAGAAGAGATTTCAGTTTCACTCAAATTGGCACTTTTCTGAATGGGTTGACACGTGGCAATGCCCACATCCAAAACCATCTAGTCCTTACTATGCTGGACTGTAAAAACAGAAATGCATTCTTGAGAGAGTGTCACAAAGAAAACGAAGTAGCATCTTGCAGGGGACTGGGCAGCTTTATTGTTCCTTCCAGAAAGCAAGCAAGAAGAGGACTTGCCCAGTTTATATTCCAGTCTGTATATCCATTCTGTGTAAATAAATTTGAAGTGAGGGCTTTTAAATGCATTTTTACAGCTTGTTCTGGAGGTAATGGAAGCAGATTACCAATATAAAACTGCTCCGGGAAGTAGGATGTACTTGTTACCATAGAAAACTTGACCTAAAAATAAGCATGACCTGGAGTAATGACTGCCTTACAGCCTATGGGAGAAGAACAATTGATACAGGTGAAGAGCTGCTGAGAGCTGGAAGATACTTCTCTATATACACATGGGGTAAAATAGAATATGTTAGCGTAAGTGCATTTCTAAAAATAGCCACCCGCACAGTGTGTGGCCTGGAACAGGAAGATATACAACACAAATTGTGGAGCTTGACTATCTTGTAAATTATTTCTATCTTTCTGTTATCATGGGTAGGGCAAATGTTTACAGTGTACACAGCAGCAGTTTGGGTACCTGCTTAAGTTGACAATTCAGAAGTAAATGTTTTTTCCTTTGGAATTCGTTAAAGAAGACCTTTCAGCTGTTGTAAGGACACTATTTCACATGCTGTTCTCAAGTCAATAATTTAAAAATACTGTTGCATTCCACCCTGCACTGCTGTCTCATTTGCCTCACCCTTGGGGTTTGAGAGCAAGAGCAAAAAATAAGCGTATTATGCATGTTTGCAAAATTATATGTACACATAGAAAATTGAGGGATTAAAATACTATTTTTAAAAGGAATTTAATCAATAAAGGGTTATTTACTCTTTAAAGATTCAAGCATAACACCATGGGCAATTCAGGGCCAAGAAAACTAGAGCTAGACACTGTAGCTCCAGCAGTTTCTAGACCCCAGAGCAAATGCTTCGGCATTTTGTGCTGGGATGAAATGACTAGAGCAAAATTGCCAGCTGGATTCTGGAGCATGAATAATACATCAGCTCATAAATACAGTCGTAATATTCTACAATGAACATATTTGTTAAAACTCGATTCCCACCTATGTCAGTTCTTTTGTTTATGAAAGAAGTCTAAGCTGCCTTTTGGAGTTGAAATAGGAGCGCAAGGCCTCTCTGATGTTATTTTATAATTACGATGGCACACCAACGTTTAATGAGAAACAGAAGACATAAGGCTTTCACTCCCTGTAACTCTTGGCCTGCAGCAAAGAAAAATACTAAAACTGTACACTTCTGCTGAGCTGCCATTGCTGAACGTAGGGCTTGAGATTCTTGTTAGCCTCCGATCCCAGTTTGAGTCAGCAATTAAAGCCTGGGGAAGCTAGCATGGAGCTGGTTGCGGGGGGGGTGTGTGTGTGTGTATTTTTTTTCCACTGTGAAAGGCAATTAACTCTAAATTGTACTTAAAGAGTTTAATAGTACAATATGTAGTTCATCTTCTACTTGTCTGCATGTTTATACCAGAAAATTAGGTTGTTATGTTGTTGTTTATTTACTGGCTTGGAAACTACCTGAAGAGAATTTGTTGATGAAGGTGATGTGACAGTATGATTATCTGTCAAATCAGCAGGTATTTACTGCTGATGATGCAGGAGTCGGCCTAGGCAGAGAATGGCAGTTTGATTATAGGGAAGAGTTTTCTCTAGACCTGTTTCATCTTAAATGCTTTGCTTTTTATGAGGCTTGTTTTGTGTCACAGCCTGTATTGACTCTTTTATGCTGCGTTCTTCTTGCCATGCTGGTATTTCTTAACTTATACGTTAAGTGACAAATGCAAGGGAAAAAACACCCCATACCTCATGCTGGTTAGAAAGACGAAATAAATATCCTTCTAAGGTGATTATAAGTTACTTCAGTTATCCCTGCAATGCTGGAAGTATTCTTCTTAAGGAGTTGCATTTTGGTACTTTATGGCATACCTTTCCATTTAGCCATTTACAGTGTTGACTTTGAGTGAGGACTGACCTGATAACCTGCCTCAGCTCCACCTGCTCATCACCAAGGGGGAGTTCTCCCAGTCCATCACTGCTTCACTGGTGCTGCTCTGCACCGGCCTGTGGCAGAATTGTTTTGTACAATGAACAGACAGGGAAGTTCTGTTCCTAACTTACAGATTCTTTATTCCTGTTAAGTTAATATCTTTGGCTGGATGTCAGAAGTGAAAATGAGACCAATAATATATTACTGTGAGTTAGTTTTTTTGGTTTATTCTGTGTGGGACAGTCCTTCCCACTAGTTAGTGTTATTTGAGCTGCAGTGAGCGCGAAGGCTCATTCTGAATGTTTATGCACCTATTTCTTTGTGTGGGCATCTGGTAGTATATATGTGCGGTCTGGGGACTTGGGTGCTGTATGTGTAAATAAAGTGACCAAGGTGAAAAACATGTATACATTTCTGACATTCGAGTGCGTAATTACAGTAAGCGTGTGCAGGAGGAAGAGCGCTCCAGGTGAGCTTGTGAGCTATTTAGAAATCTGATCCTTGGGAGTTTTCTCGTTTTCCGTTCCTCTTTTTCCCAAATGTTTTGGTGATCCTACAAGTGAGAAATTAAACTAGTCCGGGTTATTTTCAGATCGCCACCTCACAAGAGAGTTGTCTTGGCCTTAGATGAACAGGAGAGCTCAAGTTCCTAGTTCAGGGATGGAAAAATGCAGATGCCACTGTATGGCTTTAGTTTCATCTGCTAGCCCAACCAGGGAATCTCTAGAGTGGAAAGGTCATAAATATGATAATGTTTCCTTTTGTCGATGGGGAAAAGTTCAACTATTGCAACTATTTGCTTAAAAAAACACCCAAACCCCAGTCACCTAGACTTGGGCACCATGGCTGAGATTTTCAAAAGCAAAGACGTGTATTGTCAGCATTAGACGTGTATTTTCAAGAGCACAAATCGAAGTTGGGCTTTTAGCACCCTTTGGTATCCCGTGAGAAGCAGGCACTGCCAGTGCTTTGAAATCCCCACTCTTAGTCCTGGAACCAGATCTTGGTCTTTTTGCAGAAGCTCTTACCCTGACTTTGTTTCTAAGGTGACTGCGTAATTGGTAAAAAAAAAAACCCTAATTTGTGGAGTTAAACTAATTTCTGAAGATTGTTGCTCCATTGCCCATGTACAAAACAATGAGTACCATGACCCTTCATCCAGGTTGGTTATCGAAGGAGGACCTTGGTAAACTTTGTCTTTCCTTGTCTGTTCATGAAAGGTGTTTCATAAAGCCTAGCACTTCGTATTAGCAGTAATATTGATGAACTCTGCCAGGGAAGGGTATATTCAATTAATAAAACTAATATTATCATTTGAGCTTCCACTTTCCAGATTCCTACGAATACAAAAAGGTATTTTGGACCTAAAAGTCATACATTGAACTGAGACTAGAAAGGATCGCAGAAAAGGCTTTGTATCACCTCAGACCAATACTGGCTTGGCCTGGTATTTTAAGACTTTGTACATAAGCATTCTTTTAATATAGCTTAAGACTTGCATGAATATGAAAATGCTCTTCCTGTTCTCTCAGAATTAAGCGTTGATAGCTGCAAATGGTGTCTTTTGCATTTGTAAATTTTGTCTTGTTAATATTTATAAATTCTTCTACAAAATGGACTTGCATTTAAGGCATTAATGTAGATTTTATATTTTCTTACAGGGCACCTTAATATAACCAATGTAAAATCTGAACTAGAACATGCAGCAAAAAAATATATTAGCTTTTACCACACATAGAATAAACAAAATAATTAAAATGTGATGTGTTTACTAACCTTCTTAAATTCACTGTTTTCTTTCTGTGGTTTAGAAAATATGAACAAAATAACATGGTGGTTCTATATCTCATCAGCTGGGATACTCAGCTCGTCTTTGGTAACAGCCATTTCAGTTTCAATGGAACTGTGAAGTTTTATGCAAGTGTTGGACATCACTGAACACATCTACTGTAGTTTTTCCTCTCTCACCAATGTTTGTCCATTTCATACGCTTTTGGTTCAGTAAGATGCGCAGCCTGTTCCATTAGTCATCTGTAAATCAAGAGCAACTCTGAAACAAACCATATTGGGAAAACACAGGTAAATGACACTGCTCATAATAACCTTCATGGTACTTCATGCCCTAAACAATCCTTGTCTTGTTTAGCCATATGTATATTGGTACATGCAGAATACTCTCTTCATCTTAGGATAAGGCCAAGTACCTAAAGATGCTTAAACCTTTTGTTCCGGGAAGGCTTTACGCGGAGCTGCTGTGCGGTTTCCCCAGCCTGCAGCAGGCTGATGTCCACGCAGATCTGTCCGTGAAAGCGAAGGTACCTTACTTCATCATCGTTCGCACTGTGATTATACACTGCTCTCTTGCCAGCCAGGAGGATGTTCTAGCAAGGATGTATCTGAGAGATTGGAGGAAAAACATTTTCCGAAGTAAATATTGATAGACTTTTACTTTCCTACAACAATACAGCTTAAGCAAAATGCACAGTGTGTCACCTCATCTTAAATTCTCTCCTATGGGAAAATGACAACTTCATCAGAGAGTAGCAGGAGAAACCGTTCAAAGGCAGATAGTGCCAAAAAGCTGACATCAGGAAAGCTCTGGCTCTCCACGCAGACTGACCTAAATGCTCTTCAGCAGTGCCAGGTAAAATAATACCTAGTCTACTTGGCTGTAGAATTTTGATCTAAAATGCCAGATTTACATGAACAGAAAGAAGCAGAGATAGACATGTTTCTCGAAGCTAAAATTGTTTCTGCTTTCATCTCACAAAGGTAGTTAAGTTTTATCTCTTAGAATGTTCTTGTAGGAGCTGAGTATAAATACTGAGTTATTTCAGTCGGGGCTTTGTTCCAGCTTTTTTCAGCACCTGTCTCAAGCCTCCAGGGTTGCTCTGCTTACTGTCAGCTACTGGGTAGTGTGTTCCTCCTTGGGGAATAATGACGTTGTGTTGCTTGATTCAACCTGGAAGGCTGCTAGGATTATTTATACACCAGCCTTTTCTTACGACAAAACAAAAATGTCCATCCGTATTGAGCCTGTTACCAGAAATCATAATTGGAAAATCCAATTATTTGTACCATTTAAGTAGAAGACTAAGTAAAGAGGCTGTGTCCCCCTAGCAAACTTTCACTTTTATTCTTGAGATTTCTTGCTGCTTACAGAGCTTTAGATTTACAGCTTTTTAGGAACAGTCACCAAGAGCTGTGTATAGATTTCAGGGTTTACACCTGATGTGTGTTAGGCTTTAGCTGTAAATACAGCAATAACGGTAAACATAAGCATCTCCGTAGCTGTGTGTCCGTCTCGGTGAGTACCTCGGTACAGACTTTGCTGAGCTCCGCTGAAGCTGGTGCTTCTGCTGCTGCTCGGGAGCTGGCCTCTGGTTCGGAATGGCACCGCTGGTGTGCCTGTTGGCTGAGCCCATGGAATATTAATATTATTTCAAAACTGGCTGCAGTAGCAGGATCAGATAACAGCCTCCTGAGTTTTGAGCACAACAAATAAAATGTAAGCAGCTTTATGTTACTGTTGTATTGACAGCATGGGTGACTTAATCCTAATAAGCCCACTGAGGTCCGAAAAGAGGGAATGGTGCAGAGAAAGCTGTCAAAACATGGCTACCTGTGTATACATAAAATAAAAACCGCATCTTAAATTCTCTCACTAGAGCGGCAAGGAAAACTAATTTCAGCATCACGCTCATTTTTGTCTGGCCTCTTGATTGGAGTATGTCTGACCACACTTTATAGAAATGAGCCAAGATGAGAGGCTTTTTTGTGCCTTTGCCTTTTTCCTGGAGGGGAATGTTCTAATGGCTTTGGTAAATTGATTAAATTATGTTTTGAATGATACAGGCTTCGAACATTCAGTGTATTTCCGGATGCTTCCTGTAGCAGAAGCTAACTTGCTTCAGGCGTTTGTCCCCCATCTGGGATTTTGCCAAACTCTTCTCTGCTAGCAGCGCTATTCAAAGCACTAACAGTGGTTACCAGGCATCCAGAAAGCCTTGTTAGCTCTCATTTATAGCTGAATTCTGCAGCTTTTGCTTTCACGTGAACTCAGATCTTCTCTACTCCCTTCATGAACACAGAGAGGGAATTGCCACCTCTGAAAGAGATGCTGTTCTGTCAACCACAACCGTACACGTGAGTCAGCATGTTCTGAAAAGCAGTAATGCAGAAATACATTCTCCAGAATAAAACTATCTGTGAATTTTTTTGAAAGCTTATTGCCTTCCTCTTTAGGTTGATATCGCATACTCATGTAATGCTTTATGTAGAATTCACGTGTGTGAGGGCATGGGCACGCAGAGCCCTCCAAATCCACAGCTGAGTGTTCTAATGAAAAATGGGTTCTGGACAGAGAAAAATCTGACACGCAGTTGGAATTAATCTGAGTGAAGAAGCAATCCTTGAGATTTTTATATGGTCATTTACTTGGCGTAATAAAATCTATAACAGACTAGAAGTTATTTCTATTTGAAAACTTTACAGAAGTGTCTGGACTTCTTTATTAATGGGTTTAAAAGAATTAATCCTTCATTTTTAGAAATGAATAGACTGAAGCATGTATGTGCCATTGTCATTCCCTGCAGGACCACTGTAGCATTATGTAAAGCCATGCACAGCATATGCAGAAATTTTCACCAGATGCCTGCTCAAGAGTGTATCTTTGGCTTACGAGGAGATAGCAATTTGTGACAGACTGTTCGACTCCTGTTTTGGGTGGTGGAGGAAAAAGAGGAGAAAGAGAGCTTGGATGGTTACTGCACAGTAAATTAACATTTGAAAATTTGGAAGAAACAATGACTGACACTTTCCTCACTAGCATGTGTGTTCTGTGGCCTGTCTTTCAGCAGGGTTGAAAGTTGTGGCATCGTTACCATTTGAAAGAGAAATCTTATTTCTGAGCATCCCGACAGAAGCAGCAATTGCATTAAATACCAGTTTCTGCATAGAACGCTGTTGCAGTGAGTGCTTGTGAGGCTAGAATTCAGCGCCTTTTATTTTAAACATCTGGGGTTTTTTTTGCTTTACGTATATTTGTTTGCATTGTAGGGAGGGTAAACGCAGTGAAACGGGCAGTCTTTTGTCTGAGCTGCCTTGGTTATGTTTTAGGCAAGTTGTAGCTGAATGAAGGCCAGCCCGAAGGGGTCTCAGTAGCATTGAATGTTCTGTGGAAGGCTTCACCTTCCTTCAGCGTTAACATTGCTCCTTCCTTTCGGCTGCTCTAAGCTGCAACCTCCTTTCAACAATCCTAACGCTACAAAGTACGGGGAATAACATATGCAAATACCAGCAGCGTATGTCACCATTTGGCTGCTTTCGTCAGACTTAACAAAAAAGCCCCAACACCTCAACTCTGTATCATTGAAAGAAAATGGCAGGACCTTTGAAAAATGGATGCCTAAGAACCATTTATGTTTCCTTTCAATTTTCATATAGATGTGGTTGGGGGGTCTTGTCTGTCTGTGGTTTCATCCCGTGGCTCAACATAGCACTAAGCAGGTGTTTGTGCAGAATGAGCAATTGCCGTCCTCTCGGGTTACTCCATCTGCCTTGTGAAAGGCTTCAGAGGTGCCGCTGGACACTTACACAATATCCATTTTAGGGAAAAAAATGAGTGGTTTAGATTGTCTGTAACACTCGGATGATCTTTCCGCATTCTTCAAAATGTACTTTTTTCCTGTGGATTTCAGAAAGAATCCATTTGAAATAAGTCCAGCTTGGATCATTATTTCATTCCTTCTGGCTCCCGGGAGAAGTTTCAGGACAGTACAAAAAGGGATGCTTTGAGTACTTCACCGTTAGTGAAAGCTAATTTGATCAATAAAAAATGCAAAACACAGCGAACACCTTCCCGCTATCAATACCGAAAGTAAGCAAACACTAAATAGAAAATAAATGTAAGGAAACGTCGCTAACTAAAAAATATCAGGAGGGTCTCTGCTGACTTTATAAGCAAGGTCAAATCAAAATGATGCCATTTATATTTACCCCAGGTAAATACTTTATTGTCTACAGTATGCAGAAGGAGAACCATGGAAATCTTTGCTGCCAGTTTTAAGTTAAAGATCTGTCATGCATCTGAAAATAGGTACTTGTTGAAACTCATTGTGATGGGTAATAAAAGACTGTGAAGCGATATAGGAGAAAAATTACTGAAATTATTGTAAAGCAAGCAACTGATACAGTGTGGACACATTAAACTACTTTTGTGGTTATTTTTATAAAGTTTTTTGTAATCATCTACCTATAAAAAATAGAGGATGTTGTCAGTTGAGAGTATCTGAAAGTTATTCTAAAAACGATAGAGAGTAGCAAGATTAAAATTTCTTAATTTTGCTTGATTTATATTTTTTTTTGGTAGGAAGAAAAATAACATTACTTTAAATCAAGTATGGTTGAATTTCTTGAGATTAAATTTTGAACTGATTGAGCAATACTTCACATTTCAATTACTTTGCAGTTCATAATTTAAACGAAAGATGGCATAATATCCAAGCTGGTGATCCAATCAAGTAAATGTAAAAGGTTCCTAACCCTTCTTTTTGAGCTACAGTTATCGTCATTTTTCTTCTATCTCTAGAAAGTCAGAAGGCTCTTCCTAGACTTAAATACCTTTTTTTTTTTTTTTTTTTTTTTTTTAACTAGACATGTAATTTTTTTTNNTTTTTTTTTTTTTTAATTAACTAGACATGTAACTGCTTGTCCTACACTCTTTTCCTTCTTTTCAGTGGGGTTGCAAACAGGAATAACCATTGCATTACGCATATACAGGAATAACGTGGGGTTATCAGAATAACCTCACTTGCGTTGTAGTCCACTTGTGTACTCCTCGGGTTATGTGGCGAGTGTGCCAGCAGTCAGGCCGCTAGCTCAGTTACTTATTTTTGCGGTACAGAATTGAGGCCCAAAGCAATGTGGGGTGTTTTGATAGTCTAAGGTGTTGTAAATGTCTTTGGGGGATTATAGGCATGGCTTACAGAGGCCTGTACATCACCGCTGGGCGATGCTCTCAAACGCTGCTGGAGAATTAGGAGGGCTAATTTGCCCATGGGCCACGGTGCCTGACATCTCACTCGGTCTCGGGTTTCCACCAAGAGTAAAATTTATCCTCGTGTTTGTTCAAGAACAAAATATCCGCAGTATCTGACAAGAGGTTTGCCACCGAAGTGTTAGATTGTGCCATCTCTTTGGTTTCTCTTGTTTTAGTTCCCCTGACAGTGTACTGTGGTCTCCTTTGAATACACATAGTGGGTTTTGCGCCTTAAGCCTAGCCTAGCTTTAAATTTGATTGAGGGTAGGAGTTCAAATCTGCAGTCCGTAAAATATTCTTCATACTGGAAACCTTCTGAGGATTCTAGATGACTTCCAGTCTATGGAATAGCCTATTTCATCTTCATCTGTACTTTCAGTACCTGTGAAGCTCACGAGATGGGCAAGCCGTGGTCAGGTTTCCATAGAATACCACTGGCTGGAACTGGGTTGCATCCATCTTCTCTGACCCCGCTATGTCTATCGTAGCTGACACCAGCTGCGTGTAGGTGCCGTGCTCTGCCCTCAGTTACCACTGTGCAATCCCATCAACGAAATGAAATGTTTCTTTTAATTTCGTGGTCTGGATTCTGTACAAACAGAGCTTTGAGCACACCAAGATAAATTCTACCCTAGAGAAGGAGGAAATCTCTAGTCAGTTAACATTAAAGGATACAAATTGATTAAATTGCCAGTGCTCTTGCAGTCCTATGTGTGTTGAGCTGAGGAGGAGAAACTGGAGTCCCTTTGAGTCCAGAGTGTGTTTCCTCCATATTAATGAAGATAAATAACATTGGTATAAACTGGTTCACTGAATAATCTTATGGTGGGTGCCAAAGATCACGCATTTACAACACATTCTTCCTCTCTTTTATTGCCACAGGGTCATTTTTATTTGCCAAGTTACTGCAGTTTGTAGCACAGGCACCTAGATTAGAGGGGGGGAAAGGGATTAGAGGGGGGAAAAGGGCATGTTATGGTGGTAAAGAAAATGAATTTGTATTTGAAATTACTTCCTATTTCTAATCTCCAGACTGGTTAGCAGCTTTCCCTAAGACACCTGGGGGTGGTTCTTCCTGTAAATTAACTGTTTGCATTTGAAAGGGTACCTATCCTTAACTATACCATGTAATTAATTAGCATAACGGATTTTCATTTTCTTTTTGTCTAAGATTTAGATGAGATATTTTCTGTGACGAGGCAAAAAGTCAATCAAAAGTTAAAAGTGCTTTCAGTAATGTAGGTTATTGCAAAGTGATCTTTTTGTTTTGGGTGACAAAAACATGATTTCTTTTGCCATTTTTGCCTTTTGAAGGCAGTGATTTAGAATATGCTTTGGTTTATGGTATAGGTCCCTTATTACACACCTTGTGGGGCGAGTGGTTGTTGGTGGTGTGGGGAAATTTCCCTTCCGAGAGGCGGAGGGCTGCTGGAAGGGAGATGGGCAGTGGGTAGGCTGCCCCGTCTGGCACCCAGTGGTGTGTGCCATTCCGTGAAACCACCCTGGTCTCCCAGTAGTGACTGCTGGTTTATTTCCTGCAAAGTGAGGGGGCACCGTCATTGGTTTTTTTCTTTTTTCATCTGGATTCAAAACAAGCACTGTAGGAAGTGATAATTTTAAAAGATGAAAACTTAGCAGCCTAGTATCTTCCTGTTATCCTGTTCATTTATGAACAAATATGTACTGTGCATAGTCATATGCAAATTGTTTCTTCTGTTAGTATTTGCTAATGGTGCCTTACAGGGGTTTAAGGCAAATCTGATATAAACTTTTCAAATAGAAGCCTTTGTCACAGGGGCTGCTTTCCGGGTGTTCCCTGTTGATCTAGCAGTGGGGACACATGTTTCTTCTGCACTGAAGAGTTTCAAAGAGGAATTTTCCTGGTCCTTTTTCACCTTAACATACCTGTATAGGTCATTATTATAAAGAAGGTAATTTGAAGGTATGCTTTCACCCATACGCTGCTAGCGGTATGTCAGTGTTCTATACTGCATGCTCAGCATGACCTGTGAAGGGACACTACTAGGGAGAAATCTGTGAATGAGCATGATGGAACAGATATTTAAGTCTCCTTATGCTTGAATTTATCGCTCTGGAGTAATACATGACCTGCCTCTAAATCTCTGATGCCTTGCATGTAAAATCCGGTACTATAACTTAAATTGGGAATTTTCTGATAGTTTCTTCCTTCTTGTTTAATAACGCCTAGAAAGGCAAGGTAATACCTCCTCCTCTCTCACATGTTGCCTCCTTGTTTGCAAGTTTGGAGAGGTGTGATGTGTTTTCGGGTAGGTGAATTGGGAGTGGGCTGGGGGCTGCATGGCAATGGCTCAGCAGGACCACGAGCACCAGGTGTTGTGCCTTGGCTCTGCTCTGCTCAGAGCTCGGCCAGGGCACACACGTGTGCGCAGCGGAGCATGTCCCAGCTCCCCGGGAAAGTGGCCAGTGCTGCCCAGCCTTTTTTTCCTGAGAGTTCATCATATTGCATAGAGAGAGCACCGAAACGTGCTGTTTTGCCTTCCAGGCTCCGGTGCAGGAAGCTGCGGAACAAAAATACTTTTTTTTAATGCTCTTCTTTCCGTGTTAGTGTGGAGCATTTCTCTGAGGTGTGTGTTTATTGGTTCCTCTCCTATTTTTGTTTACTTTATATCTGGCTCAAAACACCATTCAAAGTGTCTATTAGCTATAAAGGTTACTATGGAAAAAGTCAATATTTGTTTGCATAGTTTAGGCTAGGATTGAGTTTTTATGGTTACTGAATGGTAACTTGTTCAAGGCCAGGCTGGACGGGGCTTGGAGCAACCGGGTCTGGTGGGAGGTGTCCCTGCACAGGGCAGGGGGGTGGAGCAAGGTGATCTTTAAGGTCCCTTCCAGCCCAAACCATTCTGAGATTCTGTGAATTTAGTTCACAGACTTAAGTCAATTAGTGGAGGCTGAGGCTTTGTTACCACACACCGTGGTAGTGTCAGTGCTACAGCAGTTTCCTGCGTTACATATGTATATAGGGTGGCCTTAGTACCGTGGCTGGTTTTGGTGTGTGATCATTGCTGGGGAATGCGGGTTTGTTGTTTTGTTTTTCCTTAGCGATCACCCTTTGCCGTATACCTAGAACTGTAAGCAGGAGGCCCTCACTGGATTTGTGGAAAGGGGCTCTACAGTGCTGGCACAGTGGCTTGCGGTGTCAGCCTAAGGGTGTGCAACTGCCACAAAGAAGTGCCGTGTCTGTAAATATTTCTGCATTTGAATCAGCTCTCCTGTCTGAGTGATACAGTGCATCTCCATGCTGACACATTTGACAAAATGTGAATGTAGATAAATATCCTTCCTGAATTAAAAGTGGTGGTATTGCAGAGTCATGCACTAATACAGAAGCCATGAAAATATTTTCATCAATACCTTTAAATCTAACTTTATTAAGACAATACTAAGACCTTCCTTATAACCTTCTTATTACTCATTTGTTGAAATATGCACTCCGTAAAGAAGCGATTTCTTTACCTTAAAATTGGATTCTGGTCAATTGCATTTATTTATATATGGGACATTTCAACGATGCTTGTCATTTTAGTAACAGTTTAAACTTTGTGGTTGCTCTCAAAGTAAACATCTGTAACCCAATCTGAGCTTCAAATAGAGAAATTTCTGTGTTTAGAATGATGCTTGCAGAAAGAGAAATCATGGAAAATATTTACTTCTACATGCTGTGCACTGTATGCATCGTTTCTGAATATAGCACATTTTACTGAGCCAGATGTCACAAATGCTGGTGGAAAGACAGTTCTATACAGAACACAAATTAGTAACATTCAGATATTTACTTTAATACTGACTAGTAATTACTTTCACAAGCTTTCAGCCAGTATTTGTGGAATTTGTAATTCTTTCCCATTTTTGTTCGAGGAAGCACAATTCTGTATTTTCCAGAATTAGAAAGTATTAGTAAAGCCATGTTAAAATCAGTCATGTATTTTTCTACTTGACTTTAGTGTGTGCACAAAACCCAAGGTGCACACACAAGCTCACACATCTTACTAAATTTGTGAATCGTTCAAACAGGAAAGAAAACATTAAATACCCAGCAAACAAGCCTATGCTTTTCTTGAGGATTGAGAGCTTTTGAGATGTTGATGACGCGAAGCATAACTAAGCATTGTTAATCTCAGCTGTCCGTTAATCCCAAAGAAGTGCTTTTTGCAGAAAGCACATTATTACTACCATAAAATGAAAGCAGAAAAAGAGAGGAGGCTGTGGGGAACCTTGTGGTATGGCATATTTTTAAAGGGTGGTTTGGTTTCAGTTGGCTTACACAGGGTGTTTCAAGAGCATTAATATACTGTGTATTAGCTACCTGCATTGTATGTATCATCGCAGTGTCTGTGTTGTGTCCAGCTTCATTTAAAGACATTTTATTCAGTGACAAGTTTGCTAGCTATTGCATAGGCCATACACGGAGCTTTGTATCACCCGGTGTCAGTGGATTTTTCTTACGGCTTTTTAACAGTGGTACTTAATAATATTAAAAACTCCCAAATCATAATATTTTTTCCATTCTACTCCCATTTGGAGACAGTACCTAAAGGTAAAGAACAAAAGTGAACATTTGCATTGCTTTTCTCTTGTGCCTTAGGTACATTCTCAGTGGGTCTTATCAATACCCATTGCTACTCAGTGTGCGACTTTGACAAATGTCTCTGCCCCATATGAGGTGAAATATCCCAAACTGAGCTGCCAAAACACGCTTTGTTTTAGACCCATTCATGCCCATCGCATCGACATGAACACATGCGCCTGCAAGGCGGGTGGAAAAATGCAGAGGTGAGGGGAAGGTAAAGCCGCTTCTTTCCGTGGCGGTACTAGCTTAATCTGACCACAAATCTGCACCACTGTTTCTCTAGTAAAGGAGAATTACTTTTTCAATCCTTTATTATGACTAAGTAATAGTCTGGAAGCTTTGGCTTTCCCTCTCTGAGGTCTGCTGGTTTAGAGCATCAGGATGTATTTCTTACATCCTGAGTTTCTCAATCTTGAGCCACATGGACTCAGAGCCCACCGCCCTGGCTCGGTAGTGGCAGCCAGCGCAACCCTGGAGCCCAGTGCCTTGGTGGTGCAAATGCTTAGGTGTGTCCTAAGCCGTGGGAGCTCTGGGTTCGTCAGAGAAGGTGGTGCTCCAAGTGGGGAAAATGAAGGAACCACTCTTGCACATGTTTTAGTCTCAAGAGACAAAGGACTATTATATGTATAATGGTATCAACAGACTTGTAATTGCAGTCACCTTGTATTCGCACTACAGAGTCCTGCCTTCATTGCCCCCAAGAATGCAGATTGGAGGCTTCCCTTTCTCTTTCACTGTATTTCAATCTACAGTTTCTGGCAAAAATAGAGTGGCCTTCTTGGCTTACAGATGAACTTCTTTCTAAAGGGGCTGTCTGGCTCCTTGTCGGCCTCTGTACTTTCTTTGGGGGATTTCCAAGCATCCACTGTCCTTCTGTCCTTGGATTTGTGAAAAGAAAGTGTTTTCTCTCACAGAACCACCACCCCGTGCTGTTTGACCTAGATGGCAGCTTCTCCTTCTCAGGTATAGTTTCATTGCTGAATTTTTCCACGTGCCTGTGGATCTGTCAAGAGGAATTTTAAATAGCTTGATAGTGTTATAACAAAATGTAGTTATCTAGTAACTGACGAATTTTGTGGAAAACCAAAACTGTGTCTTACTGTGAGGGGTGCTATGGGGATTAGAGGCAGAACCAGAGAGGATGAAAACATCAGCTCAGAAGCAGCATGACCAGTGTTCCAGAGTTCTTGGAGAGAAATACGTAAATACTGTACTAAATAAAAGCTCTGCCTGATGTTATTTCTTCTGACATTGTTTCTGTGGATGTAAATAGCCAGTCAGTGCTGTAGTGCATCTAATAATATAGTTTACAATAGCTCTCCGCACAAGCGAGGGCTCTAGGATCAACTGCTGGCTTTGGGGGACAAAGCCAGGTCAGAGTATGGACAGCAGACAATTTGAGCCAGGAATCCTGGCTTTAAAGGGTCTAATGGTTTGACTGCGATCTAATCCTCTTTATGCGTTGTTTTTCTCATTGCTGAGATTTGTATGTGTGTTTTACGACTTGCTGTAGTTTACAGGGTTGTCTGGTTTGCATGCTTCCACACTGGATAAATCAGCATATCATTGTTGTTATTGTGGAATTTCCTTTTTTGTTCCCAAATTGGGCCTCTTACCCAAATCTTCTAGCCAGGGCTAAGGAGAGAGTTTTGCTGCAGAGTGATGCCTTTCACTGGCAGGGTTTCTTTTGAGGGGCTAATGACAGAGCCTTTTCTCCCTCTGTAGAGCTAAATATCTTATTTTATGGGAGGGGACAAAGACACAGAACTTGTAGATCTATTTCATCATTAGTTCTCCCTCTGCTCTGCGAGGTGACTGTGAAAAATTGTTCTAATTTTTCTGTGCTGTGGTTTATGCTCTTTGTGCTTCGATATTCCCATCCTTCACACAGGGATAATGCTGTTTTATATTTTGTAAAGGTGGAGGTTTTTGAGATAGGTAGTTGAAAACTGCAGTTTCAAGTCTACAAACCCTTGAAGTCAGTGAAGATTGCCTTAAATAGGCTTTGGATCCGTTCTTAGGAAAGCAAAATGACGACAAAGATTCATTGTTTTGCCTACTCCATAGCAACCGACAACATAAAGCCCTTTCCCAGATGTGTTTATTTAAAGGCTTTATAAGTTCAGTTTAAAAAATGAACTGAAGTTGTAGCTGTTGCTTAAATGCTGATTTTTGTAGCTTGGCATTAAAAAATTAAGTGAACTAGTATGCAGCCGTAGGAAATGAAGAAATGTATATGAGAGAAGACAGGAAATCCGTTTTGGGGAGACACAAAACTGGATTAAGTACAGTAACGTGTTAGCTTTTAAAGAATTACCTGGCATATTTGAGAATTCCGATGTAATTCCAGGTCACGTGGGAAAATTATGACAATATACCGTGTTTTATACAGTTAGAGAACCAATTACTGCTTATTGATATTTCTCACCATGCGCCAAAAGAGAATATTGTGGAAGAGCATTGGGCTGCACGCCCCTGAAACCGATGCATCCCCGTGTTTTTTTTTTTAAAGAAGCCTTAGTTTTCGTTAGGTGTACAGCTACGCACGGGTGGAGGGAGAGCACGAGAAGCAGAGAATTCACCGCGGGAGGGAGGAGGTGGAGGATCCATATGGGTTAGCGTATTTTTTCCAAGGGATGGATTGGATTAATATCCCCCCAAAGCCCGCTGTGAGAGGAATAACATGTATTTTGACCCGTGTATGCGTTTTATTGTACAATGCTGCGTGGCTGTATTTATACTCTGCAGGAAGAAAACTGCTCCCTAGTAGTTTCTTCTGTATTTTTTTTTTTTTTCTGGGTAACCCTTTGCTTTTATTCAAGCAAAATGCAAGATAAATGCCCGTTTCAGCCTTTTAGATCTTCGAAATAATGGTGTATTAAATGTGATTAAGTTGGGAATTACCCTTAAGCAGGGTCATAATTACTGTGGATTTAGATGGCACGTTATACAAATTGCTGTGCGCTCGTAATTACAAACTGAGCTTGTTGCGCTCTGGGGGTTTATAAACTTTATCTTAGCTACTAACTATTAAATAACAGTGATTGGTGTGAATTGCCGGATAAACCGGAAAAAAGTGGGAGAAAGGCAACTGCCGGGGGCCGTTTGGGCCGGCTCCGGCGGGCACCGTTCGGTGCCCGCCGGAG
>VYZM01011546.1:394504-413684 GCA_013398915.1 Dromas ardeola | reverse complement strand
AGGGGCGGCTATGGTGGCGCCGCGCAGCTCCCCGCCCGCCACTTCGGCCCAGCCATGTGGTGCCTGCACTGCAGCTCGGAGAGGACCCAGTCGTTGTTGGAGCTGGAGCTTGACAGCTGGTGAGTCGCGGTTAGGGAAGGAAAGGTGTCCGTCGTCCCGTCCCCACCCCCGGGCCGCCTCCCGGCCCTGTCACACAAAGGGCTGCGCTCCGTCGTCGGCGCGGACGCCGCTGAGGGAAGGCTGTAGCGGGGGGAAGCCGGGTGGCCGCTGCCGGCTGAGAGGGGGCCCGGGGCAGCCCCGCCGTCTCCGGGGTGCGGCGAAGTCGGCGGCGATGTGTCCCGGGGAGGGGAGGGGAGGGGAGGGGGAAGGACCTGCGGTGCCGGCTGCCTTGTGCGGACCGAAGTTGGAAATGGCAGTCGGTGAAATGTGGTGTCAAAAGTGGAGCCGGGCGTCTGTTGTTGCTGGTGGGTGGCAGGCAAAGCCTAAACCCGCCAGAAGCTCTTTGAGAAGGGCGCTCTTGCGATGGGACCGGACTTAGCGTGTGCCTGGCCGCTGAGAGGGGCGCACACAAGCATGAAAACGCTTCTTTTCACCGAGTTTGATAGAGTGCAAGAAATCACATGACCGGTGGCAAACAAGTGGCCAGCTCGACTTCAAAGCCCTGGGACATACTGTTCCCCGTGCCGAAACCCAGCGGGGACCGGGCGCGGGGACCGCCAGCGCGGGAAGGTGCCGTAAATTCGGGGCTACTGCTCAGGGTGAATGATCATCTGCGCCTCGTGCCCTCAGCCAAAAGAAAAGAAAAGAAAAAGTGTAATTCAAAGGACTTTGAAGTAGGGATATTGAATAACTGACGCCAGACAAACAGAAAGTGGGATTTGTCATGTAAACACGTACAGTCTCTATTGTTATGATGTTGCTGTTAACTACTAAAATAACGTGCATCAAAATTACAAAAACGCAGTACTCTGTTCTGTGAGCCACTTGAAAACTAGACGTACAAATTAGTTTTTCCTGTGCAGTGTTGTCTGGAGGTTGTGATAGACCAAAAATAGTTACCCTGGCAAGTGCACTTGCAAAATAAATTTATCTCCGATGCATTGTGAAAGTTTATTCCACCAAATAATTTGATGAAATTCTGAGTTGATTGACTGTTAAAGAAATAATCAATTTAAATAAAGCTAGGCAACATCTTAAATTGGGTGTGTGCTTGTGTGGAAAAATATAAAAGGAGGAAGTGACTAGATTCTGTGTAACTCCATATGAATGCAACAGTGTCTTTTCTGGAAAAGAAAGGAAAAATGTTTTTTTGATAAAGAAAAATGTCTTATGGTACAGTTTAGTCACACATTTAATGATCCTTAAGCCCATTTTTATCCTTATGGAAAATAATAAAATTGAGCTTGTAGGTCTGCTGTGTGGAGTTGGTAATGTTTGCTTTAATGATACTACATTTGAATGGCTTGCTGCAAAACATAATTCATAAATGTGGCTTTAGTGACAGATTTGCCTGTATTCACACAGTTACATTTTGCTATTCAGTCATTGCTTCAGACTTTTTTCCCTCCATTTGCACATTGCTATGCACTTCCTTTCAGTTAAACTTGATTATTCTGCCTGATGTGTTAAAAGAGGAATTGCTGAGTACTTAGTTTGGACGGGTGTATTTAACTGTATCTATTCTTGTGTCAGATATCCTTCATATAAACACAGAATTCATTACATCTGTCTAGTGCTTTGGGAGAACTTAAGCCATGCTGAATAAAGTTACCCATTTCCCTTACAGTTTTGTACCAGATTTGGTTTGTTGTTGTGATGTCCTGTTCTAGTTGCAGATATTGAGAATACTGTTGTATAGTAGTCAGCTGGTTTATTTCCTCTTAGTTAAATAGGTGCTTAGTGTTGTGGTTTCATGTGTGAAGTCAGCTATCATCTGGTTTTTTTTCCTATTTCTACTGATCTGAAATAATTCGTTATCATCAAAGGTACTAACTGTAGTCCAAGAACTGGAGCTGACCAGTGAAAATCAGAGCACTCAGCACATCAACAGCGTTGAGTTGTTTCTTTGCACCTTTAGAAGCTCTCTGGGAATCTGGTGCAGTTAAACAATTTGCAATTCAGTTTCATTGAATAACTTGCAACTTTCAGGTAAGGAAACACAAGGATTCAGTTTTTCACCTGACAGGTACAAATACCAAGTTGAACGGTAACTCTGGTTTGTTGTTCTTGTTACGAATCTATATTGGAAAGTTGCTAGGACCTGACACAGTGAGTTACTGCTGGGCAAGCAGACCTTCTCTGCTGGAGAAGGTATCTTTACTAGCAGATGGCAGGGTGTTCCCCTGGAGAATTGGGAAGTGATTTCTTAGGATAGACAGCCCCGTGGGTTTTTTCACCCTATGACCATTTCATATTTGCAAAATGAAAATTCTCCCAAGAGAATTGTGTTTCTATTTATATGGCTATAGAAAGTATTCCTCCAAATACTGAGTCTTCATGAGAATACTTGGAGGCTGAGGTTGTTTCGTGCCTTTGAGGATCTAGAGGTTAGGTGCTAGGACTTCAGGTGGAACAACTACTTTGAAACAGCAGTTTACCTTTACAGTGATCATGTTTTCTCTGAAGTATAAAGATGGCAATTCAAGGATCAAACTTTCTGAAGAGGAAGATCTCATAATTGCGTAGCTGATTAGCACACTTACGTGATTAATTATGCTTGCAAACTGTGCTTGCCCTGAACATCAATAAGAAGTAGCTGTGAATTACAAAAGCTGGCCTAAAAGGAGCCAGTCCTGTGTTGGTGGATGCAAGGTGTCATCCTGCACTAAAACCAACACTTGTGTGATGCTACCTGTAGGTATCCGCACCTATTTCCGTTGTGCTTCTTGATATTTAAAACCAGTGATACTCAGACTTCAGGCATCTCTAGCAGAACTTTGGAAAACGAGTGCTAGAAGTGAGATACTGCTTTCCTAGTTAAACGTGTCCTTTTGCCTACTGTGTGGTGTTCCAATTGAAATTCAAGACACTGCATTGCCTTGACTTTATAGCCTCAGCTGTGTGTCTCTCAATGAGTAACATTGGATTTAGCCTGCTATCAGGGCAGCTTTATTTTGGAAATATTAATGCCATAAAGATGTCCTGGAAATTATCCACGAGGCCTACGTAGAATCTCAAGATCCAAACTAATGCATCCTCTTCGTTGTAAACCGACGTGGCTTCCAGTTTCTGCATGATTCTGACAGGTGCAAAGGAATGGTTCAAGTGTTTGTATTTATTAATATGGTATTTTTTGAAAGAACTGTGAAGTACCACGATTTGAGGAGAAAAACCCCACTCTGTTGCTTTGAGCATTATGGTACCTGGACGTAGATTGGCTGGGTTGTTGTGCCTCTTCATTGCAAGGATTTACCATAATTTGTGAAGGACATTAAGGATGCAATTTTCTTGCTCTTTCGGCATTTACTTAGTTCTTTTTCTGTCAGAATTTATGGCAATTTTATCATTAATTTCAGAGCCAGGCGTATTTTAATCACAGTAGCTGTCAATCAATTACTGCTTTTTATGTTTATTTAATAACAGAACTGCAGGAGACCTCAGAAACTGTAATCAAGATGGAGCCCTGATTGCTCTATTTGCTACATTAAACATATGAGGATGTGCCCTTAGCCCAGACACTGCCTGATCAGCAGAACAACTGGAATCGTGAAGCGATGAATTGTGTGTTTGCATTGTTTTTGCTAACTGTGCTTTGTTTAGATGTTATTTATGTTAAAACAGAGTATGGGCCACAAGCCAAATTCATATTCCCAAGTTTGGTTCTTTATTTCTGTTGTCTAACGAGACTGTGTAGTTCTAAGAGCAGAATCAGGCCCTGGATTTGGAAGCTCAATTTTAGCATCCTGGATATTGTTCATTTTGTGTCAAAACTTACGTAAATACAGATTTTGCTTAATTCGTACATCTTTGTTACGCAAAAATAGTTACTGATAATGGGTTTTTTTAGCAAGACTTATTAACCAAAAATATTTTAGTTCCATAGCTCTTATTGTGTGTGTGTCTTTCAGGAATTCATTTGAATTTTATTTGGAGGAAGGATGATTCTAGTTAGGATACAGACAGAGATGGCAAGTTTACTGCACTGCTGTGATTTGACTCCAGGTTTCCAGAGAAGAACAGATGCTGCTTTAATCCACTGTAGCACAAAGCCCTAGTATTACGTTAAAGGGGACTGCAAATTTAGCTAAATAAATCTTCTTTTGCTTCCTTACAATAGACAAAAGACTAGAAACATTTTCATGAAATCATTGTAAAGATGTCTTTAATAAAAATAAAGTAAAAAAGCTAAGCTTTGGTACGATAAAAAAATCAAACCCTTTTGTCCATGTGAGAGAAGCAGAAAATAAGAATGATGGCTTTGATAGCCTTTAGTACAGGAAATTGATGTAGTGTATCTGTTAATCAGATTCTTTCAGTAGTTCAGTGTCATCTGAGTTAAACTTGTGCTTAAAAACAAAGGACCCAATTCCCTCTTGCCTTATGTTGTGCAAGCACAAACAAAATGCAACAGTTATGATTTGGCCTCCTTTTACCTAAGTGGCTATGTACAGGGCAGGGCAACAGAAAAAAGAATCCTAAGCTTGTTTTGAGGGGTACTTTCATTGTTTAGTCCAAAAAATTTCAGTAGTCCCTAAAATTCACCAGATTAACAAGGATGGATGTGTTGCGAGTTTAAGTGTTTTGCTAAGAGAAAAAGAAAACTAACTTCCTTCTGTTTGTTGATACATACATGACCTTTTAGGTCATCTTTATGCAATGCAGAGGAAGCAAGGACGCAAACATGATGGATTTTCCTGTTGTGGGGTATGTTTGCAGCCAGTCCTAAAACTGCACTACAGGAAAGGTCACAATTCGACTTGAATTTAATTTTCACTCACCGCCTTTATAGTAGAACAGACCAATCTCAATCTCAGATCACATGGAGAGTTAAATACAGCAGTTAAATGGCTATGGGCATTGTAGCTTAGACAGCTGTACGTTCGACTGTATTTAACTTAAGTTTAGTCTATTCTTTGTAGCATAGCCTACAGCCGTAATGATTATAGTTGTGATCCTTTCTGTTTTCGTGACTCAAGTCAAGGTAGGCCATGTCAGTACTTGCACAGAACTCCAAGGATAAATCGTCGGGAAGGAATGGAGGATTTAGTTGGAAGCACTCTTGCCTTTAAAGATAATACCAAAGAGAGGGTTTCCCTCATCGTTCGGGGAGGTTGTGCCAAGGAAGTCATAATTCAAATGAGATGGACAGCAGTGTTCCTGATCCAGCAGCAGTTCCTAGGGTGTCTAATAGTACATACAACAGAACAGGCCTGTATAAACCCTGACTTTCTGGTCATGTTTCAGCTTAATAATAGCTTTTTCTCTCAATCTGTGTTCCCTCTGCACTTTCAATTGGGAGTAAAAATGATCTTTATTTTTCTTTCTTACATGATTCTGCTTTATTGTGGTGTGCTGTGAAACAGCTGCTGAATTTCCATTCTAGAGGTGTCTGGGGTGATTCTCATGCTTTGAAGTTAACACTTCACAGGGTGTTGAAAGTTAGATAATATTTTCAGCTGTTCTTAGGTTCTTGAAAGACAGTTTATAATTGTTGTTTATATGTTCTTTTCTTATATTTTATTCTGTGAACCTTGTTTAGAAGATACCAGCAATACGGAGCATTTAGTAGAAACTGGTTTCAAGAAGGAGCTGATTCTAATGCTTCAAATTTGGGGAGAATGGGACTTTACTGCTAGTAGTTTCATATTAATAATAGTAGTTAATGCTTTGTGAAATTGTGAGAGAACAGAGGATTGCCCAGCCTTAATGGAAATTGTCCCAAATGGTGACAACCTGTTGCAAACTTGAGTTCTTTTCTTGTTGTTAAAATGTGATTAAGATGGTTTTGATTAGGTTAGTCTAGAAGAAAAGAAGTCTTTCAGGTTTTCTTGCGCTGCCACAGCGCAGCATGTTACTCAAGATCATTTCTGACTGGCTTTGGTTGACATTTTCAAAATCTGTCTTTGCACAATATTTCATTTTCAGTTCACAAAATGGTGACTCTTGTTTTCAGGAACTGGACTTCTACCTTTGTCCTAAAACACCATTATCCATTGTGGAAAGATCTATGAATTAAGTAATGGGAAAGAGCCCATAAATACTAAGAATGATCAGAGTTCTTCATTCTAGACCCGATGTTCTTTTGTGGTTGATCAGCCTGAGGTGCAGCCCCAGCTAAGGCAAGCTGTATTCAGCAGAAGTCAGAGCAGATTGTCGGTGCTTCTGGGAGCAAGAGTTGCGGAGCTGTACTGGGCACTGCATCGAAATGAAGCTGCTGCAAGCTGCAGTACAACCTAACAATTACTCTTGTTCTGTGGATGTGCAGTAAATTCTCTATTTTTAGGCCCTGATTGGAAGTACCTAATAAAATTACTTAGAACATAGAGCAGATCTTAAAATTTGATAACAGATAAACTTCGTAAGAGAAAGTTCTTGGCTTATAGTAAGCTTTGAAATAGCATTTGTAGATTTCCAAGACAGGACTTGCTACCTGTGTTACTTTTTTATCGTGATCAGTGAGGTGGGTCAGAAGTCCTAATGGAAGCCTGCGTTTAATTCCTCACAGAGAAAGAACTATAAAATATATACACTCAGCATAATGGAGAGGAAATGTAAAAGGAAGGAAGTTTGTGAATGAGAAAAAGCATGTGTCAGATCTTTGACTAATTTAGAGGTTGTAAGCAATCTTCTGAGGTCTCGTTCTCCTGAGAGTGAAGATTTACACATAGTGAGACACAGTGTTTCCGAGTGAGACACAATATCTTTCTGAGTATGGCTGCAAATATCTTCTGTATTCGAGCACATTGCCTTGGACCTAAGTAACATCTAAAACATTTTCTTTTCCACTAAACTCTATACATCAAACAAAAGATCTCCTACTTTTTTGTTTCCTTAAACACTGTGTTCTGTACCCTTTGATATAAACCTTGGGTGTGTTGCAGAGGATACAAATATCACTTTTATGAGGATGGCTGCAATTAAGGACTAGTTAGCAGTGATTCTTTCCCAGTAAGTTTCAACACAGACCTCTCCCGGTGCATGCAGATGCTCAAGGCCAGTTCCCATTCTCACTAACTTGGTAGCAATGCTCTGAACTTCACTGGAAACAGTAACAAGGCTTCTATGTTCTCATCTATTTTCTTTCCTACCTGGTGAGATTTTCCCGTGCCAATTTGCATGTATGCATATCGAAATTACATTGTTCTCCCACAGAGAAAACTAGTAGGGTTTCTTTGTCTTTTTGGGTTTTTTTTAGACTTGACACAATGTAGTTGGCAGTCAAAATGCAGGATTTGTGCCGTGTTTAAAATTGAGTGATACTTTTATATATACTTCTAGATTCAGTTAGATCAGTCAAAGGTCTGTCTCTGATCAGTCTTTTAACAGTCCATCCTCCTTTTGGTTTGGCTTTTTTAAGTACGTTGCTCTATAACCTTATGAGGTTTATCTGTAACTTCAGAGAGAAGTCAACCAACCACTAAAAATTGAACCAATCCCGTTCTGATTTTAAAAGTGGGAGAACTTTAGCCAACTATTTCTTAAATCCAAGTGAGAGAATAAAGTATCTTGTGTTTATCAGTGTCATTGTTTTAAAGCACACCTCATAAGTTAATATATTATTAACTAATTGAAATGTAATCCCTTTGGTTTTTTTAAATAGATCTTTTTGTATAATGTTGATTTGCTATTTAAGTGAAAATATGGCCTAAATGAATACAGTTGTGATGTGATCTGTGACTTTACCCGATATAGTGTCCAATACAGAAAGATGGTTTTGTTGTCATTTCTGCTGTGTGGACCCTCTGCGTGCTCTCTGGTTTTTTGTGATTCTTAATTTCCCTCTGCTCCAGCACACAGGCACACTTGAAGGGAACGTCTGGCCTGCTCAAAAACTGTTCCTAGCTCTGCATACTGCATCTTATTCGTAATCATTTTTAATAGTAAAGGGGCAAACCCTTAAAATGAGTCAAATGATAGGCTTTATCAAGTATACTTGGTCTAAGGTGAGAATATAGTTTTGTTCTAGGTATGAAATTTCAATCCCTGAAACATTTTATTTACTCAATTAACAGGATTTCGTTAAGAATCTTTAAACTAATTCATGTTTATATGATATACAGTATATAAGAGGGGAAGGAAGGATATTATCCACCAAGGCCTGAATGGGGAAAGTAGTATTTAGTCTCTTACAGAACCTAATTGCTAGCAAGCTTTCTCAGCAGCCTTTCTGTATCACCGCTTCCTCTGGTGGGCTTGACACAACAGCTGAAGCCACAACAGAGCTGAAATACAAGGATGGCTGGTATAGGACGCCAAGGATTTTTGCGTTATATAAAATGCTGCTTCAGCTGTGCGTGCAAATCAATTTTTTCTCAGCTGCGGAAACTAAATCTTCCTTTTTAAAATTAGCATTGTCTAAAGGTCATCTCATGATATAAACAGTAGAATGTGTATTAGTGTCTTACTGTCTTAAATACATGCCGTATATAGTGCAGATATGCTACATATGTGGATTCCAGTTGCTGAACGATATATCTGAATAAATAATAAATAGTTGAGGTCAAATTCTACCACAGCTGCATTGAGAAGCTCCATAGATTTCTGAAGCTTATCCTATTGTGTAAGAGTTTGCATAGTAGGAACAGGACAAAGTCTGCAGTGGTAGGTAGACCTTCACAGATTTTGTTAAATGGTCAGATACCACAGTAACACTTTAAAATTTTTAGCTTTAGTCCCTATAAGAAGGTAAGCATCCTTTTGAAGCATACATGACATTTTCTGATGGTACAATGTTTTATGCCAACGCATCAACAGGAGGAGCTGACCATAAAAACCCTCTAAAAATTCTAAAAATTGGGCTTATAAATTTGAGAACTCTTCCTCCAGCCACAGCCTCAAATTATGATCATAGTCATCTTTTAATAATATTTTATCGTTATTTTTTTAAAGGAGTTTGAAGTATGGAATACAGTCAGTGCTGAAAGCAAACATATGCTGTGTGATGATTAACACAGATTAGCAGAGAATGGCAGCGTCTGCCTTTACCTGAGATAGAAGCTCACATTTGTAAGCTGTACCTCACGTTCTGTTGATGCTGTCGGTCTCCGTTGTTACTTTCCATCTGCTAAATAATGAAATACAGCTTTGCCTTTAGCAGGTAGGCTTCATAAGGCATTAAATGGGTTCTGGGTGAGGGTTGGTTGGTTTCTTTGTAGTAAATACTTTTGTCTGCTAGCCAATATGCTGCCACTGTTCTAAGAATGGATATTCTTAAATCTATTATAAAGGTTGTTCCCTAAAATGGAGAAGTTGGGTAGATCTTTGTTTGGCTGTCTTTTCATCTTGCTGGTGTGCATCTCTATTTCAGAAGAGACGGTGCATTAATTCCTACATTCTGTTTTGGCATGGGGAAAATAATCTCTCATCTTTCTTCCCCTGCTCTCCGCTACTACTAATGGAATATAAGACTGTGGGTCAAAATGCCCTTTTTTTAAAAAACGTTTTTGTTAATGCCTTTTATGGGGCTATTTTAGTGAGAATTAAAACTTGGTAGTGTCCGAGTGAGTAGATGTTGGGGTTTTTCCTGTAGTTTTGAATCCGGGACTTGGACCAGAGAGCAAATGGAGGTCTGCAATGCATGTAGTGGTACTTGCCTGTGGAACTCTAGTCGCTGTGTCAATGGTCGCCAGGCTGTGTTTGAACTTAAGCTGGCTGTTATTGGCAGTCTGTTACACAGAACATTACAGAATGAAGTGGTTGCTTTGTTAGTGTTTGCTTCTGAGACACATGCAAATTTTGTCTGGATTTTTCTTGCAATGATATTTAACTTCAGTGAGATGAATTACCTGGGACGTTACTTTGATGTGCATTCAAAGGTTTAATTTGTTTTTAACAGAAACAGCTGAATTGAGAGTGCATTCTAAGTAAAACAAGTTGGTCAATATTTCTCTCCTGGATCAAAGCTTTTGTCAGTGCCTGTGAATGCTCTTGTCCATCATAATGGCTTTGAACTTTTGACAGTGTATATTTGAAGGTAGATTGGTTTGTTAATGTTATTGCATTTATTGAATTTGGGGATTTGTAGAAGTTCTTAATATAATTGACTTTTGTTTACTAGACAGTACAAAACAGACATGGCAATAAGAACTAGATTCTAATCTGTTGCAAATTGTACTAATAATATACTTCTGCTCAAATGTTCTCACTCCATTAGGGAATATTGTAATGGGGGGGAGGGGGGTAATGCTAAAACCCCAGCTTGTATGAACTACATATGGCTAGTTTTGCATTTTAAGAGGTTACATTAAGAACTTTTTGTAGAGAGTAATTTGAGACAATACAATGCATACATCAAGAGCTTTAATTAAATACACCTCCTAGTTTATAGTAGAAAGCACCACAGGTACTGAAATGGAAGCCAACTTTGAAGCAGTGGGGTGTACCCGTGTGTCAAATGAACGCTTATGTTCAGATTAAGTTG
The DNA here is from genome assembly GCA_013398915.1 of Dromas ardeola. Taxonomy (NCBI): domain Eukaryota; kingdom Metazoa; phylum Chordata; class Aves; order Charadriiformes; family Dromadidae; genus Dromas; species Dromas ardeola. Next base: position 403,105 of record VYZM01011546.1, on the reverse strand, counting down.
CGTATGGGGAGTCATAGTTTTAGTTGGCAGTGTTATGTTTGTAATTCTTGTTTACGATTTCACATTCAAACTAGGACTTTGTTGCATTTGTAAAGCCAAAGTTACATGCAAGAAATTAACTTTTGTAGAGGTTTGTTCCTATGTGGAATGCCTACATTTGACCTAAACGTTTTTGCCATTTAAATGGTTTTTTTCAGGCTTCATGTTGGAAGTGCCTGCCCATACCAGCTGCTTCAGCAGCTGCCATCGTGCTTCTCCGTTACTCACAGTTAGTTCCATGGGCGACTTCTGGTCTGCATTCTTTGGGCTAGGTAGAGAATTTGGATCCATTTCGAGTGGGTATCTATAATTAGGAGTTATGATCAGAGTTTGACTTTTTTAACCTCTAAATTTCAGAAAGAGATAGTTGGTGTAAAACAGATGCGTAGCACTTCTTCCTTCCTGGGCGTTTGGGCCTATTTATAAATAGGATATTTATTTTTGAGCAAGGCAGAAGTTTTACTGGGAAGCATGTTTATAGAATGAGGTTTTAATATGAAAAGCTTCTCTTTTTGGTTTGCATTTAAATTCATTTCATAAATCATATGATCTTAGGTGTCTAGATACTTCAACTGTAGATATTATGCTAATGTTTATGGACAGAAAAGTTTCTGGGACAAATGAAGAAAGAAATAAGCTTGCTGAATTGTTCTATCAGTAGATATTCCTTAAAGGGAACCAGGTTTACGTGCGTTTTTGCTGAAGAGGGAAATAAATGACATGGATTCAAGGAAAAGTAGGCAAGTTAGAGAAGGGATGGATTTGATTGAGGAATTTTATGAAGTTCTCATTGAGGACTACTCATGCAAATGCTTCACTGTTGCAACAAATAAAATCAACATGTAAATACTTCGTTAAGTTCCATTTGAATTCAGGTTGTGCAGACTACCTGGAGTTTTGTCTGCCGTCTCTGGCAAGTGATGCTCTGCCATGGTCATGCTTTAAAGACTGCCTGCCTCCTAAAGAACGGAGCACTTGCAGTATCATGGGGAAGCTGCGTGGTTTTATCATCTCGTGATGACTAGAAATTTAAGTTGGCCCTGTTTTTTCTTACTGTATTCATATTACTTATGCATACTTTCCACAGTTTAGAAGAAAAGGAATTTATTCATGTACCTTTGAACTTGTGTTCATACTTCTAAGGATCTAAAATACTATGGAAAAATCTTTTAAGATGTAGCAGCACAAACTTATATTGTCATACTTCTCTTTATGTCCAAAACAAATTTTTTTACAGGATGAGTACAATGCTGATTGGTTCTCGTGTGCGTACCATCCAGTTGTTAGGGCCTGTTTTCGATTTCATGTCTTAGAATGGACTTTCAACAGTGTAATACAAAATGAATGATGAAAATAACTAGTCGTTTCAGAGACTGTTCATTGGTAAAATAATTTCTCAAGTATTTAGTCTGTTTTGCTGGGAGAGTCTTTTGGTTCTATTTTAAAATGTTGCATGCAGTTTTGGTTTGGCATTTACATTATTTAGAAGCATGCTGAATTTCTTTGTTCCTTTTATTTCCAAACTAAATCTGCAACATACTGGTTTGAACATTTGGATGATTTCTGTAAGCATATGTTCTCATTATCTTTGTATTTTAGTCCTACAAATGCACTGAGACACTTTACTACTTGTAAACTGTGAGGTTTCTGGGGTGAGTGGGAATATGGAGTAATTCCTTGCATCTGATGTTATTGTTATATACTTCCTCTTTACACGCACGTAGTTTTAACGATAAGGTACTGGGCCTCAGTAAAAAGGGAATTTCTGCTTTTCTGTTTACCATCTCTCTTCCTTTTATAGTATAGTCTCTCTGAGACGTAAATGCTCGTGCTTATGGATCCAAACCTGCAGCTTCTCTGATAATTTTGCCATTATTGTCAGTGGAATGAGTTAAGTCTATACTCATGCAAAACCTTGGGGTTTGCTCTTTGCTGAAATTTAGGTCTTGAGGACTCTTCCCAGTTTCCATTTTAAGCTCAAATGTTGACATTTTCTTGTTTTTCAAAATTCTGTCTTTATTGTGCTTGTTTTTGGTTTTGCTAAAATAATAGTTTGGCAAGATTTGAAGGAAAAGGAAGGTGTGAATATAAAAATGAAAAATAAATCAAAGAATAACAGTAGATATTCAAACATCCTGAATAATATTTTGTTTTAAAATTTGATAGTATTTTTAGTGTACTGGTTACTAATTACAGCCTTTGTGATCAGAAGTAATAACTGAAGGTATAAAATGAGAGACAGGGAAGACAAGACCTGCCAGGTTTCTGCTGCTAAAATGCCCGGAGAGTCAGTGTTTTGTTTTGGTCATGGCTAACCACGCAACTACATTTGGCGATTAGACAGAGGGAAGGAGGAGACAGAGCTCTTTCTTGTTAGGTAATTCCTGAAATGAACTTATCACCTGAATAGTGGGAAATAACTGTAAAAAACACGACCTTTTTCTAGCTAGCGACAACATCTACTTCGCATTTTGTCAGCCTGGGTCTATTGCGTGCTGCTTTAGTCTAAAGACACAGCCATGCACCGTGGTACTCAGCTTTGACATCAGCTAGGCAAATTAGTTAGAAAAGCAGCTTTTGGCAGTGGCTGCCTGCACATGGGTATTAGTCTTTGATTCAGACAGAGCGGTGAGCTTTGATTCCGTTGCTGTTAGCGCACAATGTGCATCATGGGTAAATACAGTGTTAGCTGCACTGCGGGGATGGCCCTTATCTCACTGCCCTGCTGATGAAGCCAACACATCCTACTTGCATGCACATATGTCACTTCAGCTGATGTATTTTAATTTAAAAGTGTTTGCAGAGCGTGTGGCTTAGCACTTGCAGGAAGTCTAGACCCATGCACACACAAAAGAAGGGAAAATGCCTGAATCCGTCTATGTTTGGTTTATAGTCATTAGAAAAAGGAAAATTAATCAGATTTTCACAAATAGTTTTACATATTAATTGAGATATGCTGAAAATACTGTCCTCAGTCTGTTTCCATTTTTCTGTAAGCCTTTCTTCCTCCCTATTGTTCCTTGATACAGTGATGTTTTGTTTTGTTTTTTAAAAGTTGAGTTGTTTTTTTTTTAAAGTTGAGGTTTATGCAGGAAGAAACCTCTAGTGTCAATTTCTGATAAATACTGACTCAGTCAGTGCTGGCCACTCTTTCAAAAAAGTAATTTAGATTTATAAAGAAACAAAGTTTTTCCATGGCTCTGTTTTGAAGTTTTGTTCATGCAAAGTCATATTAATAGTACTAATTATTTTAAAATATTTAATTTCCATTTTCACTCTTCAGCTGCTCCATTCTCTGCTTCTGTGTAAAATACTGGCAAGCAACCTTTCTCTTTTTCTGGCTTGGCAGATAATGGATGTCTATTTTCAACTGAAACAGGAGTGTGATGAAACAATCGTAGTTCTATAAATGAAAGGTTAATTTCAACTGTTTTGTGTTCTAATATTACACAGTTGTAATGTTCAACATATTGCTGGTCTCCTAGTAATATGCTGTTGCATATTGCAGGGAGATGAACCAAATTCATCCACTAGATTTTTTTAAACACTGAAATTATCAGTAATTCTGCTGGACATGTATAGTAGGTGGAAGATGCCTCAAATCCGAGGCCTTTATTAAGAAATTATTTCTAATTCCAGTTGGGACTGGGTCAAAGGTTATATTGTCCATTTTTACGGTGTACTTAACGCGCTTAATTTCTCACCCATCTGAGAAAGACGGTGTGTGCAGGGAGGCTACTGGAAGTGAAGCAGTGCTAGAGGGGTGTCTAACTACTTCCCTAGTCACAGGGGACTTACTCTAATTCTTGTTGCAAGCCTGGAGCACAATCCTTGATATTTTTGTGTGTTGGCATTTTTAATAAGCGGATAGACAAAAATCACCCTTGTAACCCTGCAGTGACTGGCTTGTATCCTGAGCCCGTTTTGAAGCAATGGTACCCTTTTTAGCATACAGTCTTCCAAAATAGACGCGGCCAGGATGATTCTCAGTTCCACGCTCCTGTTGCAATATGCTCTGTGTGTCCTTCCTCTGTAGTGGAACAATACATCTTGTCATCCTTAAAGCTTCACACAAGTCATATTTGTTGAAATATTTTTCTTTTCCAAACATATGTAAAGTGGTAAGAAGTAGAAAACAAGCTGCTTTTCTTTGTCAGTGGAGTTTTTATTTTTATGAAGTAACTCGTATGAAGCTTCAGCTGCTCTTAACCTAACAGGCAAGGAAGAGCTGAAAATATACAGCACTGACGGTGTGCGCTTGTTTGCTTTTAAAGGGCTGCCTGTTGTAAAAGATAATTACTTCCCTTCTTCAAAGGTCAGATGTGATGGCAGGGAACAGGCGTACCAGCAAAATGAAATCAAGCACTACAGTCAGTCAAGGATCATATTTATGGCTGGAAAAAGCATGAAAGACAAACTAAAAATAAAGAAGAAACGCCTAACTCTAATCAGAGCCTCGGGCAGACCCCCTTCCATTTTTTTCTGATTAGGGCAGTACCCTTTTTGTTGATGAAAAGGTTAAGTGATCCATTGAAGGTATCATTATTAAAATGTCAACATGAGATTATAATCAATGTGGAAGGGTTATTAAATAGTTCACAATTTAAGGGTGAGGAAGGCAAAAAAGAAGTCACAGAATTTAAGAAGGGGGAAATAGTGATAATTCCTGACTTCCTGTTAAAAACAAATTTACCATACTTGTATGAAACGTACTTACAAATAAGCTTGTAATTAGGAACTCATGAAGTACAAAATAGTGTGTCCTCACAGTTAGCAGAACAGAGAAACGTATTTTAGTATTTAAAGAGAGAATGTGAAGCAGTTCGGTATCATACTAATTTCTTTAATGGATACTTTAGAGAAAATGATTTGTTTGTTTTTAATGGGTGGTTACACGGTTTCAATGTCACAAGCAAAACTCTGGATAATTTATCATTTTTAAGTTGAAAGCCAGCTGTATCACAGAGGGAAAGGGATTAGTTTCCTGTCAACTTCCTTTTTGGAAAAAGTAATGTGTGCACACTGAAAATATTTCCAGCCTGAGTAAAGTATGTTTGAAAATACTTTTTGGGTAGAGTCATATTTTGATGGGCAAAGAAAGAGGACTTGCTTTCAGTTTTATGTATTTATAGAAACATTTTGAGAAATCTAAGGGGCTTTTTTCTCCTTCACTTTAAAAAGTACACACTGTTCAAGCTAGGAGAGTTTTGCCAGCATTAACCTTGATGTCTTCTGGCGGAGAACATTCTTTCAGAAATGGCTCTGTACTTTGAACTGTTGAAGGGACTGCTGTGGTATGCGTGTGCAGCAAGGGTCACAGCACTTCATTTCTGAGAGACAACAGGAGGGCTTTATTTTTTATGTTCGTATACATGTGAAGGAAAGCAAAATAAGAAATACAGGGCGTGGTGGAAACGTGGAATTTTACTCCTTTAAGAGTTTGGATGTGCCAGTTCCTAAAGCAAAAGGTAGGGGAAGTGCTGCAAATGCTTATATTCGTGCATGTGTGGAGTGTTTACTAAGTCTTTTAAGTGACAAAAACAAGTAAAATTTCATTTTTCTATCAATGCTCTGTGTATACTTGATGAGGCAGATAGTAAATATTTATGTGAAACGAATAAAAAAGACATACTGTGGAAGGGTGAAAGTGCATGCACTATTGCAATGTGAGAATGCCCTACTGTAAATATAAAACAAATACAAGTTGCTATTAGATATCAGTACTTCAGGATAAACCTTGGCTAGGACTCAGTTTTAAAATGTTTCCTATTGTGTACAACTGCTTTAATATGAAGTTTTTTTCTTTCTTTTATTCCTTAGCAATAACAGCATTCATGTGAAAATAAAGTGTTTTATTTGCCAGATAGCTGTGTTTTCCCTACCTGAAAATATTTTGCTTTCATTAGCTAGAAAACACCATCCCTTGGGATGCCTTACTACAAAGCATGTCAAAAGTATCCCATGGGAGCAATCTTTCGCTAACGGAGAAATAAATGGTATTTCTCCTGTAGGTACTTTTTCCCAGCTTCAGTTTCTAGAAACACAGTAGCTCACAAGATCCATTAAATCCCAAATCTGCTTTGCGTAACATGAAAGTAATCCTTTTCTGTCAAACTGTAAGGTAACAGTAAGAAAGTATTGCTTTTATTTGTCAAAGCAAGGAAAGACACAAATAAGCATCTGTCATTTTGAAGTAGAACAGCTTGGAAATGAGCAGTCTTATAAGAAATTAAAAGTCTTATTTTACACAGTAGTTGCTGAGTGACTTACTCGGGATGTTGTTAGTAATTGCTGTATAAAGTTAGATAATGCTTGAAATCTCCATTCTCCTGCTCGACTCATGCTCTTAAGGATGACCTCTGCAACAGAAATAGAGACTGGCATAGATTACAGTGGAAACCATGGTGTTTGACATGAAAGCCACATTACCCTGTACTGACTGCATCTGAATTTTTAAAAAAATGTGCTGGATGTCGACATAAAATGATACTAAGCAAAAGTATGTTTTTTTGTTGCTGAGACTTTTGGTATGCAACGCTCACCTGAGGGTTTTCCTGTCTTTTCATTTTGTCCAGTGTTGAGGGGGAAGCTCCAAGCAGTGAAACTGGCACATCTTTGGATAGCCCGTCTGCTTACCATCAAGGACCTATAACACACAGTTCCGCTATAAGTCCAGACCATTACGATCATTCTGCATACGGGCTGTATTCTGTCTCTCCTGGGCAACAAAGATCTCGGAGGCCGAAGCTTCAGCACTCCACATCCATACTGAGAAAACAAGCAGAGGAAGAAGCTATTAAAAGGTCAAGATCACTTTCTGAGAGCTATGAACTCTCTTCAGACCTTCAAGATAAGCAGGTATTTGAGCTTTGTTACCTAATTTATAAATATTTTCTAGCATTGCTTCAGTTGTGATGCTGAAAATACTTTTATTTCGTGCAACCAACTTAGTTGAAAATAGTCATACGTCGGCATTTCTGAGGTTTTGGACTTCTTTTCTGTGTTGTCGTCCTTGTGTCCCGCAGTCCTTCCCCCCTTCCTGAAGAAACACCTAAAAGATACGTTAATAGCGTTAGAAGTAAAACCAATTCTACTAGGAATTGTGATTTCATGCTTGGGACAAGTGCTAGAATATAATAATGTGAAATACTTTTCTAAGAAAATTAGACATTTTGAAACCTGGCTATCTTTGCTATTGCTGAAAGAAAGGAAGAACTTACTGCAACTGTTACTCTCTCACATCTGTGGGGTGAATTCAAGGTCTTAATTGGTTTTTACTCAACTAGGCAAAACTCCTATATGCTTTACAAAAACTGGATGGAAGCTATGTAGGTGGTCAAACCCTTTGTCTCTAAAAAGGCACTTCTGTAAGACAGTCAGCCTTAGCCATTGCTTTTGAGCTTTAGTCTTAGGAATGTTGTCCTATTTGAAAGATGTTTATTGTCATCTAAGTTAATATTTATCATTTGAAAATTATGCTGTAATAGCTTAAGGTAAGCAAACGTGGAGGATGCACCGGATTTCACTGGTAGATGAACAGTAGCTGTTGCATCAATATTTGTTGGTTGGTTGGTTGGGGTTTTTTTGTTAGAGATCTTTCTTGCCACAGAATATTTTGTTTACTGTGAATCATTATGCTATACTGCATAGCCACTCCAGCTTGTATGTTAACATGGTGAAAGTGGAAGCAGGCAAAATTCCACAGACAGGAAGCGAACTACTCCTGATTTTGGACCACACATTGATAGTTGGTGACATTTATAGGGGCTAAGTCTCATTTGCCTTCTGTTGTTCTGAAATTTCAGGTTGGAGAATTGTATAATGTTGTTCCAGAGAGACCTGGAAGAACAGAACTTGAGCTCTGATTTAAAGTTGAAGACAATATTTGGGATAGCAAATATGAGTTTAGTTTAGCCTTTACGCTCACGACATTCTATATTGGAGTGGGGACATATCAAGTTCCTGATTCTTGATCTAGATTGTGCCCGCTCTGCTATTTAGTTCAACCTCCTTGTGCGATCTAAAACACTACTGCCTTTTCCACCTTTGGCAGTCATTTTTGCTAGATGTCTCATAAGGGATTGATATAGAGTGTTAGGCTTACTAAAGAGGTCTCCTGCACTGCACATATTCCACAGAGCCTAATTCCTTCTGTCCTTTTATACCAGTTTGATAGAGAATGAGGACTGCAGATGTTATTTTGTATTTGTTCAGGGACTCCTACACAATAAAAAGTGACAATGATACATAAAGGAAGCTTGATACTGAATATTTGCTTCCTGCTCTTGAAAAGCTCTCATTGAAATATCAGCAGATACTTTAAAAACATTTAGGAAAATGTCCAAGGCTTTACCTAAAGGCAATGTGCGTTAAATATGCGTTAAAAAGGTGCATTAAATATGCATTAAAATTTATTAGAAATATTAGTCACAAGTCTAGTAAATTATCTAGGCAAATTCTAAAATACTCTCAATTAAAATTCCCACCAAACCCACCTAATTTATGGTAATAAATGATGTTGTCATTTTCTGTGTAAACCTGAAGGACTGTTTGCAAGAATAA
>VYZM01011546.1:335048-394428 GCA_013398915.1 Dromas ardeola | reverse complement strand
TAAAGTCCAGATAATTTATTTTATAGAATATTAGTTTTTGTTTTATTCTTTCACTCTAGCTATGCCAGTTTTCTTTTCTTTAGGTTTGATATTTAACTTTGAGAGGACAACTAAATTAACAATTCATCATTTATTTTGCGATTAGTCCAGCAAAATAATCTCTTACAATTTATTTAAACACGCATGACCTAATGTATAATACATATAGAAATAGCAGCAGATGTGTGGCAGCAGTGGCAGGGTTGTGATAGAATTCTTAATAATTTTTTAATCTGCAGAATGCCTTACAAGTAACCTCATAGCCCCTTTGACATGTGCAAACATGGGGGTAATATAACCCCCATTTGGGGGTGAAAGGCAAAACAATTTTTTTTTAAAGACAAACTGTAGAAAATTGTGCAGAGATTTACAGATTCTCAGCTCGGAGATCAGTCACAGCTTTTTGAGCTTAGTTAAAAGAAGTTTCTAGATACAGTCAAAAGACCAATTTCTTAGCAGGGATCTGAGCCCATCTGAGAAGTTGGCCTCCTCGCTTATGTCAATAGCTGTGCATAATATTTTTTGCATCTAGAGTAAAAAATTAAAAAAAATAATAGCGATTCACATTTAAAAACACCAAGCCAAAAAGATCATCTTTAATGTGGAAGAGGAGTGGGAGCTGCTGAACCAGACAATAGTGCTGAAAGAAATACATCAACTACTCCCAAATGGTAGACATAATGGACTAGAAAACATTTTTAGTAACATTTAGTTCCTTCCATAGAAGGGGGGAGAAGCCCCTCTGCACATCAATATCTGAATTTAACTATTACTTGGAGAGATCGCCAAAGCGTGAGGGGGAGAGGTGGTGTGTACATGTGTATGTAACGTAAGTAATGTGTACCTGGTTTTGCAAGCGAGGAGAAATGACCTTTGAATCATTGGTGTATTACGAAAATTTCATGGACTTAAACAAAAATGCTGCCAGAAAAATGGTGTGTATAATTGTAGTGGTGGATGGGTGTTTTGTGTTTGTGAATAATACGGATCCAGCAAAGACTGATCAGAACAGAAATTAAATATTGGGAAAAAAAATTGAAATAAAACTAGCATTTCATCTTGTTCAGTGTTTTTGAAATAAGCAATGGATGCTTTTCATGTTTTGGAAAGAAAGGCTTGAAAATACCTAATGAGTATTCCAAAAGTATTGACATGTCATAGGTTAAATTGATAGCATTTATCATGTATGATAAATGTATTTATTTTGCATATTCGTTCTGTTAATTGGAAACACTGGCAATGTTGAATGTAATTTCAAGAATGAAAATAGATTTGAATTTTTATTTAGAAAGTCTGAAATATGTTTTTGGTTTGAGGAAAAAGACTGTGTATGTGGATATTCTATCAGAGAAACCTCTCTGGAAGCGTATGATCTAGGAGGCTCAGTTTTGCTTTGATGTCAGGCCTGGGTGAAACGGTGCTGGGTTTTATTAATGTAGAAAGCGATGCATGCCTGGAAAGGTGATGGGCACTTTTAGAATTTACTCTCAAAATGTGGCAATTTGCATTATACTTGGGTTTCACTTTTCTACCGTTGTCCCTACAGAGAAAGAATGACTGCATTATGCTGCATTAGATTGCTATCCTGTCTTCTGTGACATGAGCATACCAATGCTAATGTGTGAAAACCAAAATTTAAACACATACACCAATTGCCAACACCTTAATTTTATATGACAGTATTCACATAGTCATATTTTTGTCTGTATTTTTATGGTGGAACTTGCAAATGACTATTCGGTTCGCTATTTGTGCAGTTGTTAGTCTGGAGCTTTGAGTTTTTACTATCAAAAACAGTATACACTTTGAAAATTTTCTGAAAATTAAAGTTGTTAAAAGTATTTTATTTTTTTAAATATACTTAAACCTTGTTCTAACCTGCATCAAGTTACAAAGTAATTGTGTTCACCTTTTCACAGGTGGAAATGCTAGAACGGAAATATGGAGGCCGTCTCATAACTAGACATGCTGCTCGTACTATACAAACAGCTTTTCGCCAGTATCAGATGAACAAAAATTTTGAGCGTCTTAGAAGTTCTATGTCTGAAAATCGTATGTCAAGACGCATTGTGCTGTCCAATATGAGAATGCAGTTTTCCTTTGAAGGACCTGAGAAAGTCCACAGCTCCTACTTTGAAGGAAAACAAGTTTCTGTTACAAATGATGGGTCAAAGCTGGGATCCCTGGTACAGTCTGAATGTGATGACCTTGGGGAGTCAGCTACAATGAAGTCTCCAGCAGCATCTACTGACTTTGCTGATGCTATAACAGAACTGGAGGATGCTTTTTCCAGGCAAGTGAAATCCCTTGCAGAGTCCATTGATGATGCACTGAATTGCCGTAGTCTACATTCTGAGGAAGTCCAGACTCCGGATCAAGTCAGAAGTCGTGAAATGGAAAGGGACACTTGTGCTCAAACTAAACCAGCAATTCACAATGTGGATCACAGGAAGCTTGATGAGATGACAGCATCATACAGTGATGTTACATTATATATCGATGAGGAAGAATTATCTCCACCCCTTCCACTTTCACAGTCAGTAGACAGACCATCCAGCACAGAATCTGATTTGAGGCTCCGGTCTGTGAACTCTTCTCAAGAGTACTGGTCCATGACCCACAAAGATGATAAGATAGACACTGATACGAGCTGCAGGAGTACCCCGTCACTGGAATGTCAGGAGCAGAGGATGAGAATGGATCATCTACCATTGCTAACTATAGAGCCACCCAGTGACAGTTCAGTGGACTTGAGTGATCGCTCAGAGAGAGGTTCATTAAAGAGGCAAAATGCATATGACCGAGGGATCACTAGTCAACAAGGAAGCCCGAAACACATCCCGCACAGTATTCCTGCCAAGATTATATCCCGAGAGGAACAGGAGGCAAGACATAGGGCTAGGCCTATAGATAGTCATTTAGCTATCAATGGCACAGCAAACAGGCAGAGCAAATCAGAGTCTGATTATTCTGATGGAGACAACGACAGCATCAACAGCACTTCCAACTCTAATGATACAATAAATTGCAGCTCAGAATCCTCTTCTAGAGACAGCCTAAGGGAGCAAACCTTGAGCAAACAAACATACCACAAAGAAACTCGCAACAGCTGGGATTCCCCTGCCTTCAGTAATGATGTTATCAGGAAACGCCATTATAGGATTGGACTGAACCTTTTTAACAAGTAAGTACAGCGTTTCCTCCCTTTCTTTCTGTGTTTGGTAGAAACATAGCCACTGAACCAGAAATATTTTTGTTGTATCAAATAAGTAAGACTGGTGTCTGATACTGACTTTTCAGTGAAAAAATAAGCTGCTTGTGGTGACTGTTCTTGTTAGAGTACTTACACGTTGATGTCTTAATTGTTAAACAGCTTCAGGGGAGAACAAAAAATGTAATTATGTGTATATATTATAGTAGTAAACCGTTGAAGAGGATGGATCAGATTCCTTTCTTGTTGAAAAATATGGTGGCTTCATCCTGATCCATTTTTGGTGTTGTAACGAATTCAAATTTCTTCCTGCCCTAATCATGTAGGTATTGTAAAACTTGTCATGTGGGAATTAGAAATAACAAGCAGTGTAAGATGAGTTTCCTATTTAACACGGTCAAGGCCTAAAATTTGTTCAGTAGGTCTCATCAAAACTTTGATACTAAAAAACAATGCACTGAATATTTTTACACTAAATAAATATTTATTGTTTATCATACGATTTTTATTTCTGCCTGTGACTTAATTTTCCCATGTATGGAGTTGTTTAAAACATCTATAAAATAGCTTTCTCAAGTTTCTTTGTTTTATTGAAATTTTTTTTTTTCTTTGGACACTCCCATGTGGCTGTAGAAAACCATCAATATTACAATAGAGGGTAACAAATAATATATTTCTTAAACTCTGTATTCGCATTACTGGAGTTACACAGATTTCATTAGGACTATCATAATTGAAGATCAGGTGAAGAGCTATGTGGTTGGCATTAGAATTCCGAGCTTTTCTTCACTGCTCGGTTGATGCCTGGTTTGCCAATTTCCCTGCCCTAGAATGAGTATCATTTACTTAAACCTTTCCTGGTACTAACGCTTATAAAGCACCTCAGAACACTTAGATGAAAGATGCTAAATGCCAGAATTTGTTCCTTTTTTTACTCTAAACATGGCAGATAATTAAAGCTTTTTGATGCCGTCATATGAGTCAGTGCATTACAGTACAAAGTATGGATCGGCCAGGTTTGGCTGTAAAAACTTTCAGGTTTGTTTTTTTTATCTCTGTAAAAAGTTAACAGGACTTTGCAGAAGCTTTTAACCAATTGGAAGTATGTAAGTCATAGGATCTCTGCAGCTTCTACTGCTCATGAAGTAGACTGGATAGGAAGATACATCAATTTGGGTTTTTTAGACTCAAAACATTAACATCCTTGGTGTGAGGGGTGGGGAGGAAGGTGCTGATGCTGTTTGGCTGACATTTAAAAGACTTGGTGTTTGCTCGTTTTTTTGCACAGTATTTAAGCCTTAAGCAGTCGATGATCAGTGAACTTCAGGCTTGATAATACAGTCGTTTGAGTCAATTGCAGACGTATGTAAGAAAAAAAGGTGAATGGAAGAAGTGCTGAAGCAGCATGCAGCGATGAATGAGAGCATTGAGAAATTGTCAGATGCTTCTAGTGAGACGTGCCATATCAGTAGGAGGCCGAAAGGGAAAAATAAACATCAGGAACAGAGAAAAATAGAGACTGTTATTTGAAATACATCTAAGTGATCTTGCTGCATGGACTTGAACAGAGAGAGCAGATAAACTTTCTTTATATCTTGGCTGGTTGTAAGATGACTTGCAGTTTCTTAGCAGTGAGTTCTAAATGGTAGCCCTGAGCAGAACTCCAGGTAGCACCTCGGTGCATGATCTTTTGCTGTGTGTGATTGTTTCATTCCCTCACCGAATTCTGTCTCCAGTATTGGTATGGGACTGAAGATTCTCATTACCTTCTGCCGAGTCACTTGGATCCTATTGATAGCTCAGACAGTTCCCAAGTATCTCATGTACCTTGGTTTTGATTATGGCTCTTCAAGTCTGCATATTGTGACATTTCATTAATAGGTTTATTTCCCCTCTGTGCAATGTCAGGTATTGAACCATCATAGGATGTGATGGTGCATGAATCTGTAAATTTTTTTTGAAAAGGGAGCTGGGAAACTTCCAAAGCTTGATTCTTTAGACAGTTCAGAAGGAGCCTCTTAAGAGTGTATCAGTGGGACTGCAAATTGCATTTTGTGAGGTAAGTGCAGGGTTAGAGATTGTGTTCAGGCACTTGCCAGGATTTACAGGTGATGATTTCTTCAAGATGAAGAATCCTTTTTCCTTTTAGATATGTGCTGGTGCTTTAGTTTCAATTAACTTCTGAGCATCATGCTTATTGTTCTCCGCACATGAAGTATGTCATAGCATCTTGCGTGTCCAAATGTTTCTTGAAAAGCAAGCCATGTCCTAGATGTTAGCTCCCTTGGTGAAGGCTGCTATTTCACATGCAGAACAGGGTAAAGGAGGATTGCCCAGCCTGGTTAGACATGAGCCAGGAAGGGGGTCTGCGGGTCAGATGGACTTTCTGCAAATCAGTCCTGTCTGCAGTTTCTCTCTCATGACTTGGCAAAAAAGCAACTGCCCAGCATCTCATCTGAGCAAGGGGCTGCCTGCGCAGTCAGTCCCATGTTGCAAACTGCTTACGCTTCTGTAGTGTCACCAGATGTACATCTGCAATATGAGGGATACATTTTTTATTCTACTCTCCGGTGTTCAAGTCAATGCAGCACTATCGTTTAGGTGTCTTTTGACCATGTGACCTTCCATGACACATTCATGGTCATAAAACGAGGGAGCAGGACAAGTCTTGGCAGCGAGCTCTGGAGAGGATGTGTGCTCCACCCATGCAGAAGGACTGTGTGCAGAACTGAAAGCAGTGGCTTTGAAGTCACCTATTACAAGAAGACAAGTTTTTGTCCAAATGTTTGCATCTACCAGAGGAAGTTTTAGGGATGTCTTTTACAAGAAGTTCATGTTCATTTCATTGCATCTTTGAAATCTTTCTTGCAAATTATCATCTGAAACATTAATTAACAAATAACCATGGCATTTCTTTCTGGTACATGAAGCTTGTCTGAAATACAAGAGTTTAGAACCTTAAAGAAGTGCATGAATTGTACTAGGGTAAATACTTTTGTTCGCTAAGTGTTGAAAGAATGAAGTTCACAGTTGAAATTTCAACAGATGCTTTATAATTTTTCTGGCTCTCCAATTACAATAATAATTTTCAGAAGCTAAAGTGCAGTTTTCTTACCAGAGGCCCTTTATTAGAATAGCCAGTTATGGGTGGAGTAAAAGTTGAGTACAACTGGTGGTCTAGTTCACTTAATCACCATTATATGCAAAACCTTAGTGGCACAAAGGTCCTTGGAAAATGGAAAACACGGGACAGTAGAAAACAAACCTGTAGGTAATTGAAAATCATTTTTCTAGGAGTTTTATTACTTGATCATAGAATTTGCTTCAAACTATAACTTGGCACCCAGTTCGGAACCTTCATGTAGGTTAAACAAGTTTTCTTTTTTTTAAAGATGTTTTGTGGTATCCACTATAGTAGAACGTAGAGTATCGCCCAAATAGAATGATTTCTGCCAAAGAAATTGCAACTAAGTAAGAGCTTCTGTACATTCTCCTATTTTTGAATGGCAGTAGTGATTTCCCCCTGTCAATAGGCTGTCAGATTGTGTGTTACTATTCATTGCCTTCCTAAAGGAAGGGTTGCAGGTGCGTGCCCAGAGTGCAGGGGCTCCCAGGGAAGCTTGCTGAGCCCAGCTGTGTTGAATTAGGCATTTTCTTCAGTGCAGTTTGAAAGGGATGTGGTCTGGGAGGAATTACACTAGAAACTATTCCTCCCTTATAGGCAGAAGGAAAACACTACCTAGAAAGGTTTATTTTGCAGGCTCCAAACCCTGCCAATGCAAATCCAGCCTTTGAAACTGGTTTGCTTATAAACAAGGCTTCAAGAGGGCTTTTGACTGCTGCTTTAAAAAAAAAAAAAAAAAAAAGGAAGGAAAAAAAAAGTAAAAAGGGCTGTGATTTTATTCTCATGTTTGTTTTGACTGCAGGCTGGAAATACCAGGTTTACCAGTTATTGCAGCCCAATCTGGTAGGATTTTCAGGTTCCATTCTGCTACCGGTGCACTGATGGTTCTAACAGATTAAATAGGACCGAATGGTTTAACCTGCATAGTCTGAGGAAACATGTCCTGCCCTTGGGTCAATTTTACAGTCGGCAGTAGCAGACTGTAATTCTGTGCACGGCTGTGCACGTGGAGGAAGAAGTATATTGCCATATTGCCTTTGCTTGTGCCACCATGATGGCAGCAGTAACTCTGGCTCCTTGCCCAAGTATTTGTGGCTACCAGGTATGTTTGTTGATAAAACTGCCCTCAACTACTGTATCTTCCAACTGGAGTGGCATACCCAGCTGGGCCATGGCGAATTGAGTACAGTGCAGTGATTATTTGGCATTCTCTTGGGCAGGGAGTACAAACACTTTCTGAATTAATAAAGTATTTTCGATAAAATGTGGACAATGTTAGAGTGGTTTGAAAATTTGATGTGACTGTGCCTAGTATTATAAAATATGGGAGATAAAAGTTTGCGTTTCTCAGACTCATTTGTTAATCTAGCAGAGACTAGAGTCATATTTAGTATCTCCTTTGGGATATCAGATACAGGAAGACACTGTTAAATGTCCTCTCATCTGGCAGTGTTCCTGTGGCATTGTGATTTCTTGCCACGGGAGCCAGGTGCGCAGGTACCAATTTCTGACTGGTGAAGACACTGTGAAGTACAGCTTGTGGGCCGTTGCACCATGCTGCTCTGCTTTTTATGCTGTGGCATAATTCTGGGGAGAGGTATTTTGTGTAGTGTTTTGTTGAAGGTTTCATGGCCTAATCTTGCACATACGTCTTGGAGGTAAATGAACGTGACTCCGCTTTACATTGCTAGAACAGAGGCTTTCGCTCCCCTCCCCTTTCTTGTCCTCTTCTGCTTTCTGGAAAGGGTAGTGACAGATGGAAAACTGTTCCCCGTGTGTCCTTAGTCCATTACTGCCTACTGTTTTGAAGAGTTTTCTGTAGCTTCCCTCATAATGGGCTGTTACCAAGGTTCCCACTCTTCCAAAGTTCTCTCAAAGGTTTTATTGACAGAGCTAAAAAGGCATGACTATCTGTTTGCATTATGCAGTGATGTATCATCTTTTGACCTGTAAGCCTTGAAAGCCCTGCTGGCTTCATTTATTGCATGATGGGGATGATTTTATTTGAAATTTAAAAACTGCTACTGATATGATTTGGATACTAACTCCAGGAACAGACTTTTAAAAACATGTCTAGATTTCTTGGAAAATATTTATTTATTTTACTAAGGTAAAGATATGAGAGGGTAAAGATATAAGATATGAGAGGAATTTGCTGAGTGCTGATGGGATTATACCAAATAAAACATTGCACATTACAATTTCTAGAGAAATTCTGGTTGGAAATCTGAGACACACAGTAATAATATTTGTGAGAAGGCACATTTTTCCATGATAGCAGCTTTAACTTTTCAACAGAGGTACACAGTTTCTATCATTTACATGTAGATAGAGATTGAAGGTAATACAGATTCCGAAGTCCTGTTACATTCAGAAAGTACTGCAAACCTCTATTCGAAATCCTTAAAAATTGCCAGATGTTACTAATTTTTTTTAAAGAAGTTTTGCAAGTAACCATTAGTTTAAATATTGAACTAAGTGTACTAATCAGATGTTCCTCCATTTAGACCAATCATATGCCTAATGAATTTCACTTAAGATGCTGAACATACTTTCTATATTGCTTTTAGTCAGGTCTCATGGCATCCATTCAGCATTCTAATGTCTGGTCTGAAATCACGTATTTTTAGACTGTCCCACTCAGAAGCTGAAAGCTTATTGGAAACATTTCTAATGATCTTAGACTTGGTAAGCGCAGATTGGATAGGAGGGAGAAGGTGTAAGTCAAACTCACTTGGTTCTCTTTCCCTTTGAACTAATTCTTTTGTTTCATCAGCTGATCTCTAATCTCTTTGCAAATCGTATATCTTCTGTGATTTTTTGGAATTATTCAATAGGAAAAGGAAAGGGGAGACAAGAGGCTTGTTCAGGATTTCGCAACAGAGCCATTTGCCATCCTCGTGTGTACGCTGAGAGGGACTTTACTATTGTTGCAACATCTGGACTGCAGATTATTCAGCCACAGACAGTTCCAACAAAAATTAAAATCAAAGCACTCCATGTAGCTTGTCCTCTAACATGCCGAGGAGTTAGTAAGGAGAGAAGAATGTTCTTAGTATGACTCTCATTATTTCTAAAAACGTTTAACCCTAAGTGAGAACACACAAAGAAAAAAAAGTCTCCCTGTGTTTTGCTTTGTTCTGTTTGTGTTTTATCTCTCTTCTCCCTGAGGACCCGTTTCTCCTCCTTTTTGTCCAAAATGGGTGTTTTGATTAGCGTACGTTATGCCCTGCCCATAAAAAAGAGCTTAAATGTATAACCGTGAGAATTCAGCCAATAGTATACTTAAGCGCCGGTTTCAAATATGGGCACAAGGATTCCCTTTATTGCCATTAAAAGGGAATATAAACTTTACCAAATGTTGAAAGCAAATCTGGCTTTTGAAAGGCTGCGCTGTGACCAGCAGTAACTGTGTGCCAGCTGTGTCCCTGGAACCGTGGAAGAGCCATTACCTCATCCGCTGCCGCCAGCTCCGCCTGCCCTTAAATATTCTGGGCACACATCTCCCTGCCGCTGCTACGTGCCAGGAATCGGTAACTGGATTGCTCTAACAATGCCTGGGTGCGTGCGCAGGATACAGTCAGCTATTAGAAAATGACTCTGTGAATGGAGGAATTTGACTGGGTGAGCAGCTCCCAGCCCAGCATCTGATACGGCTCTGCATGCCAGAATTTTAATTCATTCTCCCCCACTCACAAATCTCAAGTGACCAAATTTTGAAGGTGAAAAATGTGACTTTTTTTGTCCTCTGTATGCCTTTGCAGGCATAGAGAGGACAGTTTGAATAGGGAGTTGGGAAGGCTGCAGAGGAACCCTTGGAAGAAGAGTTAAGGAAAAGAGAAGGGGGCACCAACACTTTCCTGCTGTTTAACAATTCATATCTATCCACTGAATTGGGGGTTGGTAGATCTGTAAATAAAAAGTCTGGAGATCTTTAAACAGTATTTTTGCATTGCCAATTTAAAACATATCCCTTTCAAGGTAAGGTAAATGTGATCATCAGTGTTTCCCATTTGCAGGCAGCAGTTGCAGACATTGAAGCTGAAGTGCATCTGTTATGTGTAAGTGGGGTGAGGATGTGGAAAGAAAATTTAGGGCAGGGACACTAGAAAACGTTAAGACAGGAACTGTTCCTCAATTTCAAGGACACAGTCATCATAATGTCTCATTCCTGACTACAGTTGCATAAACATGAAAGCAATACTCAGCACTGGCAAATAGTTCTGAGAGAGCCGGCAGGTTTTTCATTTATCTTGTCTCAAAGTGGAGTATAGTTTGCTCTGCAGGCAGCAACAAACTCTTTTCCCTACTCTTGGAGAAATAGAGAGATGCAAAGGGGTCAGAGGAGGTGAGAAAATCCTCATGGAGTGTTTTGGTCCATTTATTTAACTAAAATATTTCCTTTCTTGTGAGGAAGGAAGGAGCCGGGGGGGGGGGCGGGGGAAGGCAGGCTGTCCACTGCCAAGACAGGGAATAATGAGGAGCTACAAAATCTGCCATAGCGCGATGACTCAGGAGTGTTTTCACTAGCTAGGACATGTCCAGCTACTGCACTGCAACTGCTCGGGGCGTGCTTTATGATTCTCTTCACTGTGCTAACTGCTTTGTTCCTCAAAGCTGATGCTTCTCATACGGGAAAAATCCTATTTCTGAAATAGCTTTGAAGTCTATTTTTCCTCCTTTATTGGAATAACCCAGACTTTCTGCTTGGACCCTTCAGCTGCCTTTTATACACTTTTTACGGTTTTGTAATCAGCTCTGATTCAGGCGATAATTTTCAGACAAGCCTAAACATTCAGTAGCAGCAATAATGTTTAATGTATAATTTCCTAGCACTTTACTAGGACATAAAGAAACTGATTGATCAGACAGAAAGTCATGGTAGAACTGTTCAGGTCAGTTACCCAATTTTGTGAAAACAGAAGTCTACAGAGTTTCCTCTCTTTATGTTGCTCCCCCACCAAATAGAACTGGGCACTGAGATCACTTCCTAGTAAATTCTTTTGTTAGTGACATGAGTATAAATTAACTTTCACTGAATGGAGATTACTCCAGATAATTTGGTGTAATTGCAAGTAAACTGTGACCTTCATACCTGTGGTGGTAGTTTTTTGGTTTTGCTCTTCTCAGGTTCATTCAAGACTGAGAAGATGAACATACTGTCATGTAGTGGAGAAAAGTCTTCCCCACTGTGGGGGAAACTGTAGGGCTCCTGCCCAAAAGATGTGAGTAACTGTCTCCCCACTTCCACAAGATGCAGAGAAGCTGTGAGAAATGTGTTGTTTCTTGGCTTATTTTCCTCACCCAGAGGCTCTTTCTTGTAATTACCAGAAGATGCAATTTACACCTAGTTCTTTCTCTTCATTGAGTAGTTGTGTAACGCAAGGAAGACAGCTCGGCTTCACAGGCAGTTTCTCTTAATTTTTTCCTTTCCATCTTTCTTTTGTTGCTGCACAGTTGAGTGAACTCTGACAAGTTGGCACAGGTTTTGGTAGTATTTTAAGAATATTGGGTTTTTTCTTCTTTCCCAGAAGGTTTAAAATAGGCATAGTGATTCTCTTAGTTTCATTGAGGCAGCCGTAGGATATTCAGCAAAAGCAAAGGAAGAAGTACAACCACAGAAACAAAATTTAGCTGTCTGCCAAACTAAGGAGAATGTTCAACCAGCTTGTTATTGCCAACTTAGCTATTTAAAAATATTTAACTTTTTAAATGATTCTAAGAAAAGTCTTAGATTCTTGTTATTAAAAAAAGTCATCCCTGGATTTTAATGTTGAACTAATGCTTAGTTTTGTGAAAATTGTAAGTATCTTCAAAATGGGATCTCTAGTGTCAAAGGCAAGGAAGATTATTTTCTCTTAACAGAGGGCTGGCATCAGAGCCACATTAAATTCTCCACCCCCAACATGAAAAGATTTCTTTGGCAGCAGCACATTGGTGAACTGTTTCTGTTTGCAGTGTTGACAGCCTCTAAGAAATGTTTGTAGTTCTGGTTTGCTTGTTTTCTAGATTCCCTCAGCTTATGGTCCTGTCAGTGTAGTGCGTGTGTGTGTGCCTAACGTAGACAAGACACCAAAAAGCACAGATGTGCCTTCAGAAATACCGATGTTCTTTCTAGATGTTTCACCGAGCTGCTCATTTTCAGTCTAGCTAGCTTTAGCCCCCTTGTTTTAGATGGCTATAAGAACGGTATGTTTGTGGTTATTTACATTGTGTGAATAAACCCTTAGTTTACCTCAAAAGAGACTTTTGGCATTGCTGGGTCTTGGAAATCTAGACTTGGACAAGCTGTTTTCTGTGCTCACTTGTTTATTAACGCTTCCATTTTACAGCTCTGTTATTGTCTGAGCATCAAAAAGGAAATACAAAGATTTAATGTGGTTTTGGATGCTTGTAAGCTTTACATGTTTCGCAAGTCAAAAGTAGGGAAGGCTTTTATACACTTTCGTACTGTGGTTTTGTTGAATGTTTCTTTTTGAGGTGGTGCTTGCTTCTCCTGTTGGCCAGCATGGACGTGGGCACTTTATCCACACTGTGGCTTGGTTAGTACAACTGATTGTGCCGCCAAGAGGGGGGAACTTGACTGGATTTTTAAAACCAAAACCAAAACAAACCACCACACAAACACAAAACAACCCCCCTTTTTTCCTCCTGGTTCGGTTTGCCGGGAGCTCCTAATCCAGCACTAGGAGTGAGAGCAGAGACTGCTGCCAGTGCTGGCACCGCCACTGAAGTGCTCACCCGGCCACAGCACTGGGGTTTACCGTCTATGTTTGGCAGTAAGACTGGCTGTACCAGTAAGTCTGGTAGATAACAGTAAATGCTAAGTTTGTGCTGATCCCTTTCTTACCATCTAGAATCTGACTAGAAGCTTTTCCTCTACCAAATTCACTTTTCAAATTCACTGCAGCAGTTTTGCAAAAATACTATTTCCTACAATTTGAAAGATAACATTTTGAATATCCAGGTGATGCGAAGCCATGTCTCCCAAATACCACTAACCTTTGGAATCTGGTGTTACTTTGTGTCCAACAACAGCATAAGGTGCTGTATTTCTAAGGGTGTTTCCTTTTGTGGCTTAAAAAGCATTCTGAGTGGCAGTCCCTGCTCCTGCAGTGCCCGTGGGCATGGCTGTCAGCTTTGCTGGGAGCTGACTGGGGCAGGCAGTCAGCAGATGCTCTTACCCTGCCCCACTCCAAAGGAGGAGCCGCTCCTGACCATGGCTTTCCTGCTTTCTCAAACTCTGGCAGGTCCTGAGAAGCTCTGAAAACAGAATTCAAGCAGAGGAAATGTCAAACCAATGACTGGCATTGCGTGATTTTTTTTACAGTCCATATTTGGTAATTCATGGAGCTTTAGGGCTGTTTTGAACCATTGGCAACCCAGATTTTCTGCAACAGCTGGTCAGTGATTATCTTTGCAGGTTGATGGTATTCTCACGTGGTGTAAATGATTATAATATGTATCCTGAAGTTTTCTGTCAGCGGTTCCTCTGACCAGGTGAAAGTTAATTGAGACAAATAATGACACGTTCAGAATTATAGGTGTCTGGATCATTGCTCTCCTTACTAATTTGCCCATTACAATAAAAATATTAGGAATGCAGTGTTTTTCTAAAGATACTGTGCTCATTATATGCATAGGTTTTATTCTAAAGAAAAAAATACTCTTTTTTTCTTTCTTTCTATATGTTCTTAACTTTGATAAGGGACACTTCTCTCAGGAGAGTACCAACTTTTATATTATTACCCTATTTATTATTGTTCTTTTCTCTTCTACCCCATACTCCAAAGGAAAGCTCATTCTTAGGAGAGTATGTCACTCACATTAACAAAACTCCTAACCACACTGACCTTTTTGTGACTTTTCCAGATTCAACCAGCATTGCTGTTAAAGGAAAAAAATAAAACCAACTCCTCCTCAGCTTCACAAGCTACAAACCCCCAGCAAACCACTACTCTAATAAGACCTACACAAATGTCAGCAAGTTATATGAACTTCACTGAATTTACACTTTCAGAACTTGCTGAGTAAATAAGCCATCTCCTTCTAATTATTATTATGCCTAGGCAGGAAAAGCATAATACTGACTAGAGGAAACCACAGCAATGTGCAGGGATTTACTATTGTCTTGGCTTTTGAGGGAATGGGATTTTAGGGGGGTTGGGGTTTGGGTTTTTTGCTCTTTGGTTTTTTGAACAGTTGTCTGTGTGTGATTTGCACTCTTTGTTCCTGCAATTTGCTTCCCCTTAAATACGTCAGTTTCTAAAAATCGCTGCAGGATTCAGCCTGTCTTCAGAAACACACAAAGACAACGTTTTTACTGGATTTGACCAGTGCTCTCGAAGAAGCGTGCTTATTGAAATGTACTGGTTGATCTGTTATTTTGAAGTTTGCACTACTTTCTCCATTGATGCGTTTCCCCTAAAAGTCACTTTAAAACATCCTAAAGGTCTTGTTATTAATCAGTTTCTGGCAAATTCCTTAGCCCTTTATACAACACCTGAGAAACTTCTATAAATACGTTTTTGCACATGTTTTTGTGTTGGTTCATTTTTTTTCTTCCTTTAAGTAGATTCCTTTTGATGAGTTTTGGTTGGTTTTGGTGGTTTTTTTTTTTGAGATAGAAGACATTTTTGAGCTTTATTTTGGAAGCAACCCTGTAAATATGAAAAGTTCTCTAAATATGTATATCATCAGCTATGCAAGGTGCTAGCTTTAGAGGGTGTATTTTGGTACTAATTAATGTATTCAAATCTGAAAATAAATGCTCTGCTTATGCAGCTTTCATGATTGCTATTTATAGACTTCTCATCTTCCCTGTTATTGGTAGGTGTAATTAACAAGCCATCACTGGGAATTTTCCTAATCACAAAAGACTTTTAGTTGTAAGTACAAACCGGTCAAGGCTCAGTTCTGAGTAGGCAGAAATGAGGATAACTTCTGTCAGATGTCCTGTCTCATGTTAAATCCGTGACCTTTTCATGTCCTGCTCCCTTCTGCATCCAGTCCTACACTTTTGGAAAATTAGGGTTTGGTGAAAAAGAAAGTTAGCTGGTTTTGCCAGCACTAGAATCCCTGTTGGCTCATGTTGTCTTTTAAAGCCTGCCCTCCCAGAAACCCTCTCAGCTACCTGGCATTTTTTGCCTTGGGAAGGAGCAAATGAGTTTCCAGTAGTTTGCTGATAGTCAACACCACAACCTGCATATCCTCTTGGTGGATTTAAGAGGCAATTCCTAGTACTTAGTAATACTTGAAATTTGTGATGGTGGGGGTGACTTAAATTTCCATGAACCTGTTTAGTTCTTCAATTTCTCTGAATTTGAGAAGAGGGGAAAATATTGCTTGTGTTTAAAGACAGAGAAGGCAGGCACACTTGTGTACATTTTTCTCTTAACCTATTGTTAGCTTCACTTTCTAAGTAAAATTTCATTGGAAGTAGAGCTCTCCACAGCACTCTTACAAAGTCACAGTTTTCTACTAAGTACTTATCCTGTTGAATAAGATAACGTCACGCCTGGTGTGGGGGTGGGAGGGAGCCTACAACAGCAATAAAAAAACCTGAACCTCCCTAGCTTGCAAGGTTGATTTAAAAAAAAAAAAACACAGGAGATTGTTCTTCCAATAAGCTGTTTGATAAAATTTAGTTCATATTAAATTCAATTTCTTGGTCAAGAGTGTTGAATGAATTCAAGGATTCAGATCATCAAAAATAGAAATATGAAGAAATTTTGTTGTCAAGCTAGACTTCCAGAACAGAAACCAAAATTCACATTTATGAGCTGAATGTGAAGCTAGGGAGATACCCATTGAATAAGAAATTTTTTCTTCCTCTGATATTTAATACCCACATTTAGCCACAGAAACATATTTTATTTTGAACTTTATTTGTGTGCATTCCCATATAACCCTTAACCTTCAGAATTCTCCTGTGAGCCAAATAGTATTCATTTTGGTAATAGGAAAACTGAAAACATTGTAGGCTGCCTTGCTGAAGGAGTGATACCCTAACAGCTATGGAGCGCTACCAGCTGCTTCTGCCTACCTGTCCTTTATGCTGTGTCCTTTAGAATATACTCTATGGTAGCCTGTCATTACTTGGGGTGAGGTACCAAAAGAGCACCTGAAGCTATAGGTTCTGTCATTAAGAACAGTTGTCCTGCTAATGCTTGCTCTAAGAAATCCTTTATCCCCGTTCTAGTGATGACTGTCAGAACCTTCAAAGAAAGATCAAAGTAACATTAGGGAAAGTTACAGTTCTTATCTCAACACCTGTTAGAAATTCTCTAGAGGAGGCCTTTAATTCTCGAGTTCTTTATTTTTAGCAGTAGCTCTGTACGGGCTTAGTCTGGGTGCTTGGCTGTTGGTGGGGGTCAGCCCACTAGTAGCTCTTTGGTTGAGCATTCTTTGGTTTCTGTTTTGACAATTGCTGGAGAGGAACTCTCCTGCGTTTGTATCACTCCAAATTTTATGGACAAATGTAGCTCACTAACAAAGGGGGATGGAGAAAACTATTCCTGTTTGTCTTGGATGCTGTGAATTTAAATTCAGAAAGTTGAAGAATTCTGAAACACAAATCAAAAGCATATGGACGTAGCAGTTACATTACAAGAAGAAGGGTGCTTTTTGAGTATGAAGGAAATTCTTTTTACAAGATTGTATTTAGAAGATGACTGTATGTGTAATCTTATTTCAGATGCAAAAAGCCGCAAAGCCTGATGCAAGAAATTGAGATTTGATGAAGATCACATGAAGGGAGATGTGAACTCCCTTTTGATTAAATTATGTATATTCTTCTGATCTATCTAATTCTTAATAGGGTATTAAGTGTGTAATAGGGTAATGTAAAAGAGTAGGAGAACTGAATGATGATGTATTTAGTAATGTTTTCTGCAATTAAAAACCCTGAGGAAGGGTTATGGTTGTGTGATCAACTTGTACAAAAATAGTACAGTCACCTTGTCCTTTGAAATTGCTTTTGCTTGCCTTAAAGGAAATATCTTTCAGGTCATCCAGCATGCTGCAAATCATTCACTCTTACAGGTGGACATTATATTAAAATTCCTTACAAAATAAAGATGATGACGAAATTACTGGTTCTGTAAAGTTATCCCTTTAATATCTTTAAAAGAAATTATGGTTGTCTGTTGTGCCGCACTGCTGGAAGACACAGTGCAAAACATGTGCTGTAGGGGCAATTTTACATCGCTTTAAAAATATTAGCAGAATTTGCCTTTATAAGCAGTAGATATTATTGCCAGAAATTTATTCCATCCCCAACACATGCTTCTTAATATGTTAAAACGAGTAGCTTTGGCTTGCTTTGTTTTGAGATCCGAAAATGGTTACAGCTAAATCTGGAGGTGATGTGTAAAGAGATGTAAAATACTCCAGAAACTGTGAAGGTGTTTGTCTGAGGGAGGGAGATTTGAGGCAATGGGTCTGTTAAAGGACAACAGAAAAAAAAACTAAATTAGGGAGCTCCACTATTTTCAATTGCTTCTTTTTGTGTGACTGTCTTGATTTTTTTCCCCTTATTTTTTGTATTCTCAGCTTGCAAGTGATACCTCTTCAGATGTTTTAGTTCAACAATTTTAACTTTTGAGAGCAGAGAGGTGGAAGGTCAGGGGTGTTCTTTGTTTCTTGTTTGTCAGCAGCAGCTTATTAGTTCAGCTTCTGGAAGGTACATCTCTCCCCGCAACACGAGCATTTAGTTGGGCTTGTCTCTTGCATTGACAAGTGGTTTGACTTTCGTGCCTGAAGCTGTTGCATATAAAGCTTTTCGTTGGAAGGGTTATGGAGCAGGGAAATGTGTAATAACATGCAAAGATGTGCTTCAAAGCTAGTAAGCTATTAATAGTGAACAGTATGTTTATGGGATGGTTACGTTTATCCTCAAACTATGCTAGCCCGTACCAGTAGTATGTTAGTCAAAAGTGATTTGCAAAATTATTGTAAAATTTTAATCAGATGCCTTCAGGTCCAATGGAAGAAAATTAATTTTTTTGCATTTTCATTTTTCCTCAGAAAGCCTGAAAAAGGAGTCCAGTACCTAATTGAGCGAGGTTTTGTGCCAGACACTCCGGTTGGTGTTGCCCACTTTCTCCTGCAAAGGAAAGGTCTCAGCAGACAGATGATTGGAGAATTTTTGGGAAATCGGCAAAAACAGTTCAACCGGGATGTATTAGAGTGAGTATTGTGTGTGGGGAGGAGGTAAGCATATTTTAATGTTCAAGTAAGGCGTTTCATCAAGCTAGAGGTAGTAATGATCTCTGAATGATTTGTGCTTATCTCTGGATCTTGTTCTGAAGGAGGGGGAAACCAGACTCTAAGGGTTAAGAAAGAAAACAAAAACTAGCAAATAGTCATTTCTTTACCTTCCAGCTAAGCTACTGGTTTTGTTATTGATCCAGTAAGATACTTACAAGGATTTTTATTCCCTGTAGCCATGTACATTTGCTCTAAATTTATGTTTTAATTTTATTTGTGTTAGAGTATGTTATTTCTAAGTCTTTTGCCTTCCTCAGGCTCTCTAGTAATTTACTGAATGAAGCAAAATTCTATTATATGTAACATAAGGCTTCATCAGTAACAGAACATGAAAATAATTATTACAGCCAAATGGCTCAGATGTTAGATAAACAGGGATTTCAGTGCGTACAAGCATATGCGTACAGGCTATGCAAACTGTTCTTTTCCAAAAGATTAGATAAACAAAAACTGTTTTAAACACCAAAGAAATTCCAAGCAGAAAATTAGGTTTTCAGCAGCTTGGTCATAAATTTCTAAACCTTATATACAAATTAGACCAAAAAAGAAGTTGCTTTATTTTAAGAATGTGTTAATTTAAAATATGTATTCTTTTGGGGCTGCTTTTTGTATCATGTAAACATGAATACGTCTTAGCCCAGCTTTGTTAAAGGAATTGTATAAAAAATTTAGTTAGATGTTTAAGAAAACTGCCGAGAATGAAAGCAAAAAAACCCATATCTTGCCTATTAAGGAAGACTAGGAAAAAAATTGCTGAAATTTGCATTCGTCTATAGATGAAGTCTTTTTTGAAGACTGAATGTTGATACATAATATTGATACCTCTCAAAAATTTTAAGGTTATAGTATCACGATACAATGTGTCTGCCAATACCTTATATTTTCTTTGCATATTTCTTATAGACTGCTCTCACTAGCTTCGTACTGCAGAGATGTTGGTCACATTCCCTACAGTCATCTTGATCTTACTCTTATGCTGTCAGAATTTACGTATCTCAATTTGCAAGCCTGAACACTGTATTAATACAGCTAATGTCATGTGTACATAAGCCATAGACCTTTTTCAGAGGTCTTCTCTTTCTTTCCCGTGCCTTGTATAGTACAATACCCAGCAGAAGGCAATGGAAGAGGCTCTGTACTAAAGCATGCAGTGCAGTGGAGGAGCCAGCCTTACAATAAAGAGTAATAGAATATGGCTTGATTTTGATGCAATCCCTATTCAGCATGAGTCATTATTACCGACTTGTAATGATCATCTGGGTTTTGCAATTATGACTCAGACTAGGGTGAAGACTTTCCAAAGAGTGTCATTTTTTTAAAAGAAAACAGTACAGGTCCAGGACGAGATCATTTATAATCTTAGATTATTCATTTTGTGATCTTGAACAAATTGTTTGCACTCACAGTCTCAGACTATCAGAATATGGGTAAGAAGAAGTGTATCTCTCCTAAGACATCTATTATGAGGTAAACTGTTAAGAGTAAGGTCATAATCACCTACCTAAAACCCCACAACAACCCTTTTATTGAAATTAATCTGTTCTTAAATAAGCTGTTTCGGCTATGCTTTGGGGCGAGGAACACCCTGTAAGCGGTGCAGGTCTCTTGATAGTGTTCTGAACCTTGCCTGCAAATAGGAACAAGGTATTTTTTCTTAAAAAGAGACAATGGAATAGCATTTCATCTTAAATATCTCATTTACAGATTGGAGGTATTTTGTCGAACTGATAATAACTCCAGGCTGTTACACAGAAAAGATATTTTAACAGATGGTCCTTTTTCTGTTACACAATTTAATTTCAAGTGACTTGCTCTGATTTGTTTTTAAGTTTCCCAGATCCTGTAAACTGGGGTGTTTCAGCTGTTTGAAATCTTCTTTTTACTGGAGCTTAGAAAATATTTAAAGAGAGTAGCCTAAATATTTGACTAAGAGCTACTTTCAGGCCCTACT
This sequence comes from Dromas ardeola, assembly GCA_013398915.1. Classification (NCBI taxonomy): domain Eukaryota; kingdom Metazoa; phylum Chordata; class Aves; order Charadriiformes; family Dromadidae; genus Dromas; species Dromas ardeola. The sequence goes on along the minus strand of VYZM01011546.1, from coordinate 373,833 downwards.
GTAGTTGCTACCTGGTTGTAGCTCAGCTGTAAAGGCATTGTCCGGGTGGCGTGGGATTGGCATAGCTGGCATTGATGATGTTGCCCTGGCCAACATTTGGGTCACATCAGACATGCTTCCCAAAGCACTGCTGTTCTGCAGTGAGCCTCAGCTTTGTCTGCCTGACCAAGGAGTGCTTGAGATAGCAGAGATGTAGCTGAGGATCTGACCTCCTGTGTCTTGACTTTACATTAGAAGACAAAAGTGCAGTCACTCAAAGAAAGAAGCAAATAAAACCATCATAAAGAACACTGTTTAAATTGAGAGGGAAAGCATGACGTTCTGTTGCTTTGTACGGGACTCCATCATTTCAGTTCATTACACTACACAGCTATGTGCAAGAGCACAGGCAGGTGGTACAGAGAATTGAGGCAGTTGTAGCTGCAGTGACCCAGCAAATGGTATGTTCCACTATTCTTGCTTAAATTTTGTAGAGAGGTGGTAAGCAGGGGATAGTTTCCAGGAAAACGTTTCAATTATCAGCCTCCCTAGAAGTGGTGAAGCCTGGCTGCTGCTTGCTTTTACCTGCCTGGGAGATGTAGCTCTAATAGCCAAGATGTGGTCGTTCAGCACAGACTTATTCACCCAGAGTATGTGTGTACTCGAGTTCTCCTGCAGTAACTAAAGTCCATTTAATCATGTTCTCTTTATCATTATGATCATGATATTATTATCAAGAGTTATAATTTTGTTAACTATTGTTGAAAAAAAAGCTAAACGAGTATGTCTGATCTTAGTTATTTTCATTATTCCATTTGCTGTATAGACCTAGCCAAAGTAACCTACTCCCTTTTTTGTTATTACAGAGCCACTAGAAAAGTTTTGTTTACTGTTTTGAAATATTTGCAGCAAAGTACTAGTTCCAGTTAAGAACATTGACCATGCTGGTATATCTGCTGTCTCCATAATTCGCATAAGATTGTTTAAGACCCCTCCCCATTATGTTGCTGGCCAGCGTGTTTCTGGAGGTCATTAATTGCTCTAATTACTTCGGTTTAACTCCAGCTTGTCTGCACATGTGCCTTGCACCTTTGAAGGAGAAAAAAGCTTTTGAAAGTGTTACAGAACTTACAGTAGGCGGGAAGTCTGTGAACATTATTGCAGAACCGATAATAGGTTTTTAGGTGTGGATTGGAAAGGGCGTGAGAAATGCCAGGTTTGTTTGTTTCTTTCCTTGCACTTCTGCATAAAAGGAAAAATATTCGAGGCAAAGTGAATAAATTGCTTTCGTATTAATCTATGCTAGCTACAATGTTACTAGAAGAAAAATGTGAGCTACTCTAATTTATCATTGTATATCTATACATTGAAGAAAAGGCTTTTAAAACTGGATTGTGCTTTCTTTCTGTGGTTTCTGCATTACAGTGCTGTTATTTGCAGTGATTCATGTCTGGTTATTTAAAAACTAAAAGCTAAGTTTAAAGAAAGGAAATTTATAAGCTTCTGATTTTATAGTAGTCTTTAAACAAAGTATTAGAAAGACATAGTTCACATTGTTGATTATATTAAACTGGTTCCTTTTTTATTTTTTGCCAGCACTGTGTTTTCAGAGCAAGAAAGTAATTATTTCTCCAGAAATGGTAACTGAAAGACATGGCAAATGATGGGGAGAGAGGAATTACAGTAATAGTAAGGGAGTAGCCAAACAAGATTAATTTTTTTTCTCCATATGTAAGAACATTCCTAGACACAGGGCAGATTATTGTGCTTGCTGCAGGCTGTTTGAGATCTGATATTTTGAGCAGTATTAACTATTTTTTATTATTATTATTATTGGCACTGTGATAATTGATTAGCCTGGAAGCACAAAGCCAATAATTACTCTTGACAATGGTATGTCACTTACATTAGTCAGACATTTGTCATTCCAGCAGCTTTTCTGTTAAAAAAGGAAAAAAGGGCCTGCTCACATGTACACATTCTCATTGATCTATTATTTGCGATCCTTCCTTCACAGCTTACCTACAATTATTGCAATTGCTGATGAATGTTTCAGAAAACTCCGTGAATCTGTCCAAGAGATGGAAAATAGAAAGGTTCTTCTGGTCTCAAAATCTTACCTTTGGTACTGTGTTGTTAGAAATTAAAAGACACAATGGCAATATGTTTTTATCCTAGCTGTGTTGTGGATGAGATGGACTTCTCAACAATGGAACTGGATGAAGCACTCAGGAAATTTCAGGCTCATATCCGTGTTCAAGGAGAAGCCCAGAAAGTAGAACGGCTCATTGAAGCTTTTAGGTATGATACTGAAATAAATTATTCAGTCACCAGAAACCTGCCGTTGTCTAACAGTCAGACTGGAGAACTAGGGAAGCTGAGTGTCTTAAGTTATTTCCCTGCTTATTTGCACTGTCCTTGTGAGCTACGTACAATTTCAAATACAGCATGTCACTTGCTGGTGCTGTATTCACGTATGTCATTTGTATTAACGTAGCAAGGTTTATCAATTAAAAGTTCTTTCTGACATCAGTTGAAAACGAATTCAAGGATTTTTGAATGTCTCTAACAATTTGCATGTAATAGTTTGTATGAGTGGAATTATAAGACCATTTACATTTTAGAGTATATATGCTCTCAACCTTTCATTAAACATTTCAACAATAGTGGAATAAAGAGCCGTAACTTATTAATACTAACACAAGCGTACTTTATCCAGGGCAGGATGGGATGTAAATAATCATGTGGAGTAAGCTAAGATCAGTGCTGTATTCTTACCTGGTGTCAATAAGTATTACTCACTGGAAAACAAAAAAAAAAAAAAGAAATACTGAAGTTATTGTAGCTCAGAATCTGTTCTAAGAAGTGAAGTTATTGTGGTAGTAGAAAACAAAAGCCTTCCACATTCTAGGGTTGGCTTTTGCAAATATGTGGATGGAAAACTAAATATATGTATGGAACACAAATAATAGCTTGCTCAGTCTCTGGAATGTAGCAGCAGTTGGTTTATTTGGTGGGATTAGAATTCATAGCTCTGACAGCTTCCCCTCTTTGCTTTTTTACAGCCAACGATACTGTATCTGCAATCCAGGTGTTGTGAGACAATTTAGAAATCCTGATACCATCTTCATTCTAGCTTTTGCCATCATACTGTTAAACACAGATATGTACAGCCCAAATGTGAAACCAGAACGCAAAATGAAGCTAGAAGATTTTGTCAAGAATCTAAGGGGTAAGCAAACTCTAACCATGATGGTCATGAAAACTTTTCCCTGTAGCCGTCATTGGAGGGACACCATGTATCTTCTGGGAAAAAGACAAAATACAGGGCACTTGAATCTGATTTCACCTGGCTCTTAAAACTACTGTCGTTTTTATAGGCTTTAGTTACTTCTGCAGTAATGAAAATAGAACTAAGCATATCGTAATTTGTCATTTTTATCTTGTCTGCCTTGAGTGGATGTATTGTCAGGTCCTTTTATTCCCAGTTCTTTCAGTGTAGCTGAAAAGTGACCATTACCTTGTATTCGGAATTCTTCAGTACCTCAATTTTTTAGATATAATTGGAATTTGCCACACTTATACCCTTCACAAAGTCACAGGGCAGCTCATAAAGACAACCACTTCTATGCACGTGAATGAAGGTAAATAAATTCCGTTGCAAAAAATATGTGTGTGTGTGTTTGTTTATAGGTATATAAATTTCATATAGTGCCACTGCATGTTGTGGACTATTCCTGAGAGGAGGAATGTGATTTATAGATAGTGAATTACACGACTACACTGCAGCATAAGCTTACTAATGAATTCTTGTAGAGATGCTTTCTTCATAGTTTGTGGTGTGTGATTTCTCCGTAGCAACCAATGTGTTACAAGGGATATCAGATATCAATTCTGAAAAAATTAAACAAGTCATGTCTCATACGTTTTAGAGTTTTATTCTAAAGGGAAATTTCTTTCCCTCCCTAGTTTCAAAAGCATAAACTTCTTGTTGAGTAGACATGCAGAGGAGACGGAGCCATTGTCTCCATGTTCTTGTTAGAGAGGTACGAACCTGGGACCCGAAGCAACATAGCAGCTTTCCATGTTCTTAAGAGATGCAGATTAATGACTTTGCTAGAAACTTGTATGTCAGGTATTGCCATAGAAAACTTGCTCAGGCTATATATGTGTGTATATTAAGGAACACAAATCACTATGCCATGATGAGGACTATTGGAAATAATCTAAAGATTTAAATTCTCAATGGGAAAAAAAAAAATCCCAACTCCAAAACCTACCTGTACGCAGTAAATAGCACAGAAATTTCATTTTAGTTTCTTCATTGGTACGTTTCCTGATCAAGAAACTATTTGCCAGGCTGTGGCACACCTAAGCCTGCGATTAGATTGCCAAAAAAATAGAGGTATTTTTTCAAATCTGTATCTCAGATCTTTCTATCCTGGTTCTTTCTGCTGAAAAAGAAGAGGGGTTTATGAAGTGTCAGCTCGGCCAGTGCTCAGCTCTGCCTGACTGGAAGTAGTCCCTGCAGGGCTGAGGAGGAAGATCGTGCATGGGGAGCTGATACCTCCCGTTGTTCCTGGGCACTCAAGGAAGAATGGCTCAGACAGCATTTACCTTTTATCACAGAAGAGCACTCAGATGTTAGAGAAATAAAATGAGGCTGAAGTCCCCATCCCTTTTTTTCCTTTAAGATAGTTTGTGCCCATAGGGAAAAAGCAGCTTTTACTATAGTTCCATTACTGTGTGTTTGTGCAAAGGCCAGGAAAATTGCCTGCTCAGTCATGGCAACCCTCTCCTCCTCCGCCCCTGCTTTTAAGCACCGGATAAGCAGGACTTAGCGCACAGGCTCTCTTCTTATGAAAACAATGGATGTAGCAGCATGGCAGCAGAATAGGCCCACTACTGCAGGCACCAGCAAGTACTGATCTATTGTTTCTCAGCCATTTTCTCAGTGATACCTAAAAGCGGGCTGAATGGCAGAAAGACAGAATCAAATTGCTTAATATATAGAAATACATCGGCGCATTTCAGATGCATGTCAGTTTGTATTCATGTGTGCATGTGGTACTTTCATTTTAGTACTAGGAAAAACAAAATACTTGTGGTGTTCTGGAATTTCAGATCTTCAAAATGAAAGTTCTGTTCGGTGATTTTATTGCCTTAGATTTATATAAGGCATTAATGAATGATCTATGTTTAGCAGATGTTTTAGCTTAGCAAAATTTGAGTTAGTGTTGAGATTTTATCGTAAAGTCCACAAAGATTAAAAAGGCCTTAGCATAATATTACAGTTATATTTGTTGTTTTAAAGACAGTACATTCTCTCTGACCTCCAGCCTGAATGACAGCAATTTCTTATTCTTGTAGGCATTTTTATAATAGGCTACTTTGCCTCTAACTTTAAATGGCTGGATTGCAGTGGTGGTCTCCGGAAGACTTGCTGGTGTGGAAAAGAACAGAGCTTGCTTCTAGTTGCAAAGAAACTGCATTTTATCGTAGAATTTTTTGTGTGAGCAATTGTTCCACTGGCTATTGTATTTTGGCTTCTGAATGGAAGATAAAAGGCTATTGCATCTCCCTGTCCCCCGGAAGTCCAGCTTTAAGTCACTTATTGAAGTTGGACTCCTTCAACTGCTATTAAAAATTCAGGATCAAGCATTGAAGACACTATGGCATTTGTTAGAATACTGCCATGCCAATGATAACCACACATATAAATATGCTATAATACTGTAACTAGGCTATTTTGTTGATTAGTTTTTCCAGAGTAAATTAATTGGCTTTGAAATCATACAGGAAATATTGGTTAAATTAGTTTTACTGGGTGTTCATAAGGTTCTCATGTAGGAAATTATTTTATGATCAGAGTGTTGAGTTATACTGGGACAGAGGCAAAAAGGAATGGTTGTTCTGTCTCCTCCCAGTGGTATACTCCTGGGAGGAAGCCATAAGGAGATTTTAGTGTCTAAAGGGTTATTTAACTTATTTGAGCTTTGATACCAAACAGACAAAACTTAAAAGAAAAAAATAATTTACATAGGCAATTAGCCTTTTTATGGCTTCGTTTTAGATTAGAGTTTTAAAACAAAAAAACCAAACCTGTGTAATTCCCATCCATGTCTTGGCGTATTGGGGACAGCAAGCTTTTGGACAAAAATCAGTGTTTCAGTAATGAGTAATGTAACTTCTGCTGCTTCGGAAAGGTAGGCACAGGGACAGCATAGGAGGTGTTAGCTGACAGAGCACTGGCAGCTATAAAACAAAACGGCATGAACAAGTACATCAGCAGTCCTTGGCAATGTTGGCATTACTGTTAGCAGAGGAGACGAAGAGTGCCCATGTTTTCATCCTCTCCTTGCTGAGAAGCCTGCATTGCTGAGAAATAACAGTGTTTGTTTGTCAGATCATTCAGAGCCAAGCTGCTAATAGGAACTGTTGGCTTCTGCAGGTGTGGATGATGGTGAGGATATCCCACGAGAAATGCTGATTGGGATTTATGAGCGAATCCGCAAACGGGAGCTGAAGACGAATGAGGATCATGTATCCCAAGTCCAAAAGGTTGAAAAACTCATAGTAGGAAAGAAACCGGTAAGTTCCCTTTGCACTGCCTGTCAATTACTAAGGAGGTGTAGGGCAATGTAGAGTATAGAACAATACAGAGGGGTGTTACTTAGAAGTATAAATTGTTTGATAAATGGCAAAAGGCAGAAACTGTCAAAATAATAATCTGCTATAAGATTGGTTTTAATTTTGGAGCATTCACAGTGCAGATGAATTTTGTTGTTGCAGTCTGGTATTCATGAGTAATAACATTATGAGTCTTAAACTCTTTTCTCTATGTGAAGCTTTACAATTCTGAAATTACACCGAAATCTCTGCCTTTTAGGCAGTTCTCATGTTTGTTTCAAGAGAACTGAAGTGTCTTGTTAAAGTGATGTTGTAGAGAGTCGTATTTCAACACTATCAGTTATGGCTCCATAATTTTACAAGAGCACTAGAAGAAAACTTACGTCCACGTCAGCATCTTTCTCGGCTTTGCAGCTATTGCTGTGAACTGGTATTTGTAAGGGGAGATTGTGTCATTTTGGCTCAGAACTTACGTGGAGATCAGGTCCCAGGGATTCTAGTGCTGGGTTTGAGCATGCAAAGATGCCTCTTGCTTTGTCATGGAAAAAATCTTGAAATACTTTACTATATAAATTAATCTTCAAAGCACCTGTTGGAAAAGGAGAGAGAAAAGGAAGGCCCCACAGCATTTTTCCCTTTGTATTTGGAGCTGAGTGAAAACAGAGATATTAAGACCAATATTTTACATGCTGACAATTGTATCTAATTTAGAGAGGGACAATGGATACTGAGCCTTCCTGAATTCAAGTCATTTTCTGAAAATCTTCATGTTCATAGTCACAAAGGCAGCCCAGAAGAAAGCCAAAAAAGACTAGACTTGCATGTTTTTAAAGTCCTACATCAGGTTTTTTATCAGCTCTGGGGAACTTTACTGAAGCAGGACTGATGGGTTGGGTTGTTTGTTTTTTTTTTGTTAAGAAAAAAACCATGGATCTCAAGATTCACCCTGTTACTTTTAAAGAGCTTCAAATTGTAATCTTTTCTCAGACAAGCCTCAGTGCGAGCATGGGGGGGAGGGAATGAGGGACCACCAAAACAAAGAAAATCCAGTTTACTTCGGTTTCCCAGTAAGGAAGTATTAAGGCGATCTCTTGGAAGAAGCAGAGGGGAGATAAAGCAAAATTTTCTTAATAAAAGTTCTAAATTCTGAAGTCAGTATTTGACAGTCACTTATGCTTTCATACAAAATTTATTTTCCATAATTATTTGGGGATTTAGGTTTATATATAGGCTTCTGTGGAGGATGGAGTTTTTTCCTCGTTCTTTTTTTATTCAGGCATGTGGCAATTCAAATCCTAAAACTAATCCTGACCTTGTAAATTAAATGGGATTAAGAAAACAATGCCCTCAATGGAGTCCTAGGCTCAAGGATTCTTCTGTTGAGAGACTTTTTAACTGTGTGAAAGAAAATTTAGGAAATAGCCAACAGTCTTTATTGATAGAAATGTTTGTTTTTACTTTATAGGCATTTAGTCATAGTAAGACCGTGACGTATTTACTTGCTATGATACAGTACTGTGTTTCTCTGAAGTTTAACGAACTTGTATATGTCTTTCTACTGTAGATTGGATCTCTGCATCATGGACTTGGTTGTGTACGTATTTCTCTCATACTCTTTCAAAGTTTATAGTCATTTTAACTGGCAGCTTTTTCTTAAACTGGCAATAATGCATTCTATCACATTTTAGCTTTTTAAAAAATTAGGTTTCTTTCAAGTAAAATTTTCCTATTGTTGTAGTGATAACTCTCCGAAGTGTAAAGATTTTCTGAAAGTGTATTTCCCAGAGAGACTACTTAATTTATTGCCAACAGTTTTCTAGACCTTTTTTTAGTACACTTTTTATGTGTTTTAAATGCTATTGTCACTGTAGAAATTGGGCAACCAGTAAAGAGTAAATAACTAAGTAAAATTACGGTTGTGCTGCACCTTTCCAACTGGGCCCTGGTGTGTTTATTCTTTCTGGTCCATTTCAGTATTGAATGATGCTCTACAAAGATATTGCCAGTTCATTTAACAGCTCTTCTTCTGAAACGTAGATGAACATAGAAAATATTGATTCCAGATTTAAGTTATAGGCATATTCAGTAATAATCCTAAAATATTCTTCTACTGCAGTGTTACACTTACTTTACTTTCATGATTATGTTATTGCTAGTAGTTTTGAACAAAGAAACCACCACGTAGCAGAGGTGTGCACGTAGTGCTCTGAAATCTGATTACCTTATACAAATTTAATCCTAATGATTTTTTTTCCTCAATTGTAACTGCACTGTGCATTAGCACCTTCACTCGGGAAAATCCAGAGAAGGAACCTTAAACTTTTGTTTGTTTTTTCAGTCTTCTATTTGTTGTTTTTTCTATGTAAACAATTAAAACCATGCAAAGCTAGCTTCATATTCCAAAGTGAAGTACCTGTCATTGTTTCATGGGTGCATGTCTAGCAGTGCCACTGGACTGTAAAAACAAACTGAAAGATGTGACCTTTATAATATACAGTGGAAGGGAATCTTATCGGATCGTCTGTTGCTCTGAATGAAAGCATTGTCTGTAGTTCAATTTCAGTACCAGAGCTCACTGTAGTTGTTTGCAAGTTCATAGGCTCAGTGACTCCCCTTGGGTTTTGTTATCTCGCTGTAGCAGATCTCCGACTGCCACGTGCTGGGGAAAGTAAGTTTGGAGGTAGGAGAGAATGAGAACACGCAGCATTTATTCCTGCCGCTTTTCACTGAGAACGCCTGTAAGCTCTTCAGTTACCAGAATGGCCTGAAAATAGAAACCATTGCTTTCTCCAGCATTCTTCACCACACTGGCTCTTTTAGAACATGTCAGATTTTTTCTTAAATAACTTCACCTTGCAAGTTCAGGGAGGCTAATTAAGCTAGTGCCATAGATAAATTAAATGCTATTAACATTTTGTCTGTTATTAATATAGTTATCATTGCATTTTGCGGAAAAACTGAAATCTTACCAAATAACTTGATAAACAGCCAGGAACAAGGGAAGAAGAAGCATTAACAGTCTTAGACTGTTTTTCTTTGCCTAGTAAATCTCATAATTCCCCTGCAGAATCAGCTATGATAAAGAAATATAGTATATAAATGAAATTTATGTCTAGTTACCAAAGAATATACTCTACTTCAAATTTTTAGAGTTTAAAGGTTTTCTTTTAATATTGCTGACAAGGTATCATTTGCATTTGAAAGAAATTAAGTTTCACTAGGTTGAAAACAGCGGCTTTGGAGATACCTTCAGCAGACATTTCAAATAAGAAAATGGAAAATTATTCGTGGTTTTCTTGCCAGCATGAGAAAATATGCCAGACAGAAAATGCATTTACTTTTTCCTGATGTCACCTTTCCCTTGGTATTGGGGAATGAACAAATTGAATTAACTCAGTGGCTGATAAAAAGTAATCTATACAACATCAGTGTATTCATCTCACAAAAGCTAAAGTTGCTTTACATCCTTTCTTCTAATAAAGATACGTAAAAATGCTCAGGAAAGCAAACGTCCTCTGCTTTGATCTCCCACTTGCTTAATCTTAAGTTCTTTCAAGGTTTTATCATTTCACAAAGTAAAACTGTATCCCCAGTAAAACTTTCATTGGCATCCATATACAGGAATGCAAGCTGTTAGAGAATATTTTGTATAAGAACTTTGATGAAGTTGGAATGTCATGCAAGTTTGGGGCATAGAAATCTTTATTTTTCTGGTTTTGGTCCTTTGATGAAAAAGTCTAATGGGCTTAGAGGTAAAAATATTTGACATATTCAAAAAAAAGACTCTAGGTGTTAAAGATGTTCTTTCTTGGCGAAATATTGCTGTATTAACCATGAACTTTTGTATTACTGTAGGTTCTCTCTCTACCCCACCGGAGGCTTGTTTGCTACTGTAGGCTGTTTGAAGTTCCAGATCCAAATAAACCTCAGAAGCTTGGATTGCACCAGCGAGAAATATTTTTATTTAATGATCTTCTTGTGGTATGTATTTTCAGGCAGATAGACTTCTAGTGAGGTATTCAGAAATGCCTATCTCCATGAAATCAGTGGCAGTCAAGTGAATGAGCATTCCTGAAACTAAGTGTCTATTACCTGTTACTCTGTATTCCAACAGTCTTGGCATGACTAAGATTTACATTTTCTTAATTTTCTTCAGGCTATATAATTTGCTTTTAAACTGAAGCCTTTTTTTGATTACTACGCTCTATTGTAAGAAAGTACTTTGATGCAATAGCTTTTACTATAAAGAACGGGAATTATGTCCGGTTTACCCCTTTCCCTAGTGTGTGAACGGACACATTGTTTATTCTGTGAATAATGAATTCAAGTTCCTCGTGAAAAACAAAATTACATACTACTTTGTATTCCCCAGATGTTCTATGAACCAGATATGCTTATTCATTGAAATAGGAATAGGGTGTGTTGAAATATATTTTCCAGTTGACTTTACTTTTTAGTGTGCATTTAACTTGACCCAGTCTTTTGAAAAACAGACGGAGAAAACTAGAGACAGCTTGGAATTATTTGGTTGATTTACTCTTAAAAATAGGAAAATTCGTTGCACTCTTCAGAATGTGTTTGGGTGTTTCCTGAGAACCAAGAACTAAACTAAATATTTCATGTTTTGTTATGAAAAAGGCACGCTTCGTGTGTACAGTTTTACTGTGTGTAATTTTTACATACTTTCACACCCTAAAACCAGGAAGTAAATTTAAAAAAAAATAAAAATCCTTTTGATTGCGAGTATAACCTCCTAGTTGTAAATGTGAGCTTGAGTGTAAAATGATCGAACACTGCATCTTCGGCTTGCAAGTTTTCTGTCGTTTTTTATTACTTAGGTGTCAGTAGTTTTATCAGACTGCTTTGGGAGTAATATAGACCAAATTTGTCAGTTCTAGTAAAATGTCATTGCCAAAAGTTAAAATTAGAAAGAACCACTAAAAATAAACCTCCTGGTTATAGAGTGAGTGAGTGGTTGCATTCACCCTTCAGGAGAACCAAAATTGCTGGTAAGTAGTAGTATGGCACTTCTACTGTAGCATGAAGTAAAGGTTTCCACAGACTCCGAGCTTTCATTGATACTGGCGCTGTACAAGTCTTAGGGACAGTAGGGCATCGTTGGATGGGGTAGTGTAAGACAGCGTTTGGAGGCGCACAGAAGAGAAGCAGGTTTGGAAGGTCACAGCACGTGAGAATAAGGAATAAGAATTAAACTTGTGTGGAGCGGTCCATAGGCGTGCCCTGCCTGTAGTCAGACTGTGAGAAAAAAGCATGAAGGAAAATGTGGTAGCAGCTAAGTTTTTTAAAAAGGATAATGTAAACATATTTACATTTTGGCTAGCATGTGCAATGCACAATAAGGATGCAGTTGTTTGGGTTTTTTATGGAATCTCAAAAGTAGAGTTCTGGAGAACAGAGAACATAAAGGCTTTGTATCTGCATAAAATATTAAACCTTCTGGTTAGGAGATACCAATCCTTCAAAGCTAGCTTTGTTTCTTCAGTAGTAGTAGATTAAATACATCAGTTGCATTTAAAAAAAAAAAAAGGGGGGTTGGGAAATTACAAGTTCATATTTTCTGGCAGATTATAGCTTGCTTTGGCATAAAATATTTTATCGTGTGCTAATTCTTAAGAACAACAATTTTCCACAAACACATATGGCAAAAGGGATATTTACTTTGTTTATTTGTTAACTTTCAGGTGACCAAGATTTTTCAAAAGAAGAAGAACTCGGTTACATACAGTTTTCGACAGTCATTTTCCCTCTATGGAATGCAAGTTCTTCTTTTTGAGAACCAGTGTAAGTCTCTCCACTCTTTTTAGATGACCAATATTGTTTATAAATAAAATAAAAAGTTGTATGAGTGAAAGGGATAGACAGGACTTGATTCTGAATTTAGGAATAAAATTGCTCTGAATTTAACTTAGAAGTTTAAAACAAGATGGTGCCAGCATAAGAAATGGCAAGACCGCTGTTAGTTTTTTGGGGTTTTTTTTTTTTTTTTTTTTTTTGGGTTGTAGTCAGAAGACAAATCTAGCCAAACGTGGTGTTTGCGACTACTTTGCTGTTTGTAAAGAAACAAATATATCTGTTGCTGAGTCAATGGTACAGTTATCTGGAACTGAATGTATGATAATAAATAATGACTATTATAATGATATGTGTAATTCAAAGCACTATTTAATTTATTTGCCTGATTTATATTTTAACTTTGTGCCTAGGTAATGTATATTCATTCAAATATAAATACAGAGTCTAGATTAAAGTTTGTTTATGTCAGTTGTAATCTGCATCAATCCAGTATTCTTTTTGTCTTTAATGCTTGTCAAGCTTAGTTTTAGCAGACAAAAATCCAACAAAAAGCAAATAGTTTGCTAATCTCCTGATTTTTAAGCCTTCACCTTCACGATAAATTGGATACAGTTCAGTGTGACATTCAGTAGTTTCTGGGCTTTTCTGTTGTGGAAGGCTCTTAGTTTTCGCTTGTCCTTGAGAATGTGCTCCAATGCTCATCTCACTCAAAAGAAGTCGCTGTTATTGAATCAAAGCATCTAGAGGTTTCAAAAGGGAAGATTTTGTAGAGTTTATAGCAGCAATGTAGACTGCAGATTATTTATGTGCATACACATTCATTCTCTCTCTCGTGCACACATTGTATAAAATTCATTTTTAGAGAGGAAGGCCAAATATTTCTGTCCTGGATTCTACTAAAAATAGAAGAATATATAATTCCTCTGATGTCAAGTCTAATAAATTTTAAAAAGAAATATATCGTAAGCATGCTAAGTAGAAACATTTTATCCAAGTAAACTTAAAAATATCTGCAGTGAAAGTAGGAGTAAAGGGTTGTATTCTCATTTTAACTGAGACGTTTTAGTAGACGTAGGTGGGCTCCCAAGGTGAATTCACTACCATGAATTAGTGAGCTGACTGTATGTCTAATATCGGTGCCTGTTAGGTGGAATGCAGTATTTTCCAGTTGGGAAAGAGAAATATTCTTCCCTCGTGGTTTGTGAAATTGATATTCTTGGTTTCCCCCGTCCCCAGCAAGCTTTGGGGTATTTTGGCCAGAGCCATTGTGCCGTTCAGTAAATTTGTGTGTAGCAGCTGTCAGAATCGGCTGGTTTCAAGAGAATAAAATTTAGTGTCACCACAGCAGAAGCAACAAAAATATTGATTTGGCTGCTGGTGAGGTTGAACAGTATGATTGGTGTTGATGATAGAAGAATTTACTTCTAATGGTAGAAGTCAATTATGTTGAGGGACAGATGAGCTCCAAAAGGGAAAATAAATTCCATGTATCTCTAGTAAATAAATAGGCCATAAGGGAAGTATATTTTATGTTTTCTGTCAAAATCACTGACAAAATATAACAGGTAAGCAGGTCACTTCAGAGAGAGTGTATCTGAAACCAGTAAATACTTACGTGTTTCCTGATGCTTAATCAATATGATGTAGAGAAGTGTTTCTGGAAATAAAATATTTTGTTTGTTTAGTATGTGGAAAGTCATTCTTTGTTCATATTGAAGGTAGCCCATGTGACTTTGGGTTATCAAGTTTCCTTGTTTGGTTTCATAAACAACTTCTCCCCCACCCGCCCCCCCAAGTGGTGTGCTTTCTAGAGCTGTTTGCATATCCAGTTTTGGTGTTGAGAGCAGTTCCTGGTGTTATACCCTGCTCTCCACCTCTTAGCTTGCCTGGCCCCAGGCTCCAGCACTGCTGGATGTTTGGCTCTGTTCTGAATGACAGCAGCTGCCCCCAACTTGAGGCGGCTGTTTTATTTCATTGAAGGTAGACACAGTTGTCCTGCGGTCAGGAGAAGCAGATCAGCTATATGTTACTTCTTTGCAAGATGTGCTACCCTTTAAGGCTTGCAGTAGTTGGCACCTTTTTTCACCTGAGACTGGGAAAGGGACTTGCTTCACTTTTCATTGCAACTCTGATTTGGAAGTTAAGGTATCCTTTTAAAAAAGCGTAGCATTTGCATTTGTTTCTCAGTATTTTGTCTTGTTGAAACCCAATGGCTTTGAGGGAAGAGACTGCCTTACATCATCTGCTAGTTCTTGAGGAAATTAATATTTTGTACACGGGAGCACTTAAACTTCAGGTTGAATACTTAAATAAATATTTCAGAGCTTTAGCAAACCAATGAGGTCAGGCAGCTGAATAAAAGAAAACCCTGTGAATTAGAACACACGTTTTGAGTTTTTCTGACACCCCATTTCTACAGGTCTGTGCTTCAAGCAAAGGCTGATTCTGTTTTCTACAGCAGAATATATCTCCATTGTAAGATTTCTTTCTGTAAACGAACCTTCTATCTCAATCAGGAGATGTTTTTGACCAGCTGTTAAAATTTGCATTCTCAAATGTGCAGCTAGAAAAAAGGCAAAGACAGTTTCCTGAAAAATCAGCCTTTTATTGTGGAGATGTCCATAATATGGGCCAAAAGAGGAGGGGGGAACCCATCCTTTTTACTTCCTCAGTATGTAATTTCACAGATAACTTTAACTTTAAAAAATAAAAAATAAAAAGGAAAATAGGGTCTCCAGAGAACACAACTTAATAGGAAATACTAAAAGCCGTACATGCTAGTGTGTTTGTCTTCCTGCAAATATTAAGTTAGAAGTATAAGACAGTTTCTAGTACTTGAGATGTATTCAAGTACTCCAAAACTTTGGTCACACCTGAGTAAGGTAAGTAATGGGATCTCTTCCATGGAATAACAATTATTCCCTTCATTTTTTTGATTTTTTTTTTTTCTGGGATTTTTCTTTTATATTGTACATTGTACCTTAAGGGTAACAGCTGCATAAAGACTATCTTTCAATATTTATTAGATATCTTGACAGGTAAGCGGTTCCAACATATTTTAGGGATTATCATTCTAATTCTGTGCCTTTAGATTTTTATTTCTCTGACTTTGTCCCCTATATGGTAATATTAGTGAAAGGCCTTCAATTTTGAGTTTGTTTTTTTTTTTATAAAAAGTAATTGGAATAATCAGAGCTTAGGTTTTCTTGACTCTTTCTTCCAGATTATCCCAACGGTATTCGGCTCACGTCAGCTGTTCCGGGAGCAGATATCAAAGTACTAATAAATTTCAATGCACCAAATCCTCAGGACAGGAAGAAGTTTACAGATGATTTGAGGGAATCAATTGCAGAGGTTCAAGAAATGGAAAAGCACAGAATAGAGTGTAAGTACCAAGGTACATATAATAGAGCATTTTCAAGCTAATGAAAATAAGAAAATCTCAAATATGTGTATAACTCATTAGAACTCCTTAAAAGTTAAAAATAATGTGGGTTTTTTCCATGGCTTTGATTCTAGAAAGAGGAGAAAAACCTAATGATATCTTAAGCCCCAGCTGAGTTCATTGACTGTAATTTACTGAAGTGTAGCTACAGTGGAAATTTAGCCTGGACAACCTGGAAATAGCAATGGACAGAGGAGAGATGGATTTGTAATTTGTACTATGAATTACAGTAAGGATTTTAGGGATAATTTACATCACTGAAATTCTCAGTGATGGTCTTTCAAATAAGTTTCACTGAATTTTTCTTCATTTCCATGTTGATATTCCTGTATTCTCTCAATTAGGTAGCCACAGTACAATTTGATATATTTTGTGGGAAGTTACATGACTGTCTAAACTTGGGATTTTATCTTCTGTTTTTCCAAAAGAGGAATAGCCTTCCATCCTGTATGTTGTGATATAAAGCTGTTAGTACAGGGGTGAAGTTCCTCTGTGGCGTTTAACAGTGCCAAAATGAATTCTTATCTATTATTCACAGTAACACAGGATCACACACAGAAATTGTGATGTTACCATGTCCTGCACTGTAGTGGATAAATATGAATTGCAAAATGATTCTCTTTGTTTCAGCTGAGCTAGAAAAACAGAAGGGTGTGGTGCGTCCAAGCATGTCTCAATGTTCCAGCCTGAAAAAAGATTCTGGCAATGGGACGCTGAACAGAGCCTGCCTGGATGACAGCTATGCCACCGGGGAGGGGCTGAAGAGAAGCGCTCTGAGCAGCTCCCTTCGGGACCTGTCGGAAGCAGGTAAGCACTGCCCTTATTCTTTAGTCCCTTGCTCTGACTTGTGCATGCCGAGGTGCGGGAATGATGCGTAGAAAGCTCAGCTCACAGTGGGCTTCCAGAACGAGTAATACTGAAACTTCAAACCTTTTAAATAGTTCCTCTTTCATAGTTCATGTTTAATTTCTGTTTGTTTTTTACCCTGTTCTATTAAGCAACCACTATTTGAAAGCATTTAAACCGTTGTAGATTGCTATATATACTTTTAAAGGAGAGTGAAGACAGAGGAAAAATTGTAAGTGTTTTATAAAAGAAACGGTTGACTTGTGCTAGGAGTAACCCACTTAGTTTTCCTTTCTTTTTTTCTTCCCCTTTGCTTCTTCCCCTTCATACAACAAGCTTAGAAAAAAAAGAAACTGGTCTGTGTGTAATGACCGCTTTCTGTGCATTTTGTGCTCAAGTGTACCTGTGTGACCACATTGATGAATGAAATTGAGTGAAGCCCTGCTAAATTCTGCCTAGAGCTATGTAATTCAGACACAGTCTGTCCCTGATGCTCTTTTATTATTTTGTAACTCAAGATATAGTTTCCAATTCTTGCAAAAGAGGTTGTTGTGAAATACTGTTGCCAATATAATAAAGGAAGCCCTAGTGGACAAGAATACTGATATCCCACAAAACCACAGATGTGTCTAAAGATTTGTTAGCTGATTAATATAGCAAAAGACTGGAAAGGAGTGGTGGTGTGATTTTTTTAGCCAAAGAAAAGCCAGGGGAGGTCTGGTATGTTTTTATTTTATGCTTTGCCCCGGTAGTACCCAAGTGGCATACCCATGTAATACAGGCTGCCATGGGTAGTAGCCTTGCGTTTCAGTGTTAAGCGTGATTCCTGGCAGGTACGAGAAGTCACATCTGAACACCATGCCAACTATTCAGAAAGTACTTCTGGGGATAGTAGCAACTATAATTATATTTTTTTTTAATCTTTTTTTTTTTAGTTCATAGTCTGTGTTACATGTTCCGATTTGTTCTTTTAATTGCAGTGATGATTTACAGTATAGTCATAATTTCAGTACTATGTATGTCTTTGGTAGTAGACACTACTTATCTTTTTCCTTTTTTTAACTAAAGAAGGGATTTTAGCTATGCTGCAATAAATAAAAGTGTTGTAAACTGACGTTATAGCCTGTGTTTTGTGGGTATATGTATGTCCATACAGATATGTAGAGAATGAGCTCTTTCAATTATTTTATTCTCTGATTAGGCTTTCATACTCATGTGTCCATTTCCTTCATTAAAAAGACCTATGACTTTGATCCAAAATCAGGCTGAAGTTGAATATTGATGCCTGATTGGCTTCAATGGATTTTAGATCAAGCCACTAGTCTTCACTATTATTTCTCAGATTTGAGGATACTTCCATCCTCCTCCTTTGTTGTTTTGTTTTTATTTCATTAGAATGAGAACTACCATATTGTTGAATATGTGAGTTCAGTGGGTATCTGTACCCATAGATGTGATTTCTGATTAATTTTTTTCATCCCATAGGAATTTTTCATGCCCGTCTTTCAAAGATTACCATGTATTTAATTCATGTTATGGGTTTTATGCAATAAACAAGTATTTGTGATCATGAAATCATTTCATGTTTCAACAGGGCATGCCTACAATTGGCATGCTTATTACTGAAAATAACTTTTTTCCATAATGAAAAGTAGAAATCACTGACAGACTGCAGGGTTTATCAATGAGTTTGTTAAACCCAACTAAACTTAATTTTAACTTTAACGAATTGAGAATTATGGAGAGTTTCTGTTTGGTCTTGTGCAGTGCAACTGACTTGAGAGTTACATACCTGTTATTTGCTTTGTTATTTTTTTGTAATTTTAATGAGGTTATACATGTCTTTTCTGCCTTTTCTCAGTGAATAGCTTGCATGTGAGGCTGATTCTGTTTTAATATGGGAGAGATGATGCATAGAAAAACAAAGAAATCTCTTTCAGTTAGCAAGATACTGTGTCCCAGTGATTATACCATATTAAATTGCTCCTGAAACAGAGCACTGAGTTAGGTTGCCTCAATTCTTCTTTTTGTGGATGAAACACTGGATCAAAAAGGAGGAGGAACAAGAGTAGTGGGACTGTGTGTGGATGTGTGTCTTTCTGTAGGAGAAGGCATGATGAAAGTGGATTTTTAGAGAGTTCCTTTCTACATTTAAACAGAAATAATTCCAATAAACATGAGAAAATTGCCTGGTTGCATATTTATGCAGTAAGGCCGATAATTGTCCAATGAACACTGGAAAAACAAGTTGAACATTTTTATTCAATGAAGGAGAAATCTGATTGAATAGCATTTTGGTTGCACAGGTATATGACAAAACTATTTAAGAAAACACTCTATTACCAGGTAGCGCAGTAGTAAATGGCAGCTGTGGAAAATGACTTTAAATTTCTCTCTTGGAAAACAATGACGATTTGTAAGCTTCTTAGATCTAACGAATGTTGATTCCCTGAATGATTGTGACTCTGGAACTGTAAACCATAAGGAAAGGCAGGATTTCTCTGTCAAGAAACAATGTCACGAATTGTTTCCTGATGATTGTTCTTCCATGCATTTGCCATGATAGCTTAAATCATAATTGCAGAAAGGATAGGCATGAGCGTCTCTTGATTTTAAAGATAATATTGTTCATTGTGGATTGACAGTTCCTTCCGTGGAATAAAAAGCATCTGGCAACCAACTGTTCCAAAATGTGAATATGTCAAAATTATTTAGTGCTTTATTTTTCTCAAAAGAAAAATACGTCATTTTTATTACACATTCTTGAGTTATAGTCAAGGAAGAACTGAATTTATTTGTCCCAGACTCTGAAATTCTTAATTGACATAAAAATATCAGAAGACAGACTAATTTTCATGCAGTTAAAGCTGAGTTTTATGGGTTCCAATAGAATTTTGGATATTTTGCAACTTACTCCATACACAATTACATGATTGGTCTGTTTACAGAAAGATGTGGAAGGTGGGAAGTCCCATCGTGGCCATTAGTAGGTGAGAAGAATGATTTGGTCTCTAGAGCAGAGCATGGAGGATTAGACTGGCTGCGTTTCTGATTCTGTATCTCTCTCAGGTTTCTTGGCTGATTTTAGGCTAGGCAATCTGAATTCCAGGGACTTTTGAGTTGCTGGAGGACTCAGTACTTGCGCTTCCAGTGCTGAGCATCTGTGGAAATCAAGCTTTATTCCCCCGACCTCTAACCTGTAAGGGGGGAATAATATTTACACATTACACTGGTTTAAAAATTGTAATTTTATGGTTTGCCTTGGTGTAATACACAACCGGCATACCCATGTAATACTGGAATCTGCACAGAAGTGCAGGATGGTATAATGGTTACTACTAATATAAAGTGTGCTTATTTTATAATCTCCTGAGCTATCTCAAAACAATTACAGACCAGTAGAGACTACTTTTGGAAAAAAAACAAAACCAAACCAACCAAACAAACAAAAGAACGGCCCCAACCATAAAATAGTTCAAGAATTAAGATAATTCTATTTGTATATTGCATATAATCTCAGTCGTCTACCTTTAACTTTTTAAATGTTTCTTTCTACCTTCCAAAAAAGCTTTTTTTTTTTTTTTTGTTAAACAATTTCATCATGTATTTTTAAAAATTTCCTGTATCCCAAAATGTAATGGAAGAGATTGTGGAAGTTCTCAGCATTGTAATCCCCCTAAAAAAGCCTCTGAGTTCACACAATTACAGAATCCCTTAATCTGTTGAGTGAGTCAGTGCTGGGGCGTGCAGTCCCTTGGCTCCTCCCTCACCCGATGCAGGCAAGGTTACTAGCTTATTTTCTCCTTCCTCTCCCATGGATTTTGCTGCACTATATAGGACGGACGATACTACTAGTCTTTCTCTTCCTTCTTAGGAGAGCTTTTTCCTGTCTTTTCCTTTGTCACTGTTGTTATATTTCCTTTTCTGCAATGGAATAGCAACAGTAATGGGCGTGATAGAATTTACTCTTTTTCTTTTTTTAATAAAACAGATTTATACGAATCAAATCTTGTGACATGGGTTTGTTAGTACCAAACCATTTTACAAGTATCTTATACAAAGCCACCCCACACTGTATAGAAGCACCTTTGCATCAACAGCTTCTCTGTCCTATGGGAGAGCCACTACTTTTCCAGTGGCGTTGTTCTGCAACACGAGGTGTGGTTATGCTGTTTGCTCACCTCTTGGGGCTTCATCAGGCTTTTAAGAACAATCTGTTTGAAGGTGCCCGTAAACTATTTTGACAATTGGTGTGTGATCTTAAGACTATACCTGTTCCACCCACAAAACAAGATGAAAATATGAAGGCTACAAAGAGTCCTTTCATCCTGGAACGTGGTCTCTCAAAATTAATGATTAGAACATATTGTTTAGATAATTTTGAGCCATTCAGGTTGGGTAGTACCTCTAAGCTCGGTAGCATGACGGCTACAGACTCTGCTGCTGCTGGGAATATCAACTTCACAGCTTTTGGAGGCTAGTATAACGAGTCATTGTTATAAGAGCTGCTACATTAGTTTGTGTTACCACAACCTTAATTTAGAACTTTTTTCCAAACTTTTTTTTTTCCAAGGCATACAAAGCCAGATCATAATACATTGTTTAGATATCAATGTATCTCACTGACGTAGAACAGTTTCAAGAAACAGAGGGTAGCAGTGAGAAATATTTACATTTACTGTAATGATCTACACACCTGTGAGATCAATTTCTGCTAGGTAGAATGGATTTTGTTAATGAAACTATATTTTCTTTTGGAATGTTTAAGTTCATAAAAACATATTGATCATTTAATATTCTCAGTATAAATATGAAATATTCCTAGTCCCATATAATGCATGTACATATATGGGACATATTATACTTATGTAAGTTAAAGATATTTCTTACAAAGAGTATTCATACCTAACATCAAAAAATTGTTGGAATGGATCAGAAAAGATAAAATAAATGAAATTAAACCACTCTAACATCCTTAAAAATTTCAAGTAAATCAGAATATATTAAGCAAAACTGGTTTGAACACTGCAGCTCTAGGGGAACATCTGTGAGATGGGATGTCACCTCAAAGACCAGAGAACTGTCTAGAATAAGCACACGTTGGCAGGGAGAATGCTCTAGAGGATTTACTTAATAGCTTTCATATCACTCTGTAGGTTAATACAGAATTGGATTTGATTTTGTTTTGAAGAAAATAAACAAAGTGCTCTTTATCGTGATGGTGCCTATCTGAGGGAAATTACAGGCATTTTAAGTAGGATTTTCTGTTTATTCTTGGCTTTGCTAGTGCTACTATGCCCTGAAGTTATTCTAAGCAAAAATCCGTTTGTCTCTTTCTGTCCATATATGCTGTGTATATACCGTGTTCATGGTTATTCTATTAGAGACTTTGCCGTAAGCAAAAGGCATTAATTTTTCCTGTTTGCCTTCATTTTTGGCCACATTTAATGACTTGTGGCAGCTGTCAGTCTTATTTGCAATATTGACTGCTAAGTTGAGATGGCTACCTTCCTCTGTGCTTTTGTATCAGCACGCAAGAGTGATTTGAGTGTTAATCAGTACTAATCCTGTTAGCAGAGCAGGAAAATATCAAAGCCTGACTAGAAGTAAAAATAAGGGATTATCAAAACTAGTTTTTCTTGGGGGGTTCATAAGATAGCACAGTTACGGCTTTGATGAGGCTAAATCTGCAGCAAGAGGTGAATCGCCAAGCTTTTGACAAAGAGCCTGTCTAGGGGAATTGTTCAAAGTTCCAACAAATTTAAGAAGGTGAACAAAACACCTGGACTACAAACGCCGTCCCCTCAATTTAATGTCAATGTAGAGGGGTTTGTACTGGGGAGTAACTCTTGGTGATAATGAGAGAGGGGGAAATGTTACAGTAGTTTAAAGAGAACTGTAGCTCTTAAGAGAAACTTGTGTTGCAGGGCAGCATCCCATGACCGACCAGGTCAAAGTTATGCTTATGGATCCAACAGGTGGTATTTTTAGATCGTACTGATCTTATAAGACTTATGGGTAGTCAAAATTGGTCTAAGAGAGGGTATATCAAGAAGTAAGGGTGAACCTCACAGGAATCACAATTGTGTCCCACTTCCAAACCAGTCCCAAAGTTCTTCTCTTTAGCTCTGTGACATCACGTGCCTTTTGGGCTTCTAAAGATGAGGGTATGTGGCACATAGGTTCAGTGATGCTGAAATCTTCACATTCCTCTCCAAAACCACCTGTTAGAGTAGGAGATTCTGAAGGCAGTGAGGTACCAATGCAGGGTGGAGGTTGTCTTTGATACTTGGCCTTGCAGGAGAGGAAGGAAGAAAGCATAGAGAAAATTTAGGTTTCTAAAAACATGGAGATTTTAGAGAAGCTTTGAGAACCTGGCTGCTCTTCAAAGGTTAGCTTTTTTATACACCCTGCCACTAAAGTATTTCGAACCTTTGCAAAGCAATGCTCAACAAGCTATCTTTTCAAAAATATCTGTTTCCACTGCAGCCATATGCTATTTTCTCTCCTGTGAAATGAGAGAGAAAATCTGGGATCCTGTGTCCTATGTATAGCCACTGAAGTTTTCTGGCTCTTTAGGCAAACAGTCTGGTGTTTCATGTGAAGTTTTAGGCAAACATCTTTGGCAATTTGAGAATATTGGAGAACAAATCCATCATACTTAAAGATAAAGCACTGCACAGCTAAACAAACAAAATCTAGCCATAATGTCAAGACAGATTCCGGAGTTATTGATAAAAAATTAAGTTTAGTTTTTTTTAAACCTCATGAAAGAAGATTATATGAAATCCACTGAGGTTCAAAACACAAAATGAAATGAAACTGATG
The DNA here is from genome assembly GCA_013398915.1 of Dromas ardeola. Lineage (NCBI taxonomy): Eukaryota > Metazoa > Chordata > Aves > Charadriiformes > Dromadidae > Dromas > Dromas ardeola. Next base: position 350,291 of record VYZM01011546.1, on the reverse strand, counting down.
CCCCTTACCAATCCCCCACACTGAAGTTCAGAATATGCCAATATTAAATTTTGTATTTAAATTAATACCACCCCACAAATATATATATGCCACCAGTCTTTAACTTTATAGACAATTAGATTCCAGGAAATCAAGCAATTTAAAATTGTTGCTGGTCAACATCATAACCACAGTACTAAATGTAGATGCTAAAATACATATATTTTAAGACTTGTACAAGTTAAAAAAAAATCACACTCTGCTAATGATAGTCGATTCACAACAATACCTCTTAAAAATTAGTCAGGTACAGAAACTTGATACATCTAAGGGCCTTAAAAAAATTGAAGTTTCTGCCCTAGTAGCTGCTGTACCAGTCCAGTGCAATGTTAACCCCCTTGCAGCCCCTCTAGTTGCATTTAGAGACTCCTCTAGCGATTCAGGGAAAGCAGCTGTTTTTCACCCGGGTCTTGTCTCAGTCTCTAATCTCTGGTGTTGCATGTCCTGGGCAGGCAAGCGTGGGCGACGCAGCAGTGCAGGATCGCTAGACAGCAATATGGAAGTAAGTAGGAAGTTACTGATGTCTAGCTGGATGTGATGATGTGCATTTCAAACCTTTCTTTTATATACATATTTTTTTGCTCTTTTTTCTTCTAACATATAACCTGCCTGCCTCAAATAAAATGCATGCCTAGGCTACTCACTCCGTATTCTTCCAGCTTAAAAAGCACTGACAGCTTGTTTTAGACCAATGCCATTTTTGGTTTGAGCTAACCTTGTTCCCTTTGTTCCTGCAAGCATGGTTAAATGAATATGATGTGTCCTTTTGCCACCATTTCAGTCTGGTCCCAGCTTAAAAGCCCACTTGCTCTTTGTTACAAAGTACACTGTTCTTGCTGTTTGGTATTTAGCTACAACTATTGACTTTCATGCTCAACCATTCCCATTGCTTATTTTCAAGTTAAATTGCTAAATGTATGCAGTCATGACACCATGGAATTGCACAGATAGGGCATGGGAGGAAAAAATTATTAAGATAGGTGAATTCAATGTGGATTTCATGAGATTTCATTCATCTTCAAACCATTTATATATATATACTGTTCATGTCTCTGAATTCAGCTTGCAGATTTTTTCTTTTTTTTCTCTTTTTTTTTTTCTTTTTGTGTTTGCTTTAGGTAGATTGCAGTTTAAATCTAGCACACTTTGCCTAAGTTGTTGTGTCCCATAACTTTATAAAAATACAAACCCAAAATTTCCAGAAACTAAATACACCATTCCAGGCTAAATAATAGAGAGCGTTGGACCACAGGTCAGAAGAACACAATCACATAGAAATCTTAGTGGCAAAAATGGTATGGTTCCATTTAACACATAATTCAGAGGTAGGCTTGAGAAGCAGCACTGTGACATATAGTAGTGGAAAACTACTATTAAAAAAAAAGTTTAAAATACTGTTTTGAAATCTGAATTGTAACTGTAATGTTTGCTGCTGTGTGTTTAACTCTTTAGGTTGAGTTTAATGTAGTTTTATATTTTGTTGTAAAAAAGCAAGTATGGTATTTTTTACAGTATTTTAAAATGTATTTCTCCTTTAAAAACACACTTCTAGATCTTACGTCATGTTACTCTTCCGTGACATTTTTCCTATTTAAAGCCATAGCTTTTGATATTAAAGTACTGAGAGAAAAAACATTTAATGCTTAAAATATCCCCAGAAGGGCATGAACGCCTCATTGGCAACTTAGAGAAGGTGGAAGTAAAATTCTTCCTAGAACTCTTAACATAGTCCACCCATGCGAACACTGAAGGAGGAGTTTGTGGGTCAGTGTGAACTTTTTCTTTAAAACATTTTAAGATTTTTTTAATTTTTATTTCTATTAATTTCTTTTTAGGGGTCCATCATTAGCAGTCCTCACATGCGCCGAAGAGCTACATCAACCCGAGAGTGTCCATCTCGCCCTCACCAGACTATGCCTAACTCCTCCTCACTCCTAGGTTCCTTATTTGGTAGTAAAAGGGGAAAGCCACCTTCCCAAGGCCATCCACCATCCGGCTCATCCCAGCAACCTCCGCCCCCTCCAGTAATCCCACATCAGCAACACTCACAGCATCCTTCTGCCATGCATCACGCAGGGCCAGCCGAGGGGCAGACACAGGCACAAGTGCACTCTCACCATTCGCAGTACTGCCATATGCAGCAGAACCCCCCACCCTACCACCACCACCACCACTACCACCCTCCCCAGCACATCCAGCACCCGCACCAGTATCACCAACACGTGCCGCATTCCCAGCATGCGGCACACTCCCAGCATACCCCTTACATGCAGCACCCCCACGCGCAGCATTCCCCCTCTCCTCCCCCCCCGCTGCCCCCTCCGCACCCAGGGCACTCTTCTCACCCCCAACACTCTCAGCATCACCATGGACCGCCGCCACCTCCCTCCACTTCAGCCAGCACTAAGCCCAAACACAGTGGCATCAGCACAATAGTCTAGAACGTATTGACCCTCCTAATAACCGTAGTTTTAAACAAAGTTACAAAGGCACTTACAGAAAGCAACAAATAAAATTGCCAGTTTTTACCTACACAATTTAATTGAGCTGTGTGAGCTTAAAGGCTTGCTGTTACTAAATAAAATAATTCAAGTTAGCGCAATCGATACTGGTTTTACTTATCTACTCGATACATGCTTACCATCTGGTTAGTTCTTCTTTCCAAACTGCCTTGAAAACATGCTGCTTGCTGAATATGAGTAAAGCTACCTTTTACACCAAATCCCTTGACAATTTTACATGCGTAATAAAAACTTAGTCTATGAAAAAAGGAAAAAAGTGTTACAGAACCAAGTGTTGCATTCTTGCTCTTTTATTGTCAATGGGCAAAAAAATAAGTAGACCTGATATGGTTGATGAAAGTACGTAAGTAAACTTTATATAATATAAATATATACATATAAATATATATATATACTGTATAGTTAACATTTGTGCTTGGAAAGAAATTTTTTCAGTCCACAAAACTAGCAATATAGACTTTACAAGGAATTCCACTTACTTGATAGGACAGTATAATAGATGAATAGCATATGAAAGAGTAGACCAAAAACATTAAACGTTAGAAACAAATTTCAGACATTTCAGTATTTTCATTAAAAGAAGTCCTCTGGACTTGCTAAGATTTCTAAGCAATCATTCCTAAATGTGCCAAGTAACATAGCATTTAAATGTTGTAGTCAAATACTGCTTTGTATAAATCCTTATTTTATTAACACGATAATATCATACGTAATCAGTATTATAACTGCTCTGCTATTTCAGGTAAGCAAACTCGTTAAGATGCAGTAATTATACCGTAGCAATGTAGGATGACCATTTACCACTGGTCATCTTCGAGCATTGGTCACACAAATTCTTAGACACTTTAAAGGCTGTGATAACTGTGAATTTACATGATCCACATTTCTTTTGTATGTCTATGATTTAACGAACACACATGAAGAGTTAGCAACAGGTGCATGTACACACTGCAAAAACATTCATCTCAAACATGAAAATGGCAAACTTCCATCTTTCTCAGCTACTTTGTTTCCTCTTCACCATAATTTCTTATTTTTACCCCCGATGAAGCTGAATTCTAGTCAGTGTTTCCAGGTGGAAGTGCTCTAAAGCTTGAAGGTTTGTTTTAGAATTTAGTATAGGGTTTTTATATATATATATATATTAAAACAAAATATGTAATTCCATGTAGCCATGTGCTAGCAACAAAATGGCTTCACCATTTTTACTCATCACATTTGTTAGTTTAAAAGTGCCCAGCACTCAGCAGGCTGAGTTTATGCTCAAACCCTCACTTTCATAGTCCAGTTAGTTGCAAGACATCACATAAAAACAGGCTGTGCTGTTGTTGCTTATGTGTTGTAATCAAACCATTTGCAAATTTCTATACAATTTTTATCCCAAAATCCTGTACAAAGTTATACATGGCGCCTACTTTGTAGTTTCAGCATTTTGAGCCACTGCAAGGACTTTACACCTAAACAGTAGAGACAAAGGAATCACAACTGCAAAACTGTACCAGCCTAAAAGCAAACCTTGAAGAGGATGAGCTAAAAGTTCCAGTGTGAGATGGGTAAAAGTAATAATAATAACAACCAGTCGATTTTCTGTTTAACTAGTAAAATTGTCAGGAATAATGAGGACATGAGAACAAGATAATGACTTCTCATATTGGCTTGCTCATGGCATCTCTAATATTTGGGGGGGATGGGGGGAGAGGTTGAGTAATTTTTTCCCTTTCATACCATTGATATCACAATACCAGCAAAACTGCAAACTGAGCACTTTGTTAACCTCCACAGAGAGCAAATACAGCAATCTAGAGTTTAGCCTTTTGTTTAAAACTGTCCACGTTTGTTTCACACTTGTGCAATATGTTTTCCCCTTCTGCTCCTTCTCCTCTAAATTATCTTCATGAAAAGAAAAGAAAACAAGTAATTATTTTTAAGTATCACTAAATTCTGCGGCTTACCTTAAGAGGGCTCCTACGGGTCCCCTGAGGCTCTGTTCCTTGCAGTTTTAAAAAAATATATACTGTTCTTATAAGGGAAAGTAGAACTGTCTGCATGTCATCTAATGTTATTAGTGTGAGGCTACACTCTACATATTGTATATTTGCAAAATATGTCAGTGTTACTGTTGATATTAGTTGAAGTAAAGTGATAACATATTTCAATATGTAGGCTTTTCTTCATACATCTGTACCAATAGTAGAGTCTAACTGTAATTTATAGGTTGTTCCAGAAAAGATAAAGAACCATTCAGGTACAAACATCTTTCAGAAACTGCATCCTTTAATTAAAACAGAGGTAAGAGCGCTCCTCTTCACTGAGTGACGGAGTCTGTACTTGGTTCAGATGCAGAGTTATAATGTAAGTAAAATTGCCTGTGTATGGAAAACAAAGTATGCGGTAGCAGTGGAGAGGAAAATCTGACTTGCTGTGTTAATTAACAATGAAGATGTTCAATCTCCCAGATCTGCATTTGCTTTATGTTTTAAAAACCCCTTTCATTCATTTAAATTAGAGTTACATATAAATATTCTAAACTTACACAGTAAGCCACATTTGAATGTTTGACCACTGATTTTCCATGTGCAATCAATTCAATCTTCAGGAGATGTCACAAATGTGCATGCAAAAAAAAAGCCATTGACACATGATTTCATGTACACGTGGGGAAAGAGCTCGTGCCTATGCTCTAGGTGCAATAAGTTGCACGTGTAAAATCACAGAGCCTTTTAAGGCTAGTTTAAAAACCAAAACTGGTCATATAAGAGCACAGTATTTGTAAACTCTATGATTTCAAGTCAATGAGGAGAAACAGTGGATTTTCTTTCTCTTTTTTTTTTTTTTCAGACTGTGTGTTTATATGTACTTTAAATAAGTGTGTCTTGGTGTCAGCATAAGTCTTAAGAACTTTGCTGCTTGTTTAGGGTTGTAGTATAACCTCTCTGATTCCATCCTTGATTAACAATTGCTTAGAGCAGTGTGGATCATGCCTACAATAGGACAATGATAGTACCGTAACACTGCCTGGGGTTAAGAAAATTAATTTTTTCAGCCTGCAGGCAGGAGTAGAATCGAGAGGGTTTTTTCTCTAATGCCATTGCCAATTAAAAACTGGTACAGAGCTGCACAGAGCGGCCGTGTTTCTCTTTTCCCATAAATAATGTGGCGAAGTGGTAATGCTGATTTGAAAAAATGAAAGGGAAACGTAAAGAGTGAAGGTGTGGCAACAAAAAATCTTTTCTGGGACAACAATCAAATATATATTTGGGGTTTTTATTTTTTTAAGTTAAGAATGAAATGTACAACGATGTAAAAACAAAAAACAAAGTTCATCCTAATATAATGTGCGTCTTGTATTGCTAAAAAAAACCAAGTCTAACATACAGTGTAGAATGATTTTCCCATCATGTACTGCATGCAGCAGAAGCCTCTTGTTTCTTGATAAAATGAGCTGAGAGACAGTCAGCAGATATTTAAACAATGAATCTCTAGATGTTGACTTGCTGTTCCATATGAAGCTGTGTGTTTTCTGCAGTTGAGCATGCATTTTGCTGTTCCGTTGTAAAATACCATCGCACTTCTTGCCTGCGAAATGGGTTATTGTGTATATATTTAAAAGAAAAGTGGAACCAATAACAAGACTAAATTTGGAAAAGAGAAAAGGGGGTGGTGAGAATGGGACCAGTAGGGGGAATAGATAATTCTCTAAATTGTACATAGTGTGTAAATTAGTATTACTATAAGTCTGCAGTCACTTTGAGGTTGCCTATCTCCTGCTAGGAACTTAAATCAGCTTTGAGTTGTATTAAACTGCTAGAATTAGGTCTTGAATGCAGACTGTTAAAGACTTCAAAAAAAAACATTATGCTTACAAGAAGCTTCTGTTCTGGGGAGGCTTGAGACCCCTTTTGTAACTATGGGGAAGAAAGGAGTGCTTTCATTTTAATATGCATTCTGTTTGTAAGTAGTAACAGACCCTATTGATGTAAAACTATAACTGTGATCATGTGGAGAAATCAAATAAATCATTTAAAACTCTTCGTTTCTCATTTTGTGTAATCCGAGAACTTTAACTCTTCAGGCTTTAAATGCAGGGAAATTCCTTCCTGGCCCTGCTGAGTCAATGGGATTTCTGCTGCTCGCTTCAGAGGGCCGAGATTTCAGTCTGCATCTTAAATTATGGATAAGTTGGTGGAGCTGATGCTCAGTACTCTGGAGACTGTCATCCCGTCTCAATAGGTTTTGATTTGTCTGGTGGTGCTGTAAATAAATTTAGTTCCAAAGTACGATAAAGAGCAATAAATACCCCACCTAGAGCTGCAAACGATGAGAGGTAACACTCTAGAGGCTTTTTGGTGTACTATTTGTCGAAACATTCCAATGTTGAAAAACAGCAACCAGATTTTGAATCTCCTTAAACGTGACCCATCCGGCGTGTTGGACTGATCCCGTTAATCTTTTGGCTGTGCCGTTGCCTTGGGAGCTCGCGTTCAGGTGACGGTCTGCCCTTGACTCATAAGTGTTCTCAGTTTGTCCTTCCCAGGCACGCAGTCCTTCGTGTCCCCCACGTAACCCGCACTCTCTGGATGGAGCCGGGAGAGGATCCACTGCTGCTGTGCGCCCAGGGCCGGGGAACGCGCTGCACGCTGCAGTAAGTGATGCCACTCAGTAACTATTACCCCGTTACCACTTGGGCTTGTACTTATTTGCTGTGTGTCTTCATTTACAGCACAAAAGCATCGCTGCACAGGCCTATTTGCCACACAGGGCCTTCACAAGGTTTGATGTTACACTCCTGCAATTGCTTAATTAGATAATAACCTGTGGCGTACTCAATTGTGTTCTTATTTTTGTGCATTTCCTAGATTTCAAGGGGATTATAGTGTGCCTGTAAAGCCTGTTAAAACTATTGATTATCTATCAATTTAAACTAAATATTGTGTTTGCTTGTTTTTTCTATGATTTTTAGGAGATTCTTGATTTATTTTATGGTACTAGTCGACTATGACCTATTTCTGAAGGGCTGCTAATTCAGAATGTACATCTTGATCAATGATTTTTTGCTAGGTAAGTGCGCATTTATCACGAGATACTTCCAGCGTGCCATCCCTCTGAGCTGTGGCACACAACAGAAGACAACCAATGCCCATAGAAACATTCCGTTAGTGGAAATGGACGAATTTGCAGCGACGTTCTTTACTGGTACTTCTATTCCTGTTTTAGAAGCTATGATTTTAAGAATTTTGATACATATACATTTGGAGAAGGCAAAGAGTCTGGCTTCTCTAATTTAAGAGCCTGTAAATGTTGTTATAAATCTGGGGGTTTTTACTGATCCATTTTAGAAGTAGGACCTAAATAATATGTCTAAATGCTACTGCTTCCTACCTAAACTAAGGCTGGATTGAAAGCATTTATGATCTGGCACTACTGAAGAAAAATAGATAGCCAGAAGCAGCTCAGCAGGAATTGTTTGTGTGATAGATTTCCACAGGTTGCAGCAAAGCCTTTTAGCTTAATTTAAAAAATTCAATGTAGGTTAAGCATGTGACAGTCTAATAGCTCACAGTTGTCGATGCTTTTTTCTTAAATTTTAATATCCTTATTTGTTTTAGATGCTTGTCTTAATGGGCTTTATCTGTATCTCTCATCAGGTTTTTGTTGACTTAAAAATCTTATGAATTCTATTTAACTTCTTTTTTCAGTTGGCCCCAATGGTTGCTTTTCATTCAGGAATTTCATAACAAGAGATGTTTTACCATATATTTATTTGGAGTATATATAATAGTTGTGTCATGTTTTATTCCTCAGCTACAACCTGTGCACAGGTAAGATTTGGGAGCCCCAATGATTTTTAAATTTCTTGCATGGTATCACAGGCCCTGGTCACACAGAGTCTGGAATATCTTCCGTACACTGTTGCTTATCGCTCACCACTTTTAGATCAAGCTTGAAATATTAAGCCAGCTTCTAGGGTTTTTCCTGCAGTCATTCAAACGGCAGTCACAGGATATCAGAATTACAATGCTGTTAGGATTGTGTGATAAATCACGTTTCAGCATGCGTATGTGCTGACAGACCTATTTCCATAAGATGAACAATGTACTTACGGTTACATCCCACAGTAAATCTTTACTGGTATTATAGCTGCATTATATACACTTTTTTTCAAAAGGAAGCATCCTGCATTTTTAGCCTACTTACTAGCCTCAGTGATTTTTGCTGCTCTGTTTCGTTGATATAAAATTTCTAGAGGAAAACATAGCACAGCTAACTTGATAGAAATATCTAAAATTCACAAGTGATGGGAAAATGCTTCATTTTAGGTGTGTTTTTTAGCAGACATTCTTTTTGTTTCCTATTATTTCAAGAATTAAAGCCAAATCCTGTATTACTTGGCAAAACTAAATCAACTGCAGGATGGGGCTGATCATGAATGTTAAGAAATGTTTAAGTTAAGATCTTTGCTTGAAGTACTTTCTGAGCTAAGTAAGACTTAAATGAAAGTTGTGTGGGTGATGCTGTCTTGTAACCATCACTTTTTTCAACTGGTTAGATTTATTATTTTTACCATACATATAAATGCGTATTTTTAGGGATAAAATGTTATGAAAAATATCCCCTTTATTTAGCATTTTTGCAATAACTGAGATGTGAAATTAGCATCATGGTTCACAAGACACAGCCGGCTCAAACAAATCACAGAAGCATACAATTAATCAGCTCCGTTGTAAAATGACATACACAACTTCAGCTTTCATTTATTTCTTCATATTTAGACAAAGCGATTTAAACAGGTATATATAATAAGTAAAGAAAAAATAATTGGTCTTTAATAAGATGAATAGGGTAAATTCATTCTAACACAAATGAAATGTTATGCATGCATAGTGAAAAACGCTTTCTCTCTACAACAACTCATTTCTGCTACAAAATAATACATTAACAAGTGTTTGACAAAGAAATAGGCTTTATTTTTTTTTGTGTAGGGAAATGGAAAAAGCAAGGACTATGCAGGTCTTCTGGGTTAGGAGGCTGTCATTTAGCAATGGTATCACAAGAAACCAAATCTGGAAATCAATTAATTTAATCATTGCCACTATGATTATTTAATTTTTTTTCAACGAAGAAACAATCTGACTTTCAGGCGTGGAGTTTCATCGCACTGGATCCAGCTGTGCTGAGTACGTGCGGCCATTCCTTTGCATGTGATCCTTGGCCAGGAGCACGCCGTTTCCTGAAGCTGTACAGACCGGTGGTCCCTCTCGCTCCGCAGGTCCCCGTGCCGCTGAGCCGGGGTCGGGCCAGGGCGCAGGAGAGAGGAGCAGGGCGCCTTTGGGAGCGCAGGACAGCAGATGCCACCCTGGGGCGAGGAAGGAGGGAACCCAAGGAGCGTGTCTCATGGCGAATGCGTGGCCTTGGCAGGACTGTGCTCATGCAGTGGGGTACAACCCCTGGCAGCATCTTCCTCCTCCGTAAGCTCATCATATGCTCTTCACTGATTATTGTTTTCATTTTACTGGCTAATACTCCTTTATGTCCATTTCCAACAAGAGAAGAACATTTTTATTTAATGATTCATCCTATATATTGTCTTTTCCATCTTTCTGGTGATCCTGTGTCTCTGCTTCTGCCTCAGCCCTTACCCCAGCCTCCAAAAATGCCTTTGCTGTAATTAAAAAAAAATAAAAAAAACCCCAACACAGTAGCCATTGTGTGAGATACTTCTGTTGTGCTTCAAAACTTGAGTTTTGTAGAGCAGTCACAAGTAGTAACATTTTCATGTGCCCAATGAGACATGTGTACCGAGTATTCTAAGTAGGACTTCAAGCATCCTAGATATTTATAGCTCTGAATTTTCACAGCATTTCAGCAATTTTTCAAAATCTCTTTATATGCTAACTCCTCTGCTATAGCAATTTTTAAATTTTTCAAAATAGTTTGCATGTATATTTTATACCTAAAGGTGGAGGAAACTTTGTTTGTACTCTTTCTAATTTTTTTTCTGCTACTGCGGCATTCAGATTCCTGGACTATTGGACTATTTCATGGCCCTGCTGACGTACTTGCAAACTGCCAGCATGGCTTCATGCAAAAAAGCATCTGTGTGTTAGTGATGAATCACAGGGGAGGCGGCCGGAACGATTCCTCGGACTGTGTGGGTTTGAAATAACTTGAAGAAAAAGCTGGTGAAAAAGCACTTGCATTTTGGGTCATCTGTTTCTCTCCATATACAAGAGGGGAGAAACAGATGCCTCGTCTGGGATGAAGCAAATTATTGGACTAAAAAAAAATCAATAAAATGTTCCTGGGATCATGGAGCTCCTTCCTTGCTCTCCAACATCAGAGTGTAATGTATTTCGGCAAAGAGGCCAGTCTCCCTTCTGTATTCATTAATACTGCCAAGATGCGCTTTATGCAGTGACTGCAAGGTGTTTTTATAGCCACCCTGCTTCTCTCCCCTATCACTGTCAGGTTTGTGTGATACAGAACCTCTGCTATCCACGTTGTGGCTCTCTGTCCACAAATGTGCTCGTACAGAATCCCGCAGCAACAGCTTGTTGCCCAGGTTGAGAGTTTAGGTTATCTCTTTCACAGAGCAAGAATTATACTCGATTTCAAGATAATGTTTAGCCTATTTTCACTCTCTTGAAAAAATATAGTTTATTTCACCCTAAAGAAAAATTTGTAACACTTTATTATTTGAAATAGAATACTTTAGAAAATAAAATACTGCAAAACATAAAATAATGTAGTGCTTCCTTTTAATCTGACAGAGCTAATTCACGATTTGCCTATAAGTGCCACCTTAAGTTGTGGGGAATCCCTGTCACTAACAATATGTATTTGTTTCTTTTTCAGGTAGTACTTACGATAGGCACAGCACAGTAGTTCTGCATGAACGCTCGCCTGGACAAATGTATTTATACGGTGACTGTGTTAACATCTGTGTTTCAAACACATCACTTCCACAGCATGTGACCAGGAGCAAAAGTGGAAATACCAGTTCCTGCTCTCACCTTTCCCAAGATTAAATTTGTAAGCCAACCTTTTTTTTAAATATTCAGAGACAGGAGAGGTGATGCAACGGGCACATCATCATATGCCCACGGGGAAGACAATTATGAATTTCAAGTGCAAAACTTTCCTACCATCTGTCTGATTATAAAGGAGAAAACAACAGTTGCATAAAAGGAGGAGAGGCTACTGAAGGAATTCTATCTGTTTTCCTGGAAGCGCTGCAAAGACTGGTGAATATTTTTATAAAGTAATTTAGACCTACGGTGGCACTTTTTCAGTAAGTAAAATATCTGTGTCTCAAGGTGCTAATTATCAGATGTTTGTATTACTGAATACCATTATTTAAGCAGCTAGTGAAAAATAGGGTAGAGTAGAAGCGAAAGCAAAACTGCAGGATAATTTAATGATGCTCATTTATGGATCTGTATGTCTTTTGTATTAATTCCTTCTCAAGGAAGCAGTTCCGTGTGGAATAGACCATCACTGTTGTAGTCATGGCTGATCACAAAATGTGACTTAGGAAGCGCTGTCTAACAGCTGAGGGATTAGCTGGTCCAGGAAGGTAGTGAAGGGTGGTCTAACACTTCCAAAGGAAGCTGAAACGGTAGGAACATGTGGATGAATGTGGAGTGCCAGAGACAGCAGAGGTGGGTTGTAAATTAAAGTGGGGAAAGAAAAAGGCTGGGCATGTTGCTGAAGCAGAAAGCAAAAACTGTATTACTTGTCTTTAGCAGCGTATTGTGCAGTTCTGTGCAGTGCAGTTTGAAGTTGTTCATAGGTCAGAATGGTGGAATTAAGTGTTGCAGAGAACTGCAGCTGCCAGGAGTGTGCTTTCAACTGTAGTTATATACAACATCAAGAAGAGTTGCATGTATGGGACAAAATAAATGGTGTGACACCATTTGCGTCAGTGCAGAAACAAGGCAGATTCTCTATGTGCAAGTGATAGTCTGCTTGTAGTTTTGTGCTGTGGATATGCTATCATCCACTGTGCTTTGTTCTGCAATTGGAAAAAAAAAATCAGGTATTTCTTTAGGATATGCTCAGGATCCCATTCTCATGCTTAGTGAATGCATGCACAGGGTGGAGCGTGCTGGCTGCTCTTTCAGTCCTTTTCAGTTTCCTGATGAGGCATCATTTTCCTGCTGTTTCCCAACCGCCTAGCCTTGTTTTCACTCTTCGGATTATTTTCTTCAAGCAGTCTTTTACTGTGCCCTTTCTTTATCCTTTCTTTAAAGTTGCCAGATCATCCCCTTTTGTACTGACCAGAACCAGTCTGACTTGTCCCAGTAAAGGGTGGCCTCAGCTTTGGCACTTGCGCCCTTTAGTCTGGGGAGGATGTCACTGGACCCACACCTCCTCTTCTGATTCCCTGGAGGATGTCTTAGCTGCCATCACCTCTGTCCAGAACCCGGATGTGGCATTGGTGGGGCATCACCCTCTCTTCAGCAGCCCACCATTTCACTGCAGTGCCAGGCAGGTTCCCTCTCAGTGACATCACGTGGGAAGGCCTTCTGCGCAATTAACCCGATGTGTCATGAGGCCAAGCAGCAGTGCAGGCTTTTTACTCGTACTATCCATACCATCAACCAGCTTTAGATATAAGCACCCTATAGAGGCTGTAACATGTTATCACTCCACCCCAACGATTGCAAAGTGCTGGTGCCATCGCATTGTTCCCCACCCTTTTTTTTTTTTATTTCCCCAGTAGGACTAGACATCATCTCTTGTTTTTCCACCTTTCAAAACTAAAAGAAGTTGGACAACTTTACTTAACCAGAACTGAACATGTGAGATTAGAAGCTCCGGGTCGGTTTGGGTCGTCGTTACTCCCGTATTCCTGTAACCACGAAACTGTGAAAGTATTGTAATCTTACGGAGAGGCAGGGTCCTGCAGGTAGCCTTTTGGGCTATCTTTATCTGCCTTTTAGGGCAGCCTTATCAAAGGGCTAGCAGAGGGCTGGCTTTTCTCTCATAAATGAGGTATCCGTGTTTCATACAAAGACAAGTAGTCGGTCCAGACCATCAACAACTCACCCTTCAAGAGACTGTCACAAAATGAGCGCTCAGCAGTTGCGTGTTACCCCCAACTAATGGTTATAATTGATGGGATCAAGGACTCTGTGAAAGGAAAACCTTTCTGGTGCAGATGGGTTTGTTTCCTCAGAGTTCTGGGCGTGTTTGGACTCGACACTGGCTGATTCACCAACCACATGAGTGAATATTTGTCACCTCCTCCCCGGCGTACAGCATTCCATACCTCTGTGATACCTTTGGCTTCAGTCAGCCTGGTCAGTGAGCTCAGGGCTCTGCAGATACCCGTCTGCTTGCGAATGCTTGGGATCTGAGGGTTCCCACAATGTGAATGCATATATACGAACACACAAAAAACAGTGAGCAAAGCTGCTGGAGCTGGCAATCAGATACATTTTCTTACTTTTTCCCCTCACCCTCAGAGGCCTTTCCTGTCCCCAAGTTGCAATATGGTGCATGAGAGGCAACCCAGATGGTAAATTATTTGGACTACAGGATTAAAGGATTTACATTTTACAAGTCATAAGTGAAGTACGCAAATAGGTAAGCAAAGTAAATTGGTTCATTAGGCCTGTGTCTACCTTTAGTACTTGTTCTTTTGTTAATTGCCATTTTCTTAAAACCCTAGCAGTCTGAAAGTCTCTTCACAGAGCAAAACAAAACGAGGGCAGCTGAAGAACAAAGGGCAGCAGGACACGGTGATGCTTAAAATGAGGCAGTAAAGACAGCCTTTAAAAGACTCGAAAGAAATATTTCAAAAAAATGAATTCTGCCCTTGCGTAAATGAAGTTTAGTATTCATAAAGTACTCGTGTGTCAGTGAGCGCTCTCGCCCACCTGCGGATGAGAACAGTAGGTTCGGGGCAGTGACGCAACAAACCTGACCAGTGGCCTCTGGTACAGAAACGGAGCAGTGCGTGTTTCCTAACGGCGCTCGGGATGGGGGTGACCAGCGCGGCAACCTGCAGGGGTTTGCCACTTCTTTTTTTTTTTTTAATAAAACAAGAACTGCTGTCAAAGGCATGGCAGATGAAAGCCAAAGAACTATGAATCAGAGCGTCCTCAGCGCAGGATTTACCTCGGGTTGTGGTCGTTTGTCTTTGGAAACGGCAGCGCCAGCGAAGGGCCGCTCGGGGGCCGGGGGGCTGTCAGCTTCCGAGATAAACTCTCCTCCCCATCCCAGAGACACACAGACGAGGAGGAGCAGGAGATTTTGTGGTGATTTCTATCAAGTTGGTGTGCAGTTCAGCACCTCGGCCGCATCTGCAAGGGGGGTGAGGTGACCCGGCTTGTCTCTGGCGCCCCTCCCCTGCGCCGATGCTTTTGTGGTGGTTCAGGGAGGTGGCTCAGAGACATCCTGCGTGTTCCAAAAAAGACTTTTATTATCTGGCTCAATGTCTGTAGCTACTCTTGGGGGGGGCGCCAGGCCCGACGCTGGCGGAGGGCGGTGAGGGGCTCCAGCACGGCGGGGGCCTGAGGCCGGGGCCGGTCCCGCGGGCCCCGTTTCTGTGGCAATTCTTGGCCACCGCGCGGCCCGCGACCGGCGGATGCTGCTGGGCCCGTGTGTGCCCCCGCGGGGGCACCGAAAGCGCGGCGGGCGCCTTACCGGGGCGGTACCGCCGGGCCCGGGCCCGGCC
>VYZM01011546.1:307176-334729 GCA_013398915.1 Dromas ardeola | reverse complement strand
GGAGGGAGAGGCAGGCTCCAGGCGCGGCCCCCTGCGGCGGGCCGGGTCTCTCAGGTGTGTCAGCCGGGCCGCGGCTGAAGCCGGGTGTAATGAACGGAGCCCTTTGCACCTGTGCAGACAGAGCGCGTCATGGCGTTCGAAAGGCTCGGGGGCAGCCGGCGACTGACGGGCCGCCTGAGCCCACGGCCCCCTGGGCCTGCCAGCCCAGCAGATCCCCACAGAAACACACCCCTCTGCGCTGGGCACGGCCGCCTGCCGCAGCACCGCTGCCAGTTTGCCCTCTGTTTGCTTCAGGGAACAACGTTTTTACGTAAACTTTTGTTTACAGTTTCTTACAGGAAAGGTTGTAGTTCTCGTTGTGTTTTGAGATGCCACTGGCCAAAGAAGTTACAAAGCTGAGATACAACACTGTATTAAAACGGTACTCGTTAATGCAGAGTTTGGAGTATGTATTTATCAGAGATTACAGTTCAATAAATTGAAAGAAGCAATAACTCAAATCCACTGAAATGAGTTGAGCAATAAAGTCTCCCAAAACAGACCTTGTCAAGTAAAGCGTTATGACAGTTTGCAGTCAGACTCCATTGCGTTAAACCCCAGTTAACGTTTGCCTTTTTTTCCTCTCAAATTTCAATACAATAGTTTTTGGAAAAACTATAGCATTTACTAGATTTACTGAATTTTTGGAGCTAACGTGATTCTTCAGACTATCGTGGACAGTTTTGTTTGGGCAGAGGGAGACTTTTCTATTTAATAGAGGGCAGATGATAAAAATTAGAAGCATAAGTCTCATGCTTTTACTTCACTTCTTGTGTTAGTTGCTTGGATTTTTTTATTTATTCAAGCCTGTCAGGTCATCCAGCTCCCAGTTTATGACCAAAATCCCAGGGTGGTGATGAGGAGCGGTGTGGAACTCACTAACCTTTGTGCCAGTGACATTAAGCAGGTGGCATGTGCTGTGAGTTTCCATGGGACATCATTTATGGGCTGAGCTTTGAAAATGTTAGAAGACTAAATTCATTCTGATACAAATTAAAATTAACTAAATTTTTTTTAATCCCAAAATGGCATTACACTGACAAAATTCACGGTTGACGAAGGATTTTTGCATCCTCTTAATTCTTAAAGTCTCTCTGTTTCTCCCTAATGTTTCTGTTTTTTCAGGTAATAACAGTCTGATTTGATTTTGGTATGGAGCAAAGTTGAGCCCTGTGGATAAGGCTGTTTCTGAACATTTTCCACAGTTCTTTAGAGTCTAGTATTTCAAAGGCATATGTTCTTGAGTTTTTATTTCAATTGCATGATTCATGCTTTTTTGTTAAATAAAATAAAAATTTGCCTCGTATTTTAGGAAGAAGTTTTCCCTTATCCAGAAATTAGCAATGAAGAACTAGAGGAGATCAACCAGTTTGTAGGACCTGTAGAAAAATTCTTCAGTGAAGAAGGTATAGTTATTGGTTTCTTATCCATGCAAGTGACTTAGTGATTGCAGTGTTTTAACTACAGCCGTTGAATAAGATTATCATACTTTAAATATTCAAGTTATCTTATGCATTTATTGCCAGTCATATAGTGCTGCTGATTCTATAGGCATGTTCATTTGTGGCTTTTTTTATATGGAGTATTTGGATGCTGATGAGAAGAAATAAATCTTTGAAACAGAAAAAAAAAATACAAATACACAGGAAGTAAAAGAATTCTGTAGACGTAGGACTTGAAATTGTTTTTAGCTCGGTTGAATAATGCCATTTACCGCTTCATATGTTGTGATTTTTTTCTGAAACTTTTAAACTGTCCTGCTGTACTCAAAGTGGGTTTAGCAAAATTCAGCAGAGATATTCCTATATGATGATTCATTAAGAAACTATGAAAAATCAAAAGCATTTATGTTTTTTCAGCATTGGGGAAGTGATTCTGTTTGGGAAAAGTCCTATTAGCCATATACATTCTTGATAGGGTTGCAAGGTGTTTCTTCTATTACTGGTGCAATAGATAAGCCAATTCTAGAACCATTGTAGAAAATAGGTTTTTACAGACAGCAATTTCTGGGACGGTTAAATGGTATCGTCTCAGATTTCCCGCTGACAAAGATACTAGGTCTAGATTGCCAAACACTGCAGGAGTTCAAAGAAGCCCGTGTTTGTCACAGATAACAATTTATGAGATTCAGGTAATTTTAATGATAAAATTGTAATGTTGCTCGCTAACAGTAAATTAAGAATTTATACAGATTACATTTTTTTAATTCTTTGTCCTGTTGGGGAACATCATTTATTGAGTAAAAAAACTTGGTATTTACGGGAGGAAAAAAAAAGTCAAATTATAGAATCTTAACTGAAGGTGGAAATTGCTCATCTTTGTTTGAATTCACAGCTATTCCTGTTTAGTTATACAGGGTAAATTATGGGTGTGGTAAAAATGGGTTAGGAGAGCAGCCTAAAACAGTCAGAAACTTGGTGTGGTTGGCACCGGGTAAGGAAACTCATCTCAGCACAGTCATTGTGACGCGTGACAGTGTCCAGACAGCACAGACAGGTCTGTGTGGGCACAACGGAGGGAGAGGTAAAAAAACCCCTGTCTCTCCCCAGAACAGCTGATGGCTACCACAAATACGCGTCTCGCACTAGGTAGCTAAAAAATTAGTGTGGGGAATGAAAAGTCTTTTTTAAAATGAATTTTCCTTTTGAATAACGTCTCTTAGAAGAGCATCAGAATCTTTAGTTGCCTCCCCCTATTATATTTCATATAGAATTTGCAGCGTCATTTTGGTTTATTTTAGGAAAACGCCTTTGCTTTTGCAGAGTTACTTCTTTTTGTGTACTTTTTGGCTTGTGTTCCTTTTGCTGCAGCTTACAGCCTTCCTGAGCTGCCTAATACGGTTCTTGTTTATTTTCACTGTCACAGCACAGAACAGCTCTTGTAATCCCCCAAGAATCTGAATAACTTGTAAGAACAAGATTTTTGTAATTAACTCGTTTATGTACCTTTTTTTTCCTTATTCAGTCGTGACCTAGGCATAGTTCAGATTGAAAATCCTGGAAATACTTCACTTATTCTAGGAATCTGCTAATGTGCACAACCACAGTCTGTACACATAGAAATGTTTGAGAAAATGAAATAAAAACCATTTTTCCCACTTCCAAGTCCTTTTCTTGGATGTTGTGACTTTACAGCCATAATTGGTATTCTTGGGACCTTCCAGTTGGTTCTGTGTTTTGACTTTGATGGTGTAATAAAGTGGGCTGCTTAAGTGGGGCGTTGTTCTTCAGAAACAGAATTGAGACCTCCCGCTGCGATGTTCAGGACTTGTTTGTGAGATCATCATCAAAAGGCTAGAAAATGATCGTATTTCACTTGGAGGGAGGAGGACGGGTTGGGGCGTGGGGCTGCCGGACGGCCCCCAGCCAACCCAGGGGGTTATTAGTTTTACAGGAGCCAGTTCAGGGTTTGAGACTGTTCCAGCCACAGTGGGAGGAGGGCAAAGAGGACAGTAACATCAGGCTGAAGCTAGAAAGAGTAATTCTTGTCAAGTTCAGGATGAGAAGTATGGCTGTGTCTGCTGCAGCAAGCATTGTGTCTGTTCTAAAGGGTCTCGAGAAGACGAGAGGGACAGTGGGGAGGGACGTGGTGCTCCAGCAGCCCCTTGTTCTGTGTGTTATTTCAGTCCTTCAGGTCTGGCCGCTCAGTCGGGCAGTTAGGTTAGAGATCATGCTGCTCACTCGTAGCACACAGTGACCTTGGCTCCGATTTGGGAATGCTGCAGTCTCAGAGATTTTTTCTGTACTAAGAAACAGAGTTGTAAATTATAAAACCTTCTGTATTTGTAGTGGACTCTAAGAAGATTGATCAAGATGCAAAAATCCCACCTGAAACTTTAAAAGGCCTGAAGGACCTGGGTCTCTTTGGCATGCAGATTCCAGAGGAATATGGTGAGTGAATGACCACAGAAGGATAACCTAGTAGTCTGCATTAAGTAATGCACTTTTGGGTCTTGCAAAATATGCCTGTACTGTCCTGTGTGTAGTCCCTTACCATGCCTCCTAAATTAGGAGCTGAGGCTTTATCTAGTTAATAAAGAGCTGCGGGGCACTGAGCTCGTCTGCTGGCTCTGTAGGGAGCTCTGCATGCTCCTACCTTGGGTGCCTAAGTTAGATAACTAATTTTAGATGGTGTAAATTCCTCTTGGCAGAGCGTTTTCCTTGTTGTGCTTTTTTTGGATGTGGTAGAGCAGCTTGACATTCTGCGGGACTTGCAGTTCTTGCTCATGGTTCCTAAAATGACAGCGAGTCCAAACTACAGTGTCTCATGGAACTGATCGATCGAAGCTGTCACCCGTCGTTGGCAGATGGGAATGTGTTTGACCTTAGAGAAGTGTGAAAGTATAATGTCTATTCATTACAAGCATAGCCTTTGTAAAAAATCTTTCCTGTTCAATACTGAACAAAAAGTTTGTGTCGTAAAGGACATTGTGGTGCCAGTTGAGATCAGAGCCATTAGTTGCTCGGTGGATTAACCTTTAAACTTGCAAAGGAATTTTCAAGAAAACGGTAATCTTATCCATAAAATAAAACTTTGGATTGAAACTAATATTTTACATGAAATTTATAAAGAAATTATATCCTTGCATCATCTATTGTCTAGTATAAAAGAAGATAACTTTAAAGAGAACAACTCAGAAGAAGACACAACTGTGTGTGGCCATCTGCAGAAGATGGTTTCAGTGGAAATAAGTTTCCCGCCCTGTTAATCTGAAAGGCAATGTATTTGACGTAGAATTCATACTTCAATAAAATATTATTGTTGTTTTGATCTTGTATTGTTTTGAAGCTTGTGAAATAATACTCTCTCAGCTTCCAGTTTGTAAAAGGTCACAATCCATTCCGCGTACTCGTAGAAAATCAGAGTCCTATTTTCTTGTATGCTGGATAAAAACCAGAAGATGGAAAGCTATCACCGTGCTATAAGAAAGCTACTTTTTTCTGCACGATAAATAATACGCTTTTAATGAGATTATTTCCCATTTTCTATAGTTTAGACCTGCTGTATTTTCATTGGTGGTGCTTGTCATACTTCAGTCACACGTGTTCAGTGCTTTGTGCATTGCATGGTGTTTCTCATAATGGTTTGGAATAGTGGTATATTTGCCAGAAGCATTAAAATGCAGAACATTAATGGCAAAAATGAAGCTTGTGTAAATCATGGAATAATGTCTGTCTTTAAGATGAGCATCACTGGAATTACTCTGCACATTGTCAGTAGCTGAATGCTGAGCCCAGCACCGCTTGGAAAGGGGAAAAGAAGGACGAGTGTATAGATAGGAGAAGTGGGAGTTTTAATCCGTGGAAGCGTGCTCTGAAGAGGCAGGGTGTTAAGAGGCAGTGATGTGCGTGCGTGGTATCGGGGAGACTTGTTCCTGCGTTTATTCATTACACGTAAAATAGCAGGACTATTGAGACATCTGCTGAAGTAAGGTATTCATTATCCTGACTTAATCCACTGTCCCAAGTAGAAAATGATTAACCTGGACGTAAGACTATCTTGATTAGATAAAGTTGTTTATTCAGAAGTAATATATAAAATAGACTTAAATTACAAGGAGCGGGACTTCTAGTCCTGATGACAAAATTCTTGAACGTTATAGACTTTGCAGCTTTGGTTTATCCTGCTTCTCTTCTTTTCAGGCTCCTTACAAATAGTTTCTACATTTGCAGCAGCGGATCACAAAATTCCTCCAAAACAGATGTGCTGGTGTCAAGTTTGTTTCTTGATACATTCACATTTTTGATGAAGGACATTTTGGAAGTGTTGTATTTTATTCTCCCTTAGTACCAGTTTGGAGGTCTGCCTGGGGACTGTTTTGTGGCGGTTTTGTTGTCTAGGTCATTTTGTGCTGTGTTTGCTGACGCTGGGGACAGCCCGTCCTTGTGTCTGTGCTGGGACTTGTCCGGCACCGCTCCCTCTGCTGCTTGGCTGCAGCTGGTCAGCCCGAGGGCTGTACGGGGGTTAATTGTCTGGCTTGGTAACGTAGCGTGGAAACGTCACCAAAAAATTCGTTTTATCCCTAAGCACAGAATTTAGACCGGAGCAATTTTTATACCGAATCATTTACCCTTTTCACATACAGATACACACTTGAACACAAACACATCTGCTTTCTGAATAGAACTACGTCCAGTACAACTCACGCTTATCAAAAAAAGTTACTATTTTCACAGCGCATTCTTCTGGCACAACTGCAGCAACACAGTACTTGTTTGTGGACATATTCCCGGACGCTCCCCAGTTAACTGTTATATTCTTGATGTTTCTGTACTTGAAAGGGATTTTCTTGGGGGAAGGGGCAGGTTTAAATTTTAAGGTATCTACTTTGAATAAAAGACAGTATTTGTTCCAGGTGGTCTTGGTCTATCAAATACCATGTATGCACGTTTGGGAGAAATCACTTCGTTAGACGCATCTATCGCGGTCACTCTGGCAGCTCATCAAGCAATTGGGCTGAAGGTAACGCTCTGCTCTCATGTCAAGTAGTTCTACACAACTTGCATAGAAAAGGTGGGGTGAAGTTTGTTTAAATGTGCGGTGTGAGAGTAACAACTGAGAATTACCGGTGAAGCAGAGCCCAGGTGGAACATCCTGACGCTGGGCTGGCTGTTGGTGTGCCCAGCACCCTCTGCCAGTGGCTCGGTGGTAAGACTTTCGTGCAGCATTAAGACTGAATATGAAGTACACAGGAAAATCATTAGTCCAGGCAACATTGAGATGGTAAGTCTTAGAAAAAAATACCTTAAATGATCCCAAGTTTTTTAAATCGAGCAGACTTGATAAAAGTAGCTAGAATAAATATTGAAATTAAAATTACGGGGCGGTGGGAGAGCCATGCAGAGAATTCAGAAGGGTGCGGCGTTTTCTAGCTGAACGAGGCTGCACATTGGGGGAGCTTTGACGAGAAAACTTATCCAAGACCAATGTGCTATAGCAAGCCTGTGAATTTTAAACTCATTTTCCGTATAATGCAGCCTTAGGTATCTACCTTTTAGTGGTGGATGGATGGTAGTGGCCTGGAGCTTGAAACAGCAGTAAGTTCATTATAAGAAGGAAAAATTCTTCATGGAATTGAGCAGCCAGTGCTAATTGAAAATAGGTATTTATTCCCCACCTTACTTAACATTTCACCGTCTGTAGAACAGGGCTGGTGAGCTGAGCTGGTTTGTGAAGCGGTCTGATGAGAAGTGTCGTGGAAGACACAACCACTGCTACTCCTGCAGCTTGGATTAATCCTGGTTTTGTTGAGTAACTGTATCTTAGCTATTTAACCATTGATTATTTAGCTTTATCATGTATTTTTGTATTTTGTTTGTCCTTTGTAAGAAACCTGTTGTACAACAAATAAATACAACAGAGATAATAAGTGCACTCTCACAAAAAGTTGTTGAATGCCTGTGTAAGGAAATTATTTGGAACTTAAGTAAATCATGTGTTCTGTTCTCTCATTAGGAGGTGTGAAAATTGCTGAGTTTGAGGTTATTAAGATAAAATTACAGTGAGAGTAATGAAGGTGTGACAAATTATAAAGGAAGGACTATCTCAGGGCGTTTCAGAGCAACAGTTAAGTCTTCACTTAGAGCATAAATAACGAACCCTGCCCTAGAAGGCAGTCTGAACGGTAACCCATTGCTTACGGGCATTGAACAACTGTGTGATGATAACGGACGTGTTTTCATGTCTGATAAATAATAATGTCCACTGTTTATTAAAACGACTCTTGTTATGCCATAAAATTTGCAAATTAAGCTTCCTGAACTTGGCAAAGCTTCTCCGCTTTCTTTTTACACAGGCTGATGCTGAAAAGTTTTCCATTAATTCTTTATTTAGGGGATCCTCATTGCAGGCACTGATGAGCAGAAAGCAAAGTACCTGCCGAGACTGGCATCTGGGGAGCACATTGCAGCTTTTTGTCTCACTGAGCCTGGAAGGTACTGGTTTTGTAACCATAAAAGCTTCAGAAAACACCCAAATTATTTCTTTTATTATTTTCGTCTTCATTACAGTGATCAGTTAATATATTAAATCTTTATTATTTGGTGCCTGTGGCTTCAGCATATAGGTCAATCTTTTATTTTTTTTTTTTAAAGGTACACTTCAAATCATGTAATTCATTTTTTCCCAATGTGCAGCTTATGGCAGTTTCCATGAAATCACAAACTGTTGTTCCCATCCCAGGGATTCATTCACTTTATTTCTGGCATTACTGAATATGCCTCGTAAGGACACTATGTGCTGGGTTAGAAATAACGTGCTGTGACTGTTCTAGGATACTTTCAGTTCTCCTTCAAAATTATTAAAGCCTGTATTGAAGGAGCTACCAAAATCAATAGGAAGAAATTTTGGTCTTTCCTTAGAGTTTAGAAGAGGCATCTTTGTAGCAGCAATTTCATTTCAAAGCTAAAGTTATATTTATTATGTTTATGCATGGACTGTTGCTAATGTTGCAAATTCCGTTAATGCAGAAGAGGTACAGTTTTCTTAAAAACACCCAGGCAGAAGGTTCCCTACACGATTGTGAAGGACTGAGACCAGCTGACTGAAGTTGAATCTCACTTGTCCATACAAAATCATAGTTTAAAACTGTCTTTTCTGAATTCTTGTCTGCTAGAATGACCCGCAATGAGCATTTGATGTACTTGCTGATTTTGATGTTGCTGTGATGTAGATACCTCCCAGCCATCAGTCATGGGTTTTACTCGACAGCCCTAGGCTGAGTTCTGACCCTTTGAAATCTCTCCCACTTGCAGGTCACATTTAAACTTGTACAGATGCTTCAACAGTGGTCCATGGAAGGGACTTGGAAGTAACACACAGGAAAAAAACCAGGAGCTGTGTTCTGAAGTTCTTCTAACTTCTTTATTTAGCCCAGTATTATTTAAAAAGATTGCTGATCTTAGTAACTTTAACTTCGGTCTTCTTAGAGCCTTAGTTCTAGTGCACAGAAACAATCATTTTTAGAACTGGATTTAGCAATCTGACCCTATTAAAATCCCAGCCGAGATCTGGCTGTTCCAGGAACGTAACAACTGTCTTCAGCTGGAGGCCCAAAGTGAGCTGTTGGGGCGTTTTAATTTGTGGAAGAGGGAGGGGGGAGATGATGTGCTGCTGCTTGATTCTGTAGTAAAGAGGTGATTGGAGAGGAGGTGTGAACTTTTAGTCACAGAACGTAAACTTCTGATTGCTTTGTTGTAATTCACCTTCTGATTTTGCTCCTGTAGAAAGTATTAGATGTGCCCAAGTGCTCATTGAGAGAGATTGTCACGTGTTTATTTTTCATTTCTCGTGAGCCTTTTTCGCTTAGGATATAAAACCAGGGTGTGAATTTTCGAGGAACAACCTAGACATTTTAAACTCAGTTGTGTTTTAGGATGACAGACTCAACGTGTAGCTCAAAAAAGTTGGTTACGTGCCATTCTGCACATTCTGGTCAGGTCATAAAACCAATAATGTACGCGTTAATCAGCAGAAATGTCCCCTCGGGTAACTGAAGCAGATTTCTTTAGAGTTAAATCTAGTAAGTTTCCATGTTAGTTAAAAACTTAAATTTATATACTACTATTTAATACCGCTGTAAACATTCCTTTTTAAAGGATGGGAAGAGGGAGAAGATGGAGTTTTGTTTTTGAAGGCATGTTTATTTCTTTAAACATTAACGACTCGTTTGGCTTGTAGCGGAAGTGATGCTGCGTCCATCCAGACAAGAGCAACCCTCAGTGAAGATGGGAAATACTTCTCATTAAATGGCTCCAAGGTATCCGCTCACAGACTGCACATATGACAGGTTTTTGTTACAAGTTTATACAAATCACCTCTGCCTTTTGCAGCATTGCAGGCAGGCGGTTTTACCAAGTCAGAGGGTAGCTGGGCAGCGGCATCACAATTTTGAGGTTTCCAAGCTAGTGGAGAATGCCCGTGTAAAAAGAGAACCCGTGTTGGTTTGGGGCCAAAGAGAACAGAAAAACGCATTGTGTAGGGAATGACCTTCACCAAACCCCTGGTAGGAAGGACAGGAAAAGCCTCTCCCAAGTTCCTTCTGTGCCGCCAGCTTATGGTGCTCAGCTTCAGGGAGGGGTGGGTAGTTAGTTAGTTAGTTAGTTAATTAGCCCCCTCTGTGACAGCATAGGCAAAAAGAAACCTGAAACCGTGGTCTCCCCTCTTCATTCTTCAGGCCAGATTTTGTAGGTATTTTTGAAAGAAAACTTGTCACTGAATTGGAAATAGGGCTGCTGGGAACGTTTGTGCTGAAAGAAACAAAGGCAAAATGAAACCTTTAAGAAAGGCAGAGGTGTACTGGGTTCAGCAGTATTTGGTACGTTGCAGGCTTCATCTCTGGTTGTTGATAATTTGTCTGTGATGTGAGGAGACCCGTCGTGTGGGAGAGGCCGTACATATGTGGCCTGATGCAGAGAATTGCTCATCGCAGCTGAAATTATTTTGGTCAGAGTGGTTCTACAGCCTGTATTACCCTCGTATCCCTCACGTGCCACGAGCGGCAGGATATACGAGCTGTTGTGAAAATGCACCATGAATTTTAATTTAATTCGAATCTATATTGCAACCTATTTTTGTAGTTGCTCTAAACTTCCCATTCTGTGGTCAACTTTCCTTGGAAATGTGTTCGCAAGAGGCAAAACCAGCAGCCGAACGCTCACCAGAACCCAAGGGAAGCAGCAGCAATTTGTCACTACTCTGCTCTTTGCTAGTCTGTTAGGAAACACTGAAGAACAGGGCTCACAAAATCAGAACAAATGTATTTCTTACACATCTTTCCTCTCAAAACAGGTGTGGATATCAAACGGTGGCCTTGCCAATATTTTCACAGTATTTGCTAGGACAGAGGTTGTTGATAAAGATGGACAACTCAAAGACAAAATTACTGCCTTCATCGTAGAGCGGGATTTTGGTGGAGTCACCCATGGCAAACCTGAGGATAAGTTAGGCATTCGAGGATCCAACAGTAAGAATCACTTAAAATTGTTAACAGAAATTATTGTAATGTTTCGATGTGTTTGGATAATCCGAATTCAGAGGCAAATTGATTTCTGCTCTGTGTAACAGGGTCAGTTTCATGTTTCTTTTCCCAGCTTTTCCCATGAGTCCTTCCCTAGTGCAGGGTCTGCAGTAAGACATCCCTGGTGTATCATTCTTTCCTGTGCGTGTGAAGCGTCCCCAACTACGCAGTGACACAAATTACTCAGGAGATTCCGTGACCAGGTGGCTTTAATCTAGAAGTCAGCTTTCACAGGCGGCTCTTAAGATCACCAGTGATTATAGTTTTTCACCTTCTATAATTGGGACTTGGCTGCTGTATCAGTGCCTTAAAATAGAGATAAAACTATAGTTCTCCAGTTACACAATGTCCGTTAATTACATTTTGAATATTTTACATCAGTAATTGATGTCAACTACAGGCTTTTCCCAAATTCTAACTTCTTTGGCAAAGCACATGTAATTCTGTCATAAACAGTGCATTAGGAAAACTACTTCTTGTTACTAAAAGAATCGGTTATGGCCTGAATGTCTTTTAAATATTTCTACATCATAATTCAACAGCTCTTCACTCTGTGTTTCAGCTTGTGAAGTACATTTTGAAAACACAAAAGTGCCCATAGAGAATGTCATTGGAGAAGTAGGAGGGGGATTTAAGGTAAGCAGTAAATATAACTACTGACGATTTTGAAAAGCCTGAAGGAGACTTTGGGTGGGTTTTTTTCTGTACCGAAGTTTCCTTATTGGTAACATGAATATTGCCAAGCTGAAGAATGCTGGAGGACGCGCTTCTTACTTTACCTTATGTGCTTTGTATTAATAGCGGAATTTCAGATTTGTATGTATTTCTTCTCAGTACAGTTACAGAGCTGGTTCCACTATTTGTTTGACTTTTTATTGTTTTTCATGGTGTGCTGTTCTCTTAGAAAAGGGAGCAAGTTTTTCAACAGAACTTCAGAACTGAATCAGGGAAATGTCTGCTGCTGTTGCCTACAGCCAGAATTGCGGAGTGTGTAGAAGGGGAGGGAAAGACATGCGCGTAACGGGAAGTGGTTGGAGGGAAGTGCAGGTCCTGTCCAGGCCCCGTGGCGGTCAGGTGGTTTTCCAGCGTTAGGCAATGGCACAGGAAAAGAACGGGAGAACACGGAAAGGCTTCCCTGGCACTGGCTCCTCTTCACTGCGCCAGAGAAGAGTGACTGCAGGAAAGCTACCGCTGGGCCCTTTGCTGGTGTAGCCTTTCTCTGACGTCCGGATTTCCAGAACTGTTCTTAGTGGTCCCTCTCAGTTTTCTTATTCCTTCTGTAGCTGGCAAGTCCAGAGCTAAACGCTGAATGCAACAGTTCTCTTTAATGTAGTACGCGTATTAAAGGATGATCTCTATGGTTTCTTCTTTAGATAGTTATCACAAATTAAAACGTAGGAGCAGTGACTTTTTTGCTGAATTTCTTTACAGCCTTTGAACTGAGTCACCCAGGTTTCTCTTGGTAAGAAAGAGTAATACTAGATTTCAGAATTTATTTTTGTACATTATTGATCTGTATTTCATTTCTACACCTTTCATTCCTGTTCCTTGTCTTTTATGTTGCTGAAAGGTATCCGAAGCAGGAAAGCATCTCTCGCAGGTCAGCTGCAGAGATGTTTAGCTTTGGCTGTTGTGTACACACATTAAACAATATTCTGTTTTTCTCCTGCCTCTGATAAACTTCACCAGCGCTGTTTAGTTTGAGTGGTGTTTGTCTAGTTGCAGATAAATGCATTTGTATCCGCATTTTACCTTAATGCGGTTGGAGTAGAGGATTACTTCCAGGTCACTGGTTCATCAGTATCTTGGATGTGGTAGGTCACCTGAAAAGCCTGGTTTAGAAGCATTGCTGCAGGGATGCCGCATGCTGCGGCGGCCAGCGTGAGGCGGGTCACAGGGCAGGAAGCGCATTCCAGTGACGAATGAAATCCAAGAAAGCACCAGAAGATGCAGCAAGAGGCAGCAGCCGGCGTGGCCCGAGGAGAAGGGTCGTGCAACAGCACTGCCTGAAAACCATTCCTTTCCTTCACAGGTTGCCATGAATATCCTGAACAGTGGAAGGTTTAGCATGGGCAGCGCGTCTGCTGGAATGATTAAAAAGTTGATAGGTGGGTGAATTGGGTGTTCTGGATTGCTGGATGCCGTGCAAAAACTGATATCCCTAAGGCATATAATGCAGTTAATTCAGAATAGTAACACGAGTCTTGTTCGGAACAACATCGCTATATTGTCAGTCATAACATGCTTTGACTTCTTTAAAACACTAAAATATTTTTATTTAAAATTTTTATTAAAAGCCTGTTTACAGTGTTTTAGCACTGAAGCTTTTTCAGTTCATATAGTGGAAATGTACTCCCTCTGTTTATTTTTTCTGAGGTAAAACGTTCTTACTAAGAGAACAGCCTGTGTACTGTTGCTTTGAGAAGGTGTCATCTCCTGTAACATCTCCCACTTGAATAACTGCCTCAAAGCTTATACACAGCAATAAGTAATAAAATTGATTTCTACCCGAAATAGTAACAAAAATCCCTGTATAAAGCAATCCCTGTATAAAGCAATCAATCAGTTAGCACTAAAACGTGCCTTCTCTGAGAGAGCAGGTTCCCCCCTCAGGTTGTTGGTTAAAAGCCTTTGGCACACTGTTCCCAGCCTTGAGCAGCACCGTCGCTTTGGGGCGTTTGTCACCAAGTCCAGCCGCTGCGGCTGCGCGGGGGTCCCGGGGCAGAGGTTGGCGGGTGACAGTCCGTCACAGAAGGCGGCTGTGGGCAGGGATGCTCCCTCCCAGTTACAGTTCCGCTGGTCTGAGATGGATTTTTTTTTTTTTTTTTTAAAAGAAATGACAGCAGAGTATGCTTGTACCCGGAAACAATTCAATAAGAAACTGAGTGAATTTGGATTAATTCAGGTAATAAACTAAATCTCTGTGCTTTGTATTGACTAAGTGCAAGAATATATATTACGTTGGGGTTCTTTTGGCTGTACTGGTTTAGAAATGGCTAGAGGTATTAAATTTGTGTAATCTCAGGCCAGACTTCTGTACACTGATCTTTTAAATGTCTAGAATGGTAAACGTAATGAATAAGGATGTGTGTGTTTAGATTTTTCATGATTGTTTTGCAGTAGTGCTTTTTATTAATTAGTATTTCATAACATGTTAAACATACGAAAACGGCAGTTGTGCTTTTAAGTTTCAGGCTTGACTGTGGGATTTTGCATCTGAATTACTGTATGATTCCTTCGCTACTGTTTGGCAGGAGAAGTTTTGTTTGATGGCTGTGAAAGCGTACGTGATGGAGAGCATGGCTTACCTCACCGCAGGGATGATGGACAGGCCCGGCTTTCCGGACTGCTCCGTGGAGGCAGCCATGGTCAAGGTAACTCATTGCATTGGAAGACTTGCCTACGGCTTTACACTGGTGCAGGCTAACGCCGCTCCGGGTTTCCCATCTACATTTCATATTGCTGAGAGGCGCAGGTGTTACATTTAGACATACGATACAAAAACCTCGGCTAGGTGAAAAAATAGACAGTACTGTTTTCTCTAGGTCCCACGTACTGTTGAGTACCTCTCAGTCAGGCTTTTGTCACCATACGAATAAAAACTGCATACAAGAGGTTTGGAATATCATGTTCCTCTGGAACTCAGTTTTTGTGGCCTCACAGGGCAGGAGGAGTAAAAGGGCGGTGGGTTACAGCTCCAGCTGCAGCCCGGCTCAGCCCCGTCCGTCCTGCCTTGGACAGAGAGGGAGCTGGAGCCGGGCCCTCTCTGCCGGAGCGTCGCCGTTGGAGGCTGGTGCTCCCTCGAGGAGGACGCACGGATTGTCGGCCCCCGTTGATGGTGCTGTACGGTGTGGTCGGCGCAAAAGAACTCCTGTCCTGGTGAATCCGGGCTCCAGCCAGGCAGCTACAGCTGGTCTTCCCCTTCCTGGCTCTGACGCTCCTGGGAATGTTTCCTTGTAGGGAGGCTTTTGTGGATTGCAAGGAAACTATTTAAGTTTGACCGAAGTACACACCCTGAGCCCCAGTACGAGCTATTTGAGGCAAGCTTTTAACAGGGCTGCTGTAACAGCGGTACAAAAGGTTACAGCGGTGTCACGCAGCTGTACTGTCTCGTCCGGATTTGCTGTGTCGCGTGGTGACTAAAATACTGCTCAACGGCAGGTGTTCAGCTCTGAGGGTGCCTGGGCTTGCGTGAGTGAAGCACTGCAGATTCTCGGCGGCCTTGGCTATATGAAAGATTACCCCTATGAGCGCTACCTCAGGGACACCAGGATACTGCTGATCTTTGAGGCAAGTAGCAATACACTGGTTTTACTGGGAACTGGAATTCACACTCTCACATTCTGTAAACCTGAGCTGAAGCCCGAGTTTTCAGTTGAACAGGCCTTCGTTCCTTTAGTTGCAAAGTCTGTAACAGTTAGAATAAGACTAAAGAACTAACCTTGTTCTCTTTGGAGGTGTGGCTACTTCCCTATAGTGAAATGAGCTGTGGTGGCTTCTATAGACTAACCACAAAGTATGAATTGCAGTAGGAACTGGCTCCAGCTTTGCCTCTAAAAAGAATAAATTGGTAATATATATACATGGTGGTATATATGGAATTTTATATATATATATATACTGGTAATGTATATACAGGTTCTTCAATATTTAGAAACTTTCTGAATATTTTTAACACAATATGCAGGTGTTTCAAATGCACTGTCATGCCAAAACTCAGTCCCAGTTCATGGCTTTGGTTTGTTGTTGTTTTGGACAGACTAAAGGATTCTAAATTAGCATAAAAGCCTAAAATTATTTCAGTTGACAAAAGTAACTCATCAGTTTACGTTCAGTAAATGGTGTTAATGGCATGCGCTGACTCAGGCTGAAATCAGAGCACCGAGCTGCCTGAGCAGGAGCCCTGGGAGAAGGAAGTTGGCCGTCTTGCTTTGTAGCAAGCACATTTTGGAAGCTTTTTGCTGCCTTTATTCTCCTGTAGCCTTACTAATGTGAGTGGTAGGATTTGGGAAGAGGTATGGCAAATTTTAATCTTTAAACAGATTTCACTAATAGGATTTTCTTTTTTTATCTTGTGGTTAAGCTGCTCTGTCGGTGCCTAGACTTGAGTAACCTTTCCTCTTGTGTGCTTCTCGCAAGCGGAGTAGGGAAGCTCATAAAAGATTAATTTAGAAGTTTAATTAACTTACTGATGTGCATTTCTTTTTTTAAAAAATGGTTGGCTGTGAAACGTATTCTGTTTCCAAGCTGGATTTTCAGTGACCGTTCATCTGTACCTCTGAGCCAGACTCACAGACTTGATCTTTCTTGATGGGCCGTTCAGGAAGGATCATTTACCTCCCGGTGTCAGGAGGGCAGAGTCTCAGCTGCACATTAACGCAAGCAAGGATGTTCAGCGTGCTGTTCAGTTTGCAAATGCGGGTGTGCTTATCTCCTGTAAGGAGGAGGAGTCAATTGCAGTATGGATAAAAGAGGAAAAGCAGCCAACCTGTAAGGTCATGCTCCTGCATCCTGGGGGGTGGGACGTTTATGAATTCTGAGCAGTAAAACCAAAACGAGATGTAGGAGGCGCTGTCTAGACTGGCTGAAGCAGGGAAGACCTTTCACGTTGGACAGGTTAGAGTAAGTCTTGTTTAAAAAAACAAAGCAGCACACCGTTGGGATTCCTGTCATTCACCTCATTTTTCTCACTGGTCCCAACAATTGTATAAAGAAGTTGCTTTTCTGCTAAAAAGGGGAGATTGTGCTTAACCTCGCTGGTTCCCTTGGCCTGGTTGTGGGGACCTGCCAGCGGATGAGCTGAATGCCGTTCGCTGCAGGCAGGGACAGAGTCCTCGTCCCAGATCTGCGTCTGTCGGGTGCTGCGTATGTGCACGTACACACGGGAACGGACCAGACGTTTCCTCTGAGCTGTAGCCTCTCTCACGTGGCCTGGCCCTGCCTTGCGGCGGTTTTGACACTGAGCTAATATTCGGTGTGCTTTTCAGCCTTCGGTGTTTGGATCCTTATTCTTCAGCCTCCCAGGTTAAACCAATCAATCACATGATGGATTCCCAGCCGTCAAATTGTACAGTATCACCTTAATGCCTCGGTCTGCACTTGCTTTCCAAACAGGCCTACTGAGCAGCGTTGCAACTGCTTAGCTGTTCCTTTACTGGAACACGCAGAACTTAGATTTCACGCAAAGTGCATTTTTCGTTGTAGTACATACGTATGTTTAATAGAGAGAGGCTCAGCTTCTTCACAGGTAAATCAAATCAGAATTTATAATCGAGATAAAGCAAAAGGTAGCAAACATTTATGGATGGATGAAGAGTAATCTTTTAATAGCAGAAGGGTAGAAAGGGAAGCCTGGCAAGAGAGACCTGCTTGGAAAACATTCATTAATGTTGTAGACTTTGTAATTATCTAAAGAACCTGTCTTCAAAATTAAACATATACTTTTATAAAAAATAATTAATAGAGTGTTTAGTCTGTGTTGCTTGCTTCTGATATCCCTGGCCCTTTTAATTTAGACATTAAAAGCAATTTTAGAAAAAAAAAAAGTATACCAAACATTAGCACAGCATATCTGGATTTTTAAATACTGAAAATACTTTGTACTTGATACTGACTTCACTTTGTATTATGTTTTTTACAGGGAACAAATGAAATTCTGCGAATGTATATTGCTTTGACGGGTATGCAATATGCAGGCAAAATCTTAACTGACAAAATTAAGTATGTTCTTATTTGTTGCTAATGTTTTTAATAAACTAAACAGAATCTGATAACTGTTTAACTGTAACTAAGAGGGGAAACTGTAGGAAAAAACCCACAGTACTTTTCAGTGCATTATCTGTCTAAAAGATCAATGTTACAGGGTGCTTTTTTTCTTTTTCATTGGATGTTTTATAGATTTGGGAATCTTGGCCTTATTGTATTTTATCTTACAATTCCAGCTTGTGTAAAACTCTGTTTCGCAAGACCAGTACCGAAAATTCTGTAACTTCAGGTTCTATAACAAAGTTTTATTGGTGAGACAGCTGTATTGTATGTATTGAGTACAGATACCGGTCTCTGGAATTTATTGTATTTTTGAGAGGAAGTGGATCATGTTGTACAATTCCAAGGCCCTATAGTTGTTCTCCAGACTTTTCATGGTAAAATGGAGCAAAAGACTTGATGATTCATAAACTGGAGGGGTTTGGTAAAGCATTTAGAATTTCACCCGGTTACCCGAACCTGCTGAAGCTTCCCTGGCAAACCAGGAAACAGCCTTTAACAGCTGCTGTTTGCCCAACCTTTCAGAGAGATCAAGAAAGGAAACGTGGGAGTGGCGCTGGGGGAGTTTCTAAACAGATTACGGGACATGATGGGCAGAAAAGTGGATTACGGGCTAGTTGGCGACCGCGGAGTGGTGCATCCCAGCCTCCAGGTAAGGGCCGGGGCGGGGGGAAGACACTGCTCCTGCATCAGGTGCAGACGCTGGTCTTCCGTACCTGATGCCCTTCACTGCTTGTCACAGCCTGGTACCCTCCATACGCGGAGCAAAACGCGTGCTTAGGAACAGAGATTTACAGAGTTAAGCAGATGCTTGTACCTTTCTCAGGGGTAAGGACTTAGTTACAGCTGTTATATGGGTACAGATCAAGGTAAAGCGAGGACTGCTCTAAGTTTGTATTTATACCAATTCCGGGTTTACAGCCATTTTAGTAATTTATATAAAATTGAGCCTTCGCAGTATTAGAGTCTTTGTTCGTAATGGTCTGTTGCTGCCCTTCCTAATAAGCTCAGTTACAAAACACAGTGCTTTTTTCCTGTTCAATAGTGACACAGTTTTAGGTAAGAATATTTCTGTGAACTATGTGTACGTACTTGCTTAATCACTCAGTAAGCAATTTTTATGACCAAAGATGAATGTTCTGTTAATAGAAAACAGAGAAGTTATGTTTTCCTATGATGTTTAGTGACTTGAAAAACTAAGAAAATTATTTTTACCGCTGTGTCAGTATCCCTGTCCCCCGCGGCGGGTATTTCAGGCGCGGAGGTAAGAGGATTTGCTGGGACTGGCTAATGGTGGCTGTTCCGTAAGGCCCCTCCTGCTGCGTCCTGCGGTGCCCCCGCAGTGCGGGGGGATTGTGGGACCTACAGCAATCCTCACCTGGCTGGAACCCTACGTTCGAGTTTCCTCTGAACAGCTTCAGACCCACTTACTTGCCTTCATATTACAAGAATGAGCATAATGGATTAGTTACATTTATATATTAATAAAAGCCAAATATGACACTGGAAATTTTCTTCCTACTTAATACCAGAATTTGAGACTATTGGTGAATTGGCACAGTAGCACCAGAGGATCGTGATTTTCAGGGTTTCCATAACCTGCCGTGCTTAGAATTAGAATTAGGTTTGCTGTGCAGAACTAAACATTGCATAAGAATTTTTCAGATTATTATTTGCATAAGCACAAAGACTACACTGAAAAGTTACCAAAAGTAAAATTTAGACTATTTTAAGGCATATTTTATAGAGAAAGAACAGTGCCCGTCTAGATTTCAGCAGCAAACTGGATGAATGTTAAAAAAACCAGCGCTTGCCAAGAGAAAATCTAGTATTAGTCGGGCTTCACGATACCAGAACTGCATCTAAACAGTGATTATTTTTTTCCCCTCGGAAAAGAATGAACATTTTATGATACCATTCCTGTGCTTGCAGTTTAGCAGTGTCCTTTTTTAAGGGGGTGAGGGACTGCTTGTTTTTTCCCTTAGAAGACTGCTCAAATTGTTGCATTTCCTCTTTTATTTTATAGGAAAGTGGCAAGAAACTTGAAGAAAACATTCATTATTTTGGAACTACCGTGAGAGGCCTGCTCAGTAGGTTTGGCAAGGTAACTGCTGTTTTGTACTGTTACCTGCGTTATTGAATAGTTTATCCTCAACCAAACTGGCCTCGCTAGAATCTAGTGGGGACAGTGTGTATGGCAAGAGCCAGGACTTTCTTCACACAACACAGTTCCATTCAATAGGAGAAGATACACTGACATTCTATACGCAATGTAATGGACAATTTATGTTTAAAAAGAAACAAAAAAAAAAAAACAAAAAAGAAAAAAACAACACCCAAAAAACAGCAAACTTGGTGAATGAGTTGTTTCTTCTTCCTCTGTAAGCACAAGTCCTGCCAGCCCCAGTGACTGTTGTAAGTACTCGCCGTCAGCAGTCACTCACCCCATTTCCAAGTTCCCAAAGGAAGAGCCGTGCCGGCAGCTTTCCAGTTTGGGCTCTTCATCCTTACCGTACAGCAAGCAAATCTCTAATTATGCCATGCAAACGGTGGCGTTGAAATAGGAGAGGCTGAACTTGGAATACCCTGGATTTTCAGTTTTGTGCCAGTTAATCTGATGTGTTCTGAGAAAGCTTATCAGACCAGGCTCCACCACATTCTACTTTACCTACACTTTTTGAACAGGTTTAATCTGTTTGGTACTTTAATTGCAGGGATTTTGGCATTTACCAAAGCGGTTTCAAGACACAGTAATTTTACTGTTGGCTGCAGCCAGAAAGACTGTTAGAGGGTGGAACATAGTTAATCCAAAACTTCATAGTTTAAACGTAGTTAATCCAAAATCATTAAAAGGCAGAGCATAAATTAATCCAAAACTTTCTGACTTAGGGTAGAAATTTTATTGTAATAACTTACCTGTCTGTGCTAAATAAGTATGACCCTACATACAAAGTATGAAGAAAGTGTTTGGTTAAAGTTTTAAATTTACGAACTACAAGCTAATAATCATTTTTTTACTCTTCTAGACAATAGTGGATGAGCAGTTGGTTCTGAAGAGAGTGGCAGATATAGTCATTAATTTATACGCGATGACCGCAGCCATTTCCAGAGCAAGCCGGTCCATCAGCATCGGGCTCAGAAACCACGACCATGAAGTAAGCGTACTTTCGTATCACTTGTACACATTTAACGTCTGCGCTCCTTGGGTCATGTAGCTTAACAAGCTGTATTTAGTACGGTTCTGCCTCAGCAAGCGTTGTGCGATAGAGGCACTGCCCCACCTCAGCGCTCCCCTGGCAGTGCTGCAGCCCGGCTGCATTTTGCAAGGCTCCAACCAGCTCCTTTGCCTGGACGAGCGGCTTCCCCTCGACTGGGAATCCTGCCCGAGCAGGACGCTGCCCTCAGAGTGCTCTAAGCCGGCATCGCTGATGGCTCAGCCTTCGCAAAACCTCAATGACAAATAGCTTTCGGTACACTTAAAAGTACACTCTGCATTTGTTACGAATTTGCATCTACCCCAGCAAACTCCCGTAAAACCGACAGTGCACCAGACTGTTTCTAACCTGGTTGGTGCGGGAGTGCAGTGACCACACCAGCTGCCTCGCGGGTGCTCCGAACACACGGGTTGCATGCTGTCCAAGTATTTAAATATTTTAACATATAGGCACACATTTATGAATAAATGACAAATGTGCATGTTCTCTTAAACCTGCTAATGCCGTGCAGTTCTTCCCAAAGTCTTCCCATATAATCATTAGTAAAATATAAAATCAACAGTGTTTTGACAATAAATTTATTGACAGTAAAGTGGCCGTTTGTCACAGAGGTCACTTAAAGTTTCACGGTAACGGTTATGCTACAGGACAAGTAAAATTGCTACAATTAAGTGTTAGACAAATCCAAAGTGATGAACCTTTGTCTCCAGTGCCCTTGAGACTTCGCGTTTTGTGTGTGTGAGCCCCTTCCGGGATCGTTCCCAACAACGTCTTCTAGTCAGCTTGAGGGAAGGGGTCACCCCAGCTCTGCCACTGGGCAGCTGTGGGGCAAGAACAACCACCAGGTTGTAACCCATGTGACCAGCTCGCAGGGCTCCGTTATCAAGAGGCAAAACTAGACTTTCAGAAGTTTAAATTACTGTATTTTTGCTACATTGTTTTATTTATGAAATTAATTTCCTAGTTTTAAACTGAGTTTTACTGTTTTCTCAGGTGCTTCTTACAAATATCTTCTGCACAGAAGCGTATTTCAATAATAATTACACCATGGCTCAATTAGAAAAATGTAAGTTCTATAAAATAAAATACATGTAATACTCTTAGGGCTTTCACAAACTCTAATCAAAAGTAGGTGGTTTTGATGTGACCAACAAAACAGTTTTGCTCTGCTTTTAACTCAGATGAGGAACAGAACTGGTACCAGTTGAAAACAGACTCTTCATTTAATGGATAAAAAAACCTGCAGTGATTCTTTTTTCCCAACTGTGGGGAGGAATGTAAAAATTTATCAGTAGCAAATACTCCTGTAAAGATAATATTAGATAACAATAACAAAAAAAAAAAATTTGGTTAAGTGCTGACCAATTGGGCATTTGCACTGTGAAGCTCAGTCTGCAATAATCAGTCTTTTTTCGAAGATAATGTTGAATTATTTCCTGGCACTTGCTTTTGGTACTTCAGTTAACTTTCCTCCTGCATCTCCACAGATGCAGATGAAAATCTGGATGACTGTATTAAAAAAGCTGCGAAGCAGATACTGGAAAAGAGAGCGTACACCTGCTCTCACCCCCTGGACAGGACGTTCTGACTGCTGCCCTGGCAGGGAGACTGATGAATGTAAACCAGTGGCTGATTTTCTGCAGTTGAAGTATTTGCACCTTAAAAATTAACTATTTCGTGAGTATACCAAATGTAATTAGCTGCAACTGTGTAAAATAAAATTTCTAAACACAACTTCATATAAAGAGGATAAATAAAGAAAATTTATAAAATCTCAAGTTACCATATTCGATGTCTGTTTCCTTGGAGCTAAACAAAGACAGCCGAGGGTCGGAGGGTGAGATGTGTTTTCCCAGGGAAGGGATTGGGTGTTTTTTGTAAGTATCTTTAAGCTTAAATCAGCTACTTAAGTGTAGAGAAGCACTGAAAGACTTGCGGAATCAGAAGCATTTGTTTTGGAAGGGACCTGCTGAGCTCATCTTGTGTGGGCAGCAGCACCAGCTACAGTCAGCCTTCTCCAGGTGAGGTTTGAGCGTCCCTAAGGTGGGGGTTTCACTGTCTCTCAACGTTCCCAACGTTATCCCTTTCATTTAATCAGAACTTCTCCATGTTCTGTTCTTGGCCTTGGTCTTAAGCCTTACACTGGCCCCTTTGTTTTGTGTTTTACAAACAATAAATAGGGGGGTTTATTTAAGTATAAGCTGTCAGCTCTGTTAGAAGACCTCACAAGACAGTAGATTTTTTTTTTCATGAGCATTATTCAGACCTGATGACAGTTTACACGTTTTCCCCTCCCCTCTTGCTAACCGCAACGTGTAATTTAGCTACCTCTTACCTATCCCAGGAGGTCAGTATTATCCACTGACACATTCAACAGTGTCCCCATAGTTGCCTTTGGGGATAATCCCAAAGGTGACCAGAGGAGGGCCACGAGGATGCTCAGAGGGCTGGAGCACCTCTCCCATGAAGACAGACTGAGGGAGTTGGGGTTGTTCAGTCTGGAGAAGAGAAGGCTCCGGGGAGACCTCATTGTGGCCTACCAGCATCTTAAGGGGGCCTACAAGAAAGCTGGGGAGGGACTTTTTAGGGTGTCGGGTAACGGTAGGACTAGGGGGAATGGATTAAAACTAGAGATGGGTCGATTCAGAATGGACGTTAGGAAGAAGTTCTTCACCATGAGGGTGGTGAGACACTGGAACAGGTTGCCCGGAGAGGTGGTGGGAGCCCCATCCCTGGAGGTGTTCAAGGCCAGGCTGGATGGGGCTCTGGGCAACCTGGTCTAGTGGGAGGTGTCCCTGCCCGGGGCAGGGGGGTTGGAACTAGATGATCTTTAAGGTCCCTTCCAACCCTGACAATTCTATGATTCTATAATGTGCTGGCCAGATTTCATTAGGAGGGCAATTATTTGGGGTCACAGATAAGCATTACCAGCTGTCTGTTTACCAAGTTACCTGCAGCCAGAATAACTTCGCTCTAGTGTATCGGTCTGGAGAGGGTCTTGGTGTTGTGTGAGGATGGTGGTGCATCCTCCTCTTGCAGCTTGTTCTCTCTGGTGAATTAATGACTGTTTATAGCAAAGTAAAGTAAAGTAACCTGGGATGAAAGAGGACTCTCAGATTAAGCTGTATCACTTTATCTCCAAATTCCATCTAGAGTTGCAATTTTTCAATTAAAGATGTTTACTAAACACCACTGAATCTATAAAATAATTGACTGTAATAGCCCATGAGCTCACCGCTTTCATCAGTTACTACTATGTTACTTCATTTTTGTTGCTCAACAGCTCTTGGGAGAAGGGTGATTTGAAGCAGGAATGTTGACCATCAAGTGCAGTGACATTTAAAGCTTGGTGTGGGCTCTGGCAAAATATTACTAACAAACAGCTTAGTAGTTGTGAATGGGCTAACAACACAGACGACAGTAAGTAATGGTGTTAGCGAACGCCCTCATCTCTTAGATGCAGCTCTGCCTTATCTTTGGAAGAAAAGAGACCAGGCATGAAATGACAAATCTAGTGGTCAACCTAGTAAAATACCAGGTTCAACACAGGCACTAGTGAATCATCATTTCACAAGCTGACACTCAACAGGCCGAAGTCTGACCTTGTTAAGCCTGATTTAGATCTAGTGTGGGATCCTGAAAGATCTCATTTCTGCAAGAACTGCATAATTAAATGAAGTGAAGCAGTATCTTAGACTAGGTGATGGCATGACAGCAAAATAAAGGCCAGGACTTGTCTCCCACAATGAAGAACAAAATACCAGTGAAACCACTTTACATTTGTTCCATTTGTAATTGAGAGGGTAACTACAGCTTTCCTGTTAATGCAAGAGTTGCTGTCTGATATAGTTTAATTTTGAAAGCTCAAGTAACATGAAACTTCTTCAAATTTCTAGCAGTTTTAAATTAAACTGGAAAGGTAAAAATTGCTCTCATGGAACTTAAATTTATGCTTCTTAGATTAGAAATACCGCAGCCTACGTTTTCCAGTGTAAGGCCAAGGCGTATGAAGCGTCAGTGGCTCTGACGGCTCTGTGGAAAGCTGCATCTGTGACCATTCAGGTAATACATAGTGACACCCAGGGCCAGTGTTCACCAGTGACAAACCTAATTCCTTAATTCTAGAGTGTGGACTTGAAAGGGAGACCTCCCAAGAATGCCAAGTTGGCCTGTAAAATTGCATTGTCTCTTGGGATACATCCCAAGAAGTTAATTTATCGACCCAGTAATTTATGTTTATAAAGTCTGTAGGGCCCACTTGTGCTATTTCTAGCAGTTAGGTTATCATACTTGAACTCTGCGCCTTGGAGTTTTCCAAACTTCTCGTGCCCTCTGGTGTGGCAGGGGATAACCCTCTTGTGCCACTTCAAGCTGTGCTGGCCATCAGGACCTGGTGCAAAGCCCCTGGCGATGCTCTTGCCGCTTCCCGGGAGGGCATCCCAAGGGGTGTCACAGGGCTGGGTGTCCCACACCAGCAGGGCTGGGAGAGGCTGGGACAAGGAAATAGCGGCTGTTGAGGTGCTCAGCCAGCGAGGTGTTAAAAAAAGGCAGAGGTGAGGAATGTCTGCCTACCCAGAAAGCTGTGGGTGCCTTTGAGCTCCAAGGCAAGGCCATTTTTAAATGCACAGCTTCCCCAAAACATGGACAAGACAAAACTATGGCAGCTGTTGCACACTCATATTATCACATAAATGAGCCCCAGAGCATTTGTCTTACAGGCAAACTACAACGTTGGAAATGTACACAGCTAAAGCGCACAGTGCTCAAGCTCGTGTGGGCTTACAAGCCTGGATTTGAGATCAGTTTTAAATAAAAACATCATGAG
The DNA here is from genome assembly GCA_013398915.1 of Dromas ardeola. NCBI lineage: Eukaryota > Metazoa > Chordata > Aves > Charadriiformes > Dromadidae > Dromas > Dromas ardeola. The sequence continues at coordinate 308,868 of VYZM01011546.1, read as the reverse complement.
CGACCTTTGTGCTTCAAAAACTTCTGATGTAAATCACAAGCTGAGTCTTGGTGCTAAGTGGAAAAAAAAAAACCAAAATAAACACACAAAACCCAACCAAGCCAAGCCCAACACCTGCCAGGTTAGTCAGCAAAGATAAAGCTGCAGCTTGGAAGCGCCCACAGCCGTCATACAGCCCTCAGGGTTTGCTTGCCTCACAAGTGAGTAGAACTAGCAGAAATTGTCCCAGTAATCAAACAGCTGCACCAGGCAAGAGCTGAGAGACTAAGTATACCCGGCAGCAGGATTTGACGGTGAGAAGCGAGCATACGTAACTCGGTTTGCAGCTTACACTCACAGAAGGCCAAATAAAGCAGCTGGTTTGAGGGCCAGTCCAGCAGTTGAAGCAGGTACAGGAAGCCTGATTGATTACCATTTTTTTAAACAAAGTCCGTATTTGCTTTTATAGCAAAAAGTAAATGCTGTTCAAGATACAAGGCCTGTGCCGAGGAAGAGGCTGTGTCCCTCTGTGTGCTAAGAGAAGACGACCTCGTGTCGGTTCCCAGCTCGGGGAGGGCGATGTGGAGCTGGACCCCAGCGCAGGGATGAGCAATGAGCCCTGGGGAAGGGGGGGCCGGAGCGGTGGCGGGATGGATGGAGCGCACCATCCCTCTGGGAACCAGCAATGCCCAGCCCTGCACGGGTGGTACCAGCTGGCATCAGCCAGGCACCCTCCGCAGGGAATTCCGCCGCTTATACAGTGTGGAGGAAAAGCTACAGCACTTGGCAACCGGCTCTAAGCTGCTACAGCAAAGAAGATTTAATAAAAAAAAAAAATCAGGTGAAGGAGGAGTCGATCCAAGAGAGACAAATCGGTGGAGAACACAATAGCGTAAGAATGCGCAGATGATAACAGAAGGCAACGGCACCAAACTCACTCATGGAGCTGAGATACTGGGTTCCCCCTTCTGAAAACAATCTTACATAAAAATAAGCATAAAATAAATGATGATGTGATAACGTGACTCTGGATGTTTAGCCTTAATATATCCATCATGTTTAAATTCGATGTTCTTGAGCAAAGCACATCATCCAGCAAGGACATTTGCTTTCTTTTTCTGTCAGAGGAAAAACACTGTACTGGAAAAGGAGGGTAGTTTGGAAGTTATTAAAAGGAAGAACTAAAAATACAGTGCTTTTTTTGGGGGGGTGGGGGGGTGGGGGGGGTGGTGTTTGTTTTGTGGTTTCGTTTTGCTTTTTAGCTTTTATCCAAAGCAGACCCTCGGAAGTTAATGCCCGTAACAGCTCCTTTGTAAAGGGCTGTCTTTGCAAAAGAGTAGTGAGCCAGAAATGTCTCCCCATGGGCTTCGAAGGCTTGAAAAACGTGTTCAAGAAACCTGGGACAGGACCGAGGCAAAGCTGACTGCCATGATTAGAATGTCATGAAGTGCAAGATGTAAGTCAGCTAATAAACTAATAAGCGTATTTATATGCAGTCTAGCCGAAAGGGCTGTGTATTGGAATTACAGGAACCAGGCAAAGAGCCCAAGATGGCCAAGTTTCATGGTCTGAACAGCCAACTCAAAACGGGCGGCCAAGCGCAGGGAGCACAAAGGGATGCGCAGTTCAAAGCCTGACAGTGTGAGCTGCGCAGGCCAGGCAGCTTGCCGCCCAGTGGCCACTTAATACAAAACCTGGCACTCAGAATATTGA
>VYZM01011546.1:268768-307155 GCA_013398915.1 Dromas ardeola | reverse complement strand
AAAAAAAAAAAAAGGCAGGTGGGTGGCAGTGAGTTGGCCTCCAAGGTTTAAATCTGCTTTTGTTAACAACATTCTCGTAGTTCCTGTGTTTGTTTTTCTAGAGCGTTTGTAGCCAAGAGTGAGCTTCAGTCCCTTTGACCAAAATCAGCTTTAAAAGGACACCGGGGGCTGGGTCAGTCGTTTATACGCAAGCACGGCCTATCATTCAGCCGACAAAAGAACAGTTAGGTGCAGGCCACCCATGCAGCTTTTCATATTAATGAGCACAAATCCTTTACTCCTGCAAACTGGGGTTTCTGTGTGGGATTTTCGCACCACCAGGCTGCAGGGCAAGGCTCTATACAGCACCATGGTAATCAAGGGGACACATGGTGAGACATTTGGCATCTCGTCTATACAAGTGCCTCGGCCCCTACCTTTCATCAGGGGACATTACAATTTCTTTTGGAGCTGCTAAGCCAGCTGGCCAAAAATTGCTCTTCTGTTCTCACCCACTGCACACTGACAGGCAAGTTAGTTAATTGAACAGAAATTCCCCCCCTTCCTCCATTATCTCTGGCCATCAATGCAAGGAAATAAAAAAAAAAAAAATAATTTTGTGCCTGGGCTGATACGTTTTTCTAAGAGCTTTGTAAGACCGAGTCAACCAGTGCTATCAACACCAATTTTAACAAATATTTTTACTTCAGAAAGTATTGTGCTAACTGAAGAGTGTCCCACGATATCTGCCTCCCCCAAAGCGCAGGGCAGCTGCTGCTGCTGCACAAAGGTGGGGGCCAGGCTCAGTTACCCTTTACCTTCAAAACTGGTCCTGCCTTCCTGCGTGAGAATTTCAGAGGTTCATCTTTCAGAAGTCCTCGGCGCGTCTGAGGCTGAAACCTGGCTCTTGGCCCACAGGTGGGTAACTGGGCTGCTGTGCAGCGCTGGTGGGCTTTCAGCTTGGTGTCATCAAAGGTAGTTTGCAGAATCCGAGTAGCATCTTCACAAGGCCAACAACAGACTGTAAAAGAAAAACCAGGCAATAGAAACCAGTTAGACGGAAAAGATAAGTTCGGGCTGTTTGAACTAAAAAAAGTAGGCTAAAAACCCCTCCTGCAACGAACAGCCTTTCTCCCACGGATTCCACTGGAAGAAACGATAAGGCGTCACAACAATGGCTAGTGCCCACAGCAAAGGTACAAAAGCTGTCCTGTGGGCTCCATAAAACACACGTGAGCGTGGAATTACCCTGACTGCTTCCAAAAGCGTTTCTCTCCAAGAAGCACTTGAGAAGAACCGCACTAAGCAAGTGTTTTGCTAGTGGCGGGGTAACGTGCAGCAGAAAAGTCGTAAAAGAAAGATGAAAGATTCCAGCAGCCACAATAAATCTATTATTTTCTGCTTGTAAATATTACAGTGACTCTCAGTTGGTTCTGTGCAAAAAGAAAGACTTTTCAAAATAACCGTTTCATAATGCAATACAACTTTGTTACTGTTTGTGGGAGACCATGAGGTTATACGCTGAGCACCTCACCAAGGCACACCACAGCGCGCAGATTTAACTGGCTCATCTCAGGCCCCCTCTGGACCAAGTATCTGGTTTTGCTCACAGTCGGTGAGGCAGCTTTTTGTCTGCCCTTGGTAACTAAAGCTGATTGTCATCAGGCTGTACGAAGGAAGATCAGGCAGCCAATAAAGCCAGCTCTACAGAAGAATAAACCAAGAAGGATGTCCTCCCTGTCGTATTTTACTACAGACAAAGGAAGTAAGACCAAGAAGCTGGGTCAATGGAGGGGTAAAACTGCAGTATGGCCAAGGTTTTACATCCTAAGATGCTTCATTTGCTCAAGTACAAACAGTTTTGCAGTACATGGATCTCCTTGTTAAACCTCTTTGCATTCAAACTCCCTTCCTCAACGGCAGAACTCAACAAGCTTCAGGACCACGTGTCAGTGCTTCAAGTTAAAACCTTTGTGATTAGTTAATTTTACCAGATCCATTACCAGTCTGTGGGGCTGTTGTCATGAAGAGCTCAGGTGGCTTCTTATAAAGATCGAAATCAATGTGCCGTTTGTCCCAGCTCCATCTGTCTCGTGACAGCACTGGCTCCATGTTAGCATGCAGAGCATTCTCCTGCCATTTCTAAATGAAAATTGAATCCCTTTAAGAAGACAGGCCAAAATCACCAGGGAGGAGTCACAAAATGAAGTTAGCCAGATTCTGGGGTAGCGATCTACCAACTACCATAATAGGATCTTACCGAAGTCCAGACCTCACTGCACAAGACTACGGCTTTTCACTTTTTTGCGTTTGATACACATCAATAAGAACAAAAATCCATTTTGTGAGCAAGTTGCTGATACTCTAGTACGGAGCTGATATCTAACACCCAGGCACTTACAGTATACTTGAGAAATACCTGCCAGGGGATTCAATTTCATATTTATGTCACATTTCTCTGCAGTGATATAAAGGGTCTGAAGCACTTTGCTGTATTTCATACACAGCTGCTAAACTTGCAGGCCAGTGTGGACCATCCCTCTCCTCTACGTGAGCCCGTATCACTATCCTCCTCCACACAATGAGACTCTAAGAGGACAGACCCAGTCCAAACCCTAACTAGTTATTTATCTTTTCCCAATGGTAAGACGTGGGCGGGCTGTACAGAATTGCCGGAACAGTGAGAGCTGTACATCATCTCAAGGATAATCGTAAAGCACAGTGCTGTTAGAAAGCAGAAGCTGTCCCAGTGCTTCTAAAAATACAATCATTAGTATTAAACTCTTGGGGCCAAGAGCCCAGGTGTCCCGAGGAAGCAGGTGGAATCATGGCAGGAATATCCGTCATCACAGTTGTGAAACAGAGTTCAACTTTTTGTGGTTCTCTGACTACCCACTGCTGAAATACCAATTAGATTTTTTTCAAACAAAACTATCCTTCCTAAGCTACAAACTAACCCCCACTGTCTGTTGTTATCCCTGTACTTTCACTGTTTTACCTAAAACGGTGCAGTTAAAGGACAGCTGAGTCAGTACAGGAACTGCACAGGTATTTTACAGTGCTATTATACATATTGTACAGATATTTTACTGTACAGAAACAGTACAGATATTTTAGGAATCCAGAAGAACTCCAAGACCTTTTTTGCCTCCCAAGGGATGGTGTTACAGAAGACGGTCAAATTCTGTGCTTGAAAAGAAAACCAGGACGGTTAAAGAGGCCGTGTATCAAAACCAGCCTGCTTCAGAATGGGATCCTAATGGCTTTCTGCTTTTGTTCCACCTTTCAGGTAACACGAGTTCAGAATCAATCTCCATTGCCCAACATAACGCTGGTCATGCCCGTGAGGTCCCTGTCTCCTTCCTCTGTTCTCTCGGCTCCACAGCTCGCGCTGATGCTGCCCAGCTATCGGTACCGCCAGGCTGTCAGCACTCTTCCCCTCTCCCATCCCATCCGGAGGTGCCAATGCTCAACACAACACCCTGATCGGCTGCTGCTCCCACACCCAACATCACAGCCCCCCAGTTGTTTCAGTGCGGTAACTCCGGTGTCAGTCCCAGCCGCTGCACGGGAAGCTGCTACCCCTTTTCAGGTCGGCAGTTTCTGCGCCTGCGCTGCCCAGTTCCCCTCCTCTTTTTTGTCTCGTTGGCAAAAGGCACCAGCAGTTACACTGTACTGGCTGGCTCTTGGTCAGTGAACCTTCTCTGCTCCTTCATGAGAACATACATTCTCCAGCATCATCAGGAAAAAGCGCTTTGTTTTCACAAACCATTTCACTTCAGCTATACTCTAACCTTTTTGAGAAACTACTTTAATTTGTAGGAAAAAAAAAAAAAGATAAATAAAGCCTGAAAATTAAATGAACATGTACGCATTCTTGCAAGATACAATAAGGAGCCTCTAAGCACTCAGCTTGTTCCACTCTGTGTTCAATGCATTTGGTAGAATTTACTGATACTGCACAACCCCCCTCCCCCGCCCCGCTTCTCTTCCCTTTATTTCCTCATCTTGCCAATTCTAATAACATACAAATTTTCTTCCTAATGCAGACCACGTGCACTAGAGTATGCACCACACTGAAAACTGTTCAAAACAAGGAACTGTAAACTAGTCAAGGTGATGATCCAGTAAGATGGCAGGAAACTAGAAGCTAAAAAGTAAAGAGGACACAGAAGGACACAGGGCAGAAGAAAACTGATAGAGGACACAATGGCGGAGGACAAACACTCCATAAAACCGTAACTACAAACCCATACATAGAAAGATGGAGGAAAAATAAGCCGTGAGAGAATTTGGAAACATGAGGGAAGGGTATGCCTAGATTGGCAGCTCATGAAGAACAGCCTGGAATCCATTCATCACGGAATGCAATATTATGATTTTTCTGACACTAGACCTCAGTTGTAAATGTAAAACAAAGCACTCCATAGTCCATTAATACCTATTAATATCCAATTAATACTGGCAAACAAGTTTTCTGTATGGGGTCAGGGTAGAATTTGTGCGTGCAAACAAGCGTCACCTGGGTAAACTAGATGTTGCTGTACCCAAACTGCAAATATAAGCGTCACCCTCAGAAGAGCTGCCTTGGCTGTACCCCTCAAAAGAGACTTCCATAAACTAAAGCATTCTGCCTCTTTCAGGTCTCCTAAAATGCTTGAGTTCCCTTGGGACTGTTGATTTAAGTCTTCTGTTACCTCCCTTAACTCCTCCACACGTGCTTCATCAGGCATCTGAGGGTGCAGGTTGCTTTCAACACTGCTCTTAAATCCAGGAAATACAAATCCATCTGGTGACAGCCACAGGCTCTTGGATTTTGCAAAGAATTCCTTACAGGCAGCAACCCCATCCACCGGGTCAAATGTGGCTGACAGATACTCCTGACAATAAGTGAATCTCTTCTTTGGTTCCTATACAAAAAAAAAAAAATATTATTTTGTTGTCGATGTGAATTCCCCTCTGCTGGGAGAGCAGCCCACAAGGTACAGAACCAGTGTAATTTCTTTCCTTAAGACTGCAAGTAATCACAGATCAAAATTATGCAATATATCTATCATCAAATATTAATTTTTTTTATTTCATTCTATTGTAATCCAATTTAATTACAAGTGATACAATGGGATGTCTGTAAAATAATTACAGAAAGAAATACCTTCAATATTATTTGCACAAAAAGAGAACTCTAGTTCATACTGTGTTCATGGTACAGCATGAACTGTTTTCACGGAGCTACAGTAATTTCCACTAGCTGACAGGAAAATAGCATTTGTTACTAAGAGTCAAGCCAGCTATTCAGACAAAAGCAGATAAATGTCATTTTTCAGATGTGTTTTTAAACGTGTTCTTCAAATCACTTAACACTGCATACACTGACGCTGCAATTACTCAAATTCTCCCACTTATTAATGTGTGGGACACAGAACTGGAAGTGACCACTGAGGTTATCCAACTCTGCACTCAAAATGACAGCCCAACTCACGGAGACCACCTGACTGTAACAAGCAGCATTAATTTTACACAGCAACAAAAAATACCTATCAGAATGAGATCTTTTTGGATCCCAAATTCCTTTCCTATGTGCTAAAATTGAAGTTACTATTGTAAAACTATTTAATTCATCCCTCTTGTTGAAGGACTACTTACAGCAAGCCAAGATATTCCAGTTATGTGTCTCATTTTACCTTTGCCATTTCCTGGCGAAGACGCTTCTTTGCAAGTTCTGCCGAATTCAGGCTCTGACAGCTGTAGTTGAAGACAGATTTGCCATCAACAGGAGAAATCCTGAAAGCTTCAAACTTCGGCGTTTTCGTCTTTCCTTTGAGTTGGCGTACAGCACCAATGTTAGCCTGCAAAGAGAGATTACTTGTGAGTTCTGTCTGAATTAGGAATTCAGAGTGTTATGAAAAATTATAAACAAGCAAATGATTTTGTAAACATTAAAACAAAAAAAAACTTTAAAAACCCACCTCAGCAAAACATAATCTATATTTATATATAGATTTATTACACAACAGCTTGTTAATAAAATACTCCACAAAAAGACTATTAAAAAGAAATAGCTCCATTTCACCCTTGCATATGACATTGTGCAAGACTAATGGCAGCCGGCTGGAGGCAAGCACTCACCAGAGAACGACTTCTACTTACGGATCTAAATGTCTGTTCTGGGGAGCTGATGCTGGTCATCTTCAAACACGTGACATGGGAAGCATCATTCATTAGAACTCTTCCAATTTCTCTACTGACACAGTATAATTAAACCCTCGTACCTTTTCATTGACTTAAGAATGTCACTCTACTGTGTTTATGGTAATTATGGCTTTGAATTCAGACTCGGCCATAATAGGTAATTACAGCAAGAGAATAAAATTGTTTCTTCTTTTTTTTTCTTTTTTTTTTTTTTTTAATCCAAAAGCCTGAAAGGTTACCTTACCTGCTATTAAAAAAGAATTTCATATTTTCTTTTCCATAGAGGACTTCCCAGTTCCTCTATTATCCTCTTGATGTAAAAGCATGTATAAAATGAAAACTGGTTGAAACACATACACTGCTAACTTTGTACAAATAACAAAATAACTCTACACTTAATCTATGTAATTATTAGGCCCAAGAGCTCTGCTGCTTTCACTCTCCTATGATGTTATAAATGCAAGCACCAGGAACAATTACTTAAGATTGTCTGGTTTTCTAGCCTCATGTAATACTCCCTTATCATCGGGCTAAGACTGAAAAAGGAAATACTCAGGAGTTCAACTTCTTTCAGTATCTCCAAGACAGTACTCTTATACGGGAACACAGATTTCCACATATCAGGCAAAACCTCTTCGTATTAAAATATATACAGGAAAAAATATTCAGAACTATTCTTCACAAACCACAGGAGGGCTAGAGTCCTCAACTAAGCAAAATACTCCAAAAAAACAATTCAGACTCCCAGGAAACATGTGGGACATCCCTCCTGTGATGTCTGTATTAACGGGACAGGATTTGGTTTCAACGCATTTTCCCTGATGCAACAGAAGGGGTAGATGGATGCTGGTAACAAGCCAGAAGAGATTCTAAAATTCTTCACCATTTCCTTAAAGTTCAGCTCAGCTCTGCCTGCACCTGTTGATTTTATTTAGTTAAGAATAAATGCCATCATGGTTGCCCAAAGGCAAGCAGGTCTTTCATGTGGCAAGAGAAGGCGGCCCAATTTTCACATGAGCTTAGGTTGACTTGGCGCCCTGCAAGCATCCAAAGCCTGGATGACATGCTAAAGGACAATGTGGGAGCTATGGAGATGAGAGAGACACAGAAAAATAGGAACCAAACATAAAAAGAAATTACAAGCCCTTTAGATAATCAGTTTCTTCACCACTCATGCACTGTCTCCTCTGTTCACCTGGGACCGCTAGAACTGTCCTTCCCCTTGAGATGCAATTACATTTGCAATTCAACTTTCACAAAATAAAATTACCCTGCACTTTTTTATAATGTTTATATGATACCTACAAACACCCTACTGAAAGTTTTTAAGTCTCATGAGTCATTGCTTCAGAGACGAAGGAGGTGTTGATTACAGATACGAAGTTTTACAACTATGAGGCTTGCCTCTCGCTTATCGCAAACTACTCACCCCAAGATGGCTTCTCTCAAAAGACATTTTGTCTGCCATTTCTTTCTTCTGTTGCACATACACTTCATTGGAGTTATCTAATGAAGGACATACTGCCTGTTTCACTCTGCTAACTTTTCCTGGCACTGTATAATCATCAGAGGAAAATGAGAATAAAGGAGGTTTCCGAATGAAGAGATCCTCATCAGTGAAGGGGACTCCGTACTTGTGACTCAAGATGGTGATCATCTCTGCGGAGGGCAGCAGATCCCCATGAATTACATCGCTCAACCTCTTACTGTGACACAGGAAACTGAGCCTACAAATAGACATCAACATTTTATTAGTGTACAAAAATCTTTACCGCAATCAAATCATCACAGTTAATAATACTGTGGATAAACTATACAACCTTCTTGAAACATCTGTTTATGAAGAAGTTCAGGTGAGTTCCTGTACTCTGGCATTTAGCAGCAGTAAAGAAGTTTAGCAGTTTAATAAACCTCTGAGGATTTAGCTGCAAGTTAATGATTAGTTGCTGAACTTCTCTAGCCTCTGGCTGGAAAGGCAATAAAGCAAACTCCCTTCATGCACACTGGTTCTAGTGCATAGCCCTTATTTATGCTGAATGCCCACTAAAATCCCTCCTGCCTTACCTCTATTTTACATCTCATTCTGATCAACTTTCGCTCTGGATGCCATTCATGACAACGCTTACCTCACATCTGTTTTCTCTTCATTCACTGAATTTGGCCTGAAAAGACTAGTGTCAACACAAAAGCAGTTCTAAATGTACGCCAGCTATTGAACAGCAGACACACACTTTGTACTCACGCACTTCCTTCAATTCTCAGCCTCTCTGGCTCAGGCCAGAGCAGAGGCCATGAAATAAAGCAACTTACCTGATAGCCAAACACAGTATTGTGACTCCTTGCCGGAAGTGGAAAATTGTTAATTCATTTATTCATAGTTATTCTTTATTTGAGGAGAGTAACTTCACAAAGTATTGTAAAAGAGCTCAATTGTAAAATTACTGTAACGTTACCAATACTTCTGAACAATTCATGCAACTGATAAAGAACATTAATTTCAAAGTTGCTGATATCAGCATTAATGGCACAAATTGAATTTATATTGCTATGTTAAAAATTAAATTAGACATTGTGCATATCGATCACATGCATTAGTTTTCCTACAGTTAAAATGACTTTCCTGGCTAGTTCTGGCAGAAGGAAACGTATCGAGCGGCAGCAGTTTCTGTTCTGCACACACTAAACCACTGACTGACTTCAGCAAACCAACAACAAACCCAACCCAGGAGTTCTGCAAGTTAGAGACTGCTTTTGAACGCAGTCACAGCCCCTATACTCCAGTGAATAATTTATTTGTGTTTCTCTGAATAACTACAGACGGAGCAGAATGAGGGGATGGCACAAAGGACTAACACCCAAAGGCTGGCAGACAGGAGCCACTCCTCTGTGAGGGGGGGCTGCTGAAAAGAGCTGGTGCCCACAAGGACATTGTCTCAGCCACTAAAGATGCTTTTACTGAGGTTCTCTCTGATTTTATAGCAATGACTGCTCTGAAATATAGTGATCCTTCCTGCTGCTTCACCTCTGCCTAGGGGAAAAATAACCCCCTGCATTTAAAATTATCCCAGCCATCCTGAAACCCTCACTTTGACTGCAGGAACCTGAGCTGCAGCTATCTAGCAAGTTGTGCACAGCAGCCAACCTGCTGATTTAATGTGCTTTTTTTTAGGCAGGAGATACTACTACAATAAAATTTCACCAGAAAATTAACTACCAAGAATCTAAAACATGCAACATTATGTTATTTTCTACCTCAAATATTGCCAGCTCATAGCTAAAGGAAGAAAGGTATTTACCAACCATCATCGACGAAAAAAATGAAAAGAAAAAAGGACTTTTAAGAACAGCACAGTGATGGCCACCAGTCACCTTCATATTGTGTTCTTTTCCTCACCATCTCTAGAGTAAACATGAAACAAATTACAGATATGTGAAGAGGTACCCAAATTACATGCGGATCACTAGAATGAATATACTTCAGAACTTTGAGTGTAAAGGCCTTGCTCTTCATTAGCTTAATGAGGTTAAGTTTCATTAGTCATCAGCAAATAAACAGTTCTTGAATGGGCCAGCCAACAAGGGGGCACGGAGAGACACACTAGACCAGCCTGCTGGATCAGAGGTGTACTGCCTAGGTAGCTTGGCATACGCAAAATAAAACTTGTCATAGACAGGCAATCCATATGTAATATACATTACCGAGCGTGTTTTACCAAAAAGCAAGCATGTGGGAGGGCAAGGGGTAAGGCTGCTACAAGACTGTGTGAATGTTATTGCACACTAACAAGGATTCTTTATGAAGATGTTTAGGAGACATTCACCCGTTCTTGTCTCAGGACCAAATGTCCCCATTTATTTCAAACAAGCTTTGCAGGATTTCAGTTCAGAAGTTCATCCCCACAAGCCAGTCTATTTCTAGCAAGAAAGCAAGCAATCACAGTTCATCTCTGCTTTCTAACCCTGGGTTGCTCGTATCAAAGATGCATAGTAGCTTTTCCCACCTCTCAACAGATGCATCTTAATTTACAAATAAACAAACAAAGAAACAACACCCAGAATTTTTTTCATAAATTTGTAAAATAGATAGATAGATAGATAGAGCTGTATGCACATGAGACTTCACCCACTCTCTTTTTCTTTAACCCATCTCACGAGATGTGACGTCAGAGATGCTTTAAGGCAAACAGCTGTGAAAACCTGCCCGCTGACAAAGTGAGCAACCTGGCGGAGTTCCAGCAGTAAATCATGCAACAAAACCCTCAGATAAAAAGCCAGGAACAGGAAATACATTCTCCCAACTCTCACAAAACTCTTCCTTTCTCTAGTTACCGTAGGAAGACGGTTTTTAGAATTCACCACTTAGTTCAAGCGACTTTCTGGCTCTATCAAGTCCTATTTGGCCTCTTCCTTTACTCCATCCTCCACCACCTCTGTCAGAAAGGGGCAGAGAAGGAAATCCTTCCCAGCTGATGCTTCTGACACTGCAATTTTCTCTTTCTTCTATTTGTATTATATTAAGATACCTTCTGATACACTATCCTACTGATACACCTCTCTTCTTTACAAATTATAAACTCCTGCCCAAACTAAAAGTGGGCTCACCGATACCGAGTTACCACTGCATCAGCAGTGAGAAAACCATGCTCTTCTGCCTTACCACACCCGATCTAAAATCTGAATTACCCATCAGGCCCCCAGACTGCTTTCATCAGGGAAAAGATATCCATGAGTATTTTTCTTTTTTGTCTCAATTATTCACTCTCATTTTGCTAACATTTCATTTCTTAATTTCTTGCCTGTGAATCCGGAGGAGGCATACCTGGACAAGGCCTGGAAACACGCCCAAGGAACCGTACCTCTGACATAGAGCAGAGGCTGTTTTGTGATAGCGAAGAGGGGCTGACAGAGGCGGAAATGATAAAAGAGAGCTTCCAGGGCTGTATACAGGCGCTGATGGAAAGACAGTTGTGAGTTATACAGTATTTCCAGTTGTCCGTCTTCCTCTCTGTAAGCCCTGTAACAAAGTACCCCAATGACAAGGTTAAAACTATCAGCCCGTATCTCAGCTCAGTTCTGCAGCACAATTACTCTCTAATGAAACTGCTTTGCTTTTGTCCTTTAGATGGAACCTCTTATGGCCTTCACTTCACATAAACTGTTCCGAAAAAAATATTTTGGACAAAATTACGTAGAAAATATCAAAACTCTCATGACAAAACTGAGTTGCATATGTTTTCTTTTTAAGCCACATGGCAAACATTTGAAAGGAAGCTCACCTCGGTTTCATCAGTGTTGTGCCCCTTAACAGCCGCCTTATAGCTACAAAAGCATTATAGAAATATTTCTGCCACAACTACCAAAATTCATACTTCAGCAGTAAAACAAAGCTTCAATTTAGGCTACAAGTGAGCACTGTCAAGAGACAACTTTTCATGCAATAAATAATTTCAGTAACTGCAATGAAGCGACTTGCATTAAAAGAAAAAAACAACAAAAAAACCCCAACAAACCACCACAGGAAAGCTTTAACAACATGCTACAGTGCTGGAAAAAGTATCAATTATTTTTTAAGCATAAAATTTGAGGGAGACATTCACTCTGAATTTGTCACATTTTCCCCTAAACTCAAAAGAAGAAACAGCTTGAAGTCCAGCTTCCTCATAGTGACTATTTTTGCTTTAGATCCCATTAAGTATTTTTGTTATTATTTAGAATTGGCAGATTATAGTGCTGTTTCCACAAACCAAGTAGCAGCTTAACAAAAAAAAAATGTACATGTTGTCATCCTTCTCATTTTAACTTTACACGGATGATCGGCGGTGTAACATGTGTAACATGATAAATAGAAGATTATGGCTCAAGTGAAGCAGCCACTGGGACTCATATCCACTACAACCACATAGAAAGCCTCAGCCATGAACTTGCCTATATATCTTTGCACAGAAAGGGATGGGGGAAGTATAAATCCAATTAAAATCTCTGAATCTAAGGAAACAGCTGATGAAAAACCTCAAACTCTCCTACCTTTCGAAGTGTCTATCCCATAGTCTCTTGATCGCTCTGTCTTTTAATCCCTCCAAGACAAAGAGATGAGTTGCTCCATCCAGTAAGTGAAAACCAGTAACAATATCCAACTCAGAAAGTTTCTCAAGTGTGGTTTTCAGTTTCGATGCAGCAAGAGCCATTCCAATTAAGTGTACAGGATACCAGTCCAGCTGGAGGGCTTTAGCATTGATTTCTGTAATCTCTTCCACCAAATCATGTAATAAAGACGAATTATTGTAGTCAAAAATGTAGATCATACAACCATATGGGCAATTTGTGACTTGAGCATCAGCAATTTCTGCTTGCATTCCCAATGGTACAGCTATTTCCACTTTTACTTTCAAAAGCGAGTCTGATTCCAGATAATCTCCCATAGGCAGCAGAGAAGAACTACTCACTGATTCTGTTACAGTCTTTTTTTCATCCTCCTCACTGAAAGCAGCTGTATTTGGAGCTGAGCAGCTATGAATGGGAGCACTGACAGTAAAGTACTTTTTACCCAGCAATAAATCAGTTAGACTGACTTTAGCTACCCCATGTGGATGCCACACTTTGTTCCTCGTAAAAGAACTGACTGTGGATTTGCAAGCAAGGAAGCTCACCTTACCCACGTGTTCATCTGCTTCACCTTCCCCAAACAAACAGGGCTTTTTTGTGTTGTTTTCCATGTTTCTATCCCGGTCGTGAACTTCAATCTCCAAAGGTGGACCTCTAAGACACCTCTGTAATTCCCCAGGTTTCATCATCCCTGTTAGAAGTACATTAACATCCTTAAAGTAGACGTGAGTTCCATGGACTTGTCCATGAGTTCGATGAGGTGGAAAGTTATGAAATTTGTATTCGCAGTAGGTGGGAATACACAATCTCTAAAGAACAAAAAGATGTGGAGAAACAGATATTTGCAGGGTTAACCTTTTATCTTTTTATTTTTAACCTCACAGAACAATGGGCTTTTGTAGTAAAGAAAGTATCAGGGATGTACTTCATGGCACAAACCACGGTCTTCCAAGGCAGCAAAGATCTACAGGCCTGGATCCTGGGTTTTGGGAATATACTGTCCCCTTCGTTTGCCTGTCCTCAAATTTGTTGACTTTCCAAATACATCAGAAAAATTCTCATTGATTCCAGATCATTAAAGAAGCATGCTGGGGACTGCAATGACTTCGAGACCTCTTTTTGTTTCTCCCTATACATTCATCTGTAGCATTCGAGGCCTAAAATAAAATGCCTATAGCTAGAAGTTAGGAAATTCAACAAGTATCCAGAGATACTGTAGAGAACTGACTGTATGATCTCCATCATTAGCCATTTGTTTACAAATCTGGGGAAGCAAAGAGGGGGATTCACTCCACAATACTTGTTGCGGTTCCTCCATGCAAGCGTCCATCAGCGTTCCGGCAGCCTGCACGGAGTGGGGGCTACCTGTCAAGGACGAGCCTGACAATGGCAGATTTGAAACAGTTCATTATTTCACTTTGCGAATTCCATTAGAAACTACAGAGTGGTTTCGGCTCCACTGTTTATGATGTTGCGCAGTTACTGACTTTTTCCCCCTGTTTCTCTTCATAAACGCTAAGCCAATTCGCTAAGCCAATTAGTGTGTCGTAAGCCCTGCAGTGTAAAACTCCACCACAGAACTGTATGTGCCATTATAAAGTTCCTGACATAATATCATTAACCTATTATTTTATAGAACCGTATTATTTTCACAAAACCAATAACAAATCATCCTACTAATGTTAAGAACCATGCTGATGCAACTTGGACCAGATCTTTCATTATAATTTCTTATAATTCCACCTCAGACAGGGATCAACAAAATCGCTCCTGAAATCAAAGGTCTTTGACCTTAATTTCACTTTAACATCAAGAACATATAAAATACTCAGAAAAATGTCTTTTCAAAACAGCATTTCTTTAAGCCTAAAAATGCAATCATTTGACAAGAGAACATATTTTCTTGCTCATATCTCAAAATTTACAAATGTAAGACCAAAAAATTTAAACTATATATACTCACCAATATAGAACTCTTTTTGCGCAGCATTTTTTAAGATGTGAAGCATTTGCTGTTTTTTTAAGTTAAATAATATTGCCCCGACTTGTCAGCAAATCGTTTCAAACAATACAGCGCCGAGACTGAACTAGGTCTCCTCTGGTTTACTCAAGATCCACTGCTCAGAAATCAAAATGGGATGACTATATATAAATTACTGCCCTTGGAAAACACAAGGATTGCTGCTTTGCTGCATGATACGTAGGCACCAATCTGGCCACGTGTTTTTCAAGGGAATACGTTAGTCATATTCTCCAATTTTCTACTAATAAGGAAAGTTATCTCTAAAACCATGCCCATATTTTAAGCAAAGCTACTTGAGGGTAAGAAGGAGATTCTTTCAGACAGAAGTAGCAGTCTGTGTTACCTGCAGCGCTTCTATTGGTACAGGTGTGTTCGGGAGGCAGGTAGCTGAAGTAATCCTTATAATCAATGGATTCAATTCATGCCTTTGTCTTTCAGACAGAAGAGGTGCTTCCACAGCAAAAGTCACGTAAGCATCTAAAACTTTAGGATTGTTTTCTGCCAGACGACCGATCACTGATTTCTCTCCTTTTTAAACATGCAAGATTAAATACCGTTACAGAAGCAAGCTCATCAAGGCATCCACATTTGATGCAACTAATTACAAATCTTCACTGAACTTGTATTAAAATAAACCAAAAGCATTGCTTTAACTGCTTCAAATATTATCTTTTACAGTAGTCTCCAAAGCAGTGTCAGGACCCCCACTTGGGCTAACTGCTGAAAGCACACAGAAGTTTGTTTCTTTTTGAAGCTATAAATATACGGTTCGCATAAACACAAAAATTAAAGACGTTCCGAGACTTTTCATCATAATTAAACTCCTTGTTAAAGGTAAACAAGCACCTTTAAACAAACTGGCTTCTCTGCAAGCAGCTTTGCCACATCCATGCACCCAGCAGCTGAGTTCCATGCTGCACGACATATCCCTATTTCAGTCTGCGTGCACAGAACAAAGGGGGGATTTAACTCCCTACACACAAAAACAGGACAACATATATTAATAATGAATGTTAATCTAGTTACAGTCAGAAAGTCACAGAAATAACCCACTCTAACCAATATCCCACTTTCAACACATTCTACACCAAACAGGACAGAAGAACTTAGGTGTACATGCTGATGGAGAACTACAGCGCAGAGTTATTTCTGACATCCTGCCCTTCAGAGCACTCAGACCTCTGAACACATGTCAGCCTCCCCCACATCAAACCCAAATCCCACATCTTCCTTAACCAGACAGCTTTCATCCCTAGGGAATTTCGTGTTCTGGCTCTTTCAGGCCAGTTTCCAGCAGGCAGCCCCAGGAAAGCAGAGGTGTTTCAGAGGAAGAACCATGAAGGACACCCAGCACGTCGCTCCCTCCCTGCCCCTTCTGCCCAGGACAGTACCTGAGAGGAGAGGCATGAGCTCTAACTGCAGGGAAGCAAGGCCGGGTTTTTTTGGCATGGTAGAATCAATGTCTCTTTTACGACCAGAACGTCTTCTACCTGTTGATGGAAGGCAGAACTGGACTGAGTAGAAGGAGGAAACATTTTGTTGCAATTAATGCAAGAAATAATTTAAAATTTACTGCAGTAGGCGGCATAATTCAGTATCATCCTTAAAAAAAGTTGTCGATTTCCATATGCTCAAAATTCCATTGCACAGTCTGCTATACTATACATAAAATCCCTACTTTACAAGAAAGTTAAATTTGCAACAACAAGCATTGTTCATGGAATTACCAAAATTAAATTTATCTTTGCCACCTTATTATTTTTCCCTTGCCTATATACATTATGACACATATATGGTACTCTTTGTGATATGTATTCTATTGTTTCCAGAAACCTGTATTTTATAACGGGAATATTGCCATTCCTTTACCTCACAAGGACACCGTGAAGATAAACTCATTAATATTTGCCATTTTCTTAGATGCCAAGCAATTATTCCCAAAATTCCTTTCTCCCAGATCTAGTCTTTACCCAAGCGGTAAAAGCACAGTCAGTCCCAGCTCAAGTATTTAAATCCTAGCTTCAGATGCTTTGTCCCATCAGTTAACTAAGCAAGCACTGAATTTCAGCACAAGTAGTTTAAGTTTGACAAAAAATGTTAACGAGTGAACGCAGCAGCTTAAAAGAAGAACTTCAGAAATATTACTGCTGCTGGTCCTGGTTTATTATTATTCCTATAATAAAAGGAATGGCAGAATGTTTTAAGGACAAATTTAACATTTAAATGGAAAGAGAGAGAGGCACACAACATATTATTAAAGTTTTATCTTTTAACAGCAGTAGTAATGTGACAAGAAGTATTAGCAGTACCAAAATTACACCAGGGAAAATAGTCCACGCTGACCATGAGCAAAATGATAACCTACATAGAGAACTCCCCACAAAGTGTGTAACTGTTCATCAACAGCTCGTAAATGAAGAATTCCAACTGCCTTACTTTTGAAAGAAATAGCGCGTGGAAGTTTGAGAGATAATGAACTGATCACATAAGACACGGGTCTCCAGAGTGATGGGAAAGAAAGACCAAACCAGAGCCACAAGGTGAACAGAGGTGATGTGGGCCCGGGTTAAGCTCCTCAAACACACCCCCGCGCTGCGACCTGAGCTGCCCCCACCATCTGCAGCGCACGGGAGGGCTCCAAAACGCCTGCCTCTTTCTCTGCATGCCCTGCTTTGCATTACTCTTCTCTTTAATGCTCTTCCAAAGGTCTGCCCATAAAAGCAGGAGCACCAAACTCTGCCCTCGTGGACAGCAGCAGCAACCAGTTGTCCAGTAAAGATTTGGTTGACACTATCAGTGCATTCGCTTACGTTGATAGAAGGATACCACAACTGAATGTTATCATTTACGCCCGGTGATGCTTATTGATAAGCAAATGTACTTTCCATAATGCGTCCTAGGGGCAATGTGTCCCACAACCCTGTGATGCTGCACTAGTTTTTGGCCAGAGGAGCATGGTATTTAACATGGGTGAGTTAATATATGCTCTAGTGTCCATTGTTGCAGTGGTTATCATCTGCAACATCTCCCATCTTTCATAGGGCCTTTATCAATTGTAAGCTACAGATGAGAGAGCAAAATATCACTCTATGGTATTTTGTGGATGTGGTTTTTCATTTACCATAATGAACAAGCACGGGAAATAAAAACAGACCGTGAACCACAGATCAAAAACACGGCCTCTAGTGGAAAAAGCTATGCAAGCGATACGGAACAGCCACAGCTTGGTAATTTTGCAGTTGGAATAATTATTTTAGCTCCAACATTACTCTAACCGTATTACAAATTTCATCATGGCGTACCCAAGCCCCTTGCAAATATCCATCATTTCACCCCTGGAACACTCCAAGTGGTAGAAAAGGACCATCATCATCCTTGGTTCACACTACTAGCTAAGGGAATTGAAAAGGAAAGGTTTATTAGCTTCGGAAGAAACACAGAAAGCTCATGGCAGAGCCAAGACTAAAGCACAGGTCCCATAACTCTTTTTTCTTTGTTTTAACCTTGAAGTCTTTAAAGAAAAAAAAAAAAGAACGTAAACAGAATTTTGTGACTATCTTTTAAAATCTTGTCCATAATTCCATCCAGAACTTACCATTTGTGGTGGCTGTTTCATATGTCAGAATTCCCACATTATTAGATGTTTTCTCAGTTTCTTTTGAAGTTGAATTAACTGGTGGACCAGCAATTGCTTTCTGCTTCAGCGGTTGGGCTTTATCCAGAAATCCATTTTTTGCAAATATCACACTTCTGGAAACATTAAAAAGATCTGAGGTTATTTAAGAAAAGTGGAAAATAAAATTTAAAAAATCCTTGCCATGCTAATGATTCCACTAAAACGATTTCTTTTATTAAAAAAATAGTTCAAGTCTAAAAGAGCTTAACTGCCAGAATATAAATGTAAAGGAAATGCAAGAAGGATATCAACAGGATACATGGTCTTTCTCTTCCGAGTAAGAGACCAAGTGCCTGAAGAGATGCATAAAGTAAAACAATATCTTACTTACAGATTTTTCTGTACACCTGCTTTGCTTTTTAAGGAAAGAGAACTATGTCTGTTCTATTGCTGTTCACATTTTGTATACACTGTAACACAATTACGGAGAGACCAGAAATCTACAATTAATACAGTTTTGCTCTACTACAGGACCGACTGCCGCCTTAGGGGGAAGATGCAGCTAGGAATGCTGTCACTTAGTTTCACAATAACAAGCTTCCCAAACCTTGTAACATCAGCCACTGCCCTAAATGGTTCTCCACAAGACATCACACATTTTATTCCCTGAAGTACACAAGCTCCTTACAAATTTGACGTAGTATTGCTGCTGAAAAATGACTATTCATCAGAAACAACAGAAAAGGCTGTTTAACAGAGATGAACCTCACTGCATTTTAAATCTCCTGAATAAATGATTTTGTTGTCCCTGTCTTCAGACCACCGTTACATATTGCACCTGGAGGGCAGCGGTACAAGACATACCACAGCGAAATTGTTTTAGCTGTGAAGAATGCATTCAGCCCTAAAGATTCCTCAGCAGGGGGTGACAGAACTGGTGGTAGAATTTTATGTGCAGTTCCAGGAAATACACTGTCTGTCCAAGAAACGTTTACATCAGTAGTCACAAAAACTGGTCACTCTTTTGCTTAGCTTTCTCGGCGGGATTTATATTAATAGCCGTTTGAAAATAAAGGCATTTGATGATGTTTTGAGGGGTACAATGTTTAATACTTAAATAACTATAGTTCAATATACGTAGACAGATGCATAGGTCTACTTCTACTCTTTTACACACATATTACGACATTCTTTTTTTTTTTAAGACTTTAATGTAACAAACATTTTATTGCTAATAACATAGACTGCAAGAACCCCATGTCATCTCTGAGTGCGACTACTATTATATGCTTGGGACACAAAGTACAGCTCTCCCTGACTCCTGCCCCTATAGCTTCTCACAATGATTATTTACGGATTTCTGGTGCTGAATATTGTCTCCAGATTAGCATATTCCATCTGCAGCATTTTCTCTCAGATTTATTAATATGTGGAACATCTTCCCTTGATTCTTGGCATTAAATCTTTCAAACATGCTTTCTTCCTCCTCCTCCCAGGAGTTTTAATCTCAGAGGTCTAAGTCCCTCAGCTGCTTCACAAACATTATTTTAATTCCGACAGGCATCCATGCAGTGAGCAATGAATCAAGACTGTGGCTGTGAAGCTTGAAGCAATGTGTATTTATAGCACCAAAAATAATAATTCATTACGCGGACTAGGCCAAGCATTTCCCAAATAACTCCACCTGTCCTCAGAGATGTTTCAAAAAGGATGGTAGTAACAGCTGGGAGTGGGGAGAGAGAAGGTCGGTTGTGTGGTTTTGCAGCACTAAAAGTGATCAACATTAAACATACAGCTTTCCGAGATCTTTGTGTTCCTATAAAAACACGCGGCCAAAATTGTTACTATGTGGTTAACGAAGCAGTGAATGACAGACTGTCAAAATAATTGCTTGGGGAACAAAAAATCTAAATAAAAAATCTAAATAAAAAAAAATTTACATGTGGTTTTATAAGTAAACCATCATTCTAAGAAAAAAAACAGACGTGCTAAAACTAAAACCAACAAGGCTGTTTCATTTGCCTGGATAAAAAAAAGAAAAATCACTGCAAAGAGTCAGAGGCCCTGGAGACCATCACTATATATAGGAACCTCCAGGTGCTGGGAATAAATGAAGGAAACTGTAGTGTGGAGTTCACGGAGGTAACATGGAATTCATTGGTGGATTTGCTGGAAACCTCCCCGCTGCAGACTGCAAAGGCATAGAGGATATCAGACCATATGTGTGCATTTACAGCAGTATTAACAACTTTTCTGGAACCAATTTGAGAGAAGAAATGCAGCATACAATTATTGTGACTGTCATACTTCCTGGCTGTAGGCTTCTGACATAAAATGAGGGAAGAAGGAAGCTGATTCTTTAGAAAAAAAGATTCTTTTCCAGGTGCACAAAAGTGCCAATAATAAAATTGGTAAAATATAACCTCCTGAATCTCAGATTTGCTTTTAGAATAAACACGTAGGCTGCTTGTCAGGTAACTCACCGTCCTCCACAAGGAACGATCATTACAATAACAATAGCTCTTTGGACATGAAGCTAGGAAAAAACATCACCACAGTCACAATCCAAGTGGAATGGGAACGTTCGGGTATATGAAAGAGCAACAGTGATGTACATACGGATACAGCATTAATTCATTTTATCCTGTTTGAGCTTCAATTTGAAGAGGTAAAGTTTTCCAGAAGAACTAATAGCCTGATAAATATTCTCACATAGCTCTTACGTCATTAGACTGTAATACCTCTAAATATGTTTCCAGTAATGATTTGAGGGGTTTTTAGAAAATTATTACAATATTTCTACCTAAAAAGGACTTCTTTTAATCTGTACTGAAAGTTACGTTTGCATGAAGACTAAACACATGCTCCTGATTTTGCAAAATACTGATCTAACTTGTTCCCGTTTCACCAGAATTTTGCTCCTGGCATGACAGACAGTATAAATGCATGCAAGGGAACTGCACGCGCATAAGGAGCTACGCTTTCAGATTTAACTGAACAAAGATCCTTACACTTCAGAATAAAGATGCTTAGGAAATGCAGGGCAAGTCCAAAGTAAGGTAATGCCCTGGAGTTCCACTTTAACTCTTACACCACATGGACACCCATGTTTGAGCAGAAAGGACGTGCTCGACGTGCTCACGGGACACAGAGTCGCAACAATTCCCATTCTGAGTAACAGAGCAAGATTTCACCAGTGCTATTTTTGGAGTAAAAACCCTACTTAGTTTCAATAGCACCAACTCGCATTTGCACCAAGTATTTCCTTCCATAAGCCATTAACAAATAAAATTCCATTCCGATGGTTGTTTTTTCCATTTCTATTATCACAAACAGATACGTAAGATATAAACACACTAACCCAAGTGATTCTAGCAGTTATGAAGCTTCAGAGGGCCCCGTTTTATTTTATCATGCAATCGCATGGTATTTACCTTCATATTAAAAAATACAATGCAGAAGGAAATAGCTCAATTAGCAAAGGCTGTAATATGGTGACATGAACTGGAAGTGTCTACTTAGCCTATAAACCAGGAACTGAGAACTGTTAAAACAGAACAGGCAGCAAACCAAGAACTACACAAGATGATATAGCAAGACATTGATTAAAAATGAAGATTCTATCGAATCTTACGATACAGCACCTCTGTTAAAGAGGCATCCGGTCTGTAGCAGCTCAAAAGAATACAGGCTAGGAACTTAAAGCAAGGTGCCTGGACTTTCTAAAAGCTGGGATATAGTTTTTTTAAGGATGGTTTTTCACTTAAATTAGAACTATCTGAAATAAACTAAAGATTTTGCTTCCCTGTGCAATTCAACATCCTTGCAGATTTTCTTCATCTCTACAAATGCGTGTTTTCTTTCTGCCAGAAAAAAACCCCTACCATTTGAACAGCAAGATTCCCTTACAGACGCACTCATCAGAAATAACAGAGTTCTCGCTTCGTACAAAATACTCAGAAACATCCATCTGGAAAGCTGAGTTCATAAATTTGTGCTGAAGGCATTAAGAGGCCTTTCGTTGACTTCACTACCTTTTGAGCAGAGCACCAATCTCACTAAGTCTTGTTCGGGAGAAATTCTTAAACTTGCATTGCAGCATTAAATGAGAAAGCACATCACAGAATACAGGAGTGGATTTGTTACCTTGTGCTGTCACCGATTAATTTTTTAGAAACAAAATGGGAACCTTGAGAAAGTAATTTAAGAGTTTATATTTTTTAGATGACATTCTGGATGATGTATTTGAGATACGGCCTATTCGCAATTCATTTCTATTTCAAGTGAAAAGTCTTCCATTATGAATAATACCTGAGAAAATAATTTTTTTAAATGTTTCTCAAGTCTTGAACCCTCTAACCTTTTCTACAATTTTAGAGAGTCACATGCTGATTGTTAGAAATTTACCACTGAAAACTATTAAAACAAATGACTTACTAAACCAAAAGAGTGAATAACTGTTCCTAAAACCAGAACAGAACAAAGACGGAACTATGCTACTGCAGCAGCGTGAACTCAGGATTACCTTAATTGCTTTAGAAAATTACCTCATGGTGATTTGACCCCACACAAACTCCTAGTTACAGAGTTGATTCATTGAGCTCCCAAGGCAGCAAAGCCTGCTCTGCTGGCATCTCTTATTGCTGACACCACCTTCAATATTTCCAAAAGAATGAGGTACCCTGAACATCGGTACCCTGAACATCACCCCTCACTTTTGCCACTTCCTCACACTTCCAGCTGAGCAATGAGCAGCAGAGTAACTCCTAGCTCTTCCTCCACCTAGTCTTAATAACCCCGTCTTACCTCACAAATCTGCCCTCGCAGGACAAAAGGGAACAGAAGGAAAAACATGCACAAACAAGCAAGCTGAGCAAAGTTTGTTATTTCATGTAATTTTTTCAGAAACAGGTTCTTCACCCCAAATATACTATAAGAAGCTTGATGTGTCAAAGGGGATCTTAATGCTTTTGTTCCTCTCCTACCATCAGTAGGCACAGGTCCAAAAAGCAGTAGTTAACCGCTTCTGAAACCACGGTATAATTATAAAACATTAAGAAAAAATCCCAGAGACTGAAAAACAACTACATATCTTCAACTATATTTTTAACACATGAATATTTCCCAATGCAAGTGCAACATTCTTACCTCACTGTACCTAAGTCATCTGTCCTTGATGGATGTGCCAAACCACAATTAGGTGTTGCTAGTCCATTCAGATCAGTTTTTTCTGCTGAATTAAAACAGGTTTTACATTTGTTATTAAGTATTTCTATGTTTTGATAACTCCCGGAAGACTAAGAATACGCATCTGTATAGCTCTAGGAAAACGTGGTGGGAAGTCCTACACAAGCTTTATTTGTAACTCAAAACCATGATCCATTTAATTTTTGTCTCTGTGCCAAGGATGAGTTTGAATCAGCCTAAAACATATAAATCAAAATATATTTTGAGGGACTTTGACAGATCATTCAAAGAAACCAAAATATTATGAAGTCATACTTTATTTCCTAGAAAAGTAAGTTCTGTGGTAATTATCATGCTGCAATTTAAAACAAAACTAGGAATTAACAAGTAATAAAAATGAGGTGAGAATACCCAAATAACGTTTTGTTAGTGCTGAATGTCCTACCTGTACTTAAGTAAGTACTGATGTCAATCTTAATGCACGGAAGACTGCATACATAAGAAGTAATACATTACTTTTGCATAGTAATACATTCTCTATTTTAATAAACTGTTCTAATTGCTATTCTAGTGAATATTTACCCAAAAAAAGTAATGTTAATAGCGACCAGATCCCTTACACAATGTGTAGAAATGTCCAGATATTTTTCCAATGTTTTACATATGCCAGAAGTATGATATATTACACCTGTCTTCAGATATCATTTAATTACAGAATAACACTCCACAGCCACAAATTTCAGTGTTAATTACTCAACACTTGGGCTCACAATGTATCAGCCTTAATTACAGTGAGATGTAGGTTTTAATTACAGCGAGATTAGAGCAAATCAACATTGTATGAATGGCAGGTAGAATTTGCACTTGAATAGCTGAGTATGTTCCAAACAATAAAGAACAAAACTGGCCATTACCTGGAAGTAGGCAAAGATGAAGCAATGTAATATTTGATTTTCACCTGGCTATAAGCAGGATACCGAGAAGCTGTAACTACTTACCTTGTTTGTTACAGAGCACAAGTACTTGTACACCTAATAGTGCACATAGTTTTTCAAAGTCAACGAAAAGAAATATAAAGAGGCCTTCGGGACGTTCCTTTCTTTCTTAACACAGGCAAAACGCTGGCATTCTTCCACTCATCTGAACTGGAAGCTCTGTTCCTGTCCTTTATCTCCTTGAACACACTTTCTATCTCTGCAGACTTCAATATTTGGTCCATCGATCCTCTCTGGGCCCAACACTAGATGGCACTACCACCAAAATATGCATTCTGCCAGCCTAATTACAGCAGGAATTCATCTACTCCTCCTTCGATGGTGCATATCATTAATCATTAGAAATGTCAAAAGATTAAACAAATGTAAAAAAGATAACCAACCAAAGCTGGGGACACAGTGCTCCTCAACGTAATGTAAGCGGCCCCGCATCAGATGCTAACACAGGAGGAAATCACATTCTCTCCTGAATCCCCAGTACCATACTGCAGTAACAAGGTTTCCCTTTGGATAATTCTATCTAAATATTTGGCAAGTCCATTTTTGTTTGTATACCTAACAAAATCACAGACATAACACAGAGGGAGGACCTAGCTGTTGGATTTGTTTTCAAGGTAAAAATCTAAAATTAAGGAAAAAACAAACAAAGGAAAACAAAGAAGCAAACGTCCTATGATAACAACCATTTAAATTGCAAGGCCAACTGCCTAAATGCAGAGGTTTTCAAAATAAAAGGTCTATGCTGCTTGAATTTGGCCCTTTGGTACCTATATGCAACCGAGACCCCAGATGATGAATAAACACATTTTTCCGTGTTCCTCTGCCCCAGGTAGCATACTGTTGTTCATTGTGTTGCTCAATGAAAGAGTATTTCACAAGTTAGCTTTTTTCTTACTGCACAATGTAGGTCTTGGTGTCATTTCTTACAAAGTATCCAAACCCTGTACCAAAAGAATTACTGAAGTCCTGAGAGTTCTGTAACACTCATTGCTGAAGTATCTTTGCGCTTTCTCTATTTTAACACTTCCTGGAACATGTCAAGTATTATCTCCATTGTGGAGACTGAAAATTGAAGTACAAAAAAAAATAAGGCAAAAGGTCTGCACTAACCTTGGTGGCCCAGCTGGAAAGCCTAATTATTTCAGAATCCTCAGCATTATATATTTATTTTAATTTTCATCGATGACGTTCTGGTTCATTTGCTCTTGACCTCAGCTGCTGTTGTGAGCTCTCCACCAGGCGCTGTATCGTGGTGCCACGGGCTCACAGCAGCGCGCTCTGCAAGGCTGCTCAGTTCAACAGCGCCCAGGGGCAGGGAAACGCCTGCTTTCCAGGGAACAGACCTGAGCCGGGCTCCAAAAGGGACAAGGAAAGCTAGCAGCAGCATTTGAGAAGATGAGGCCACAATCACATTGCCGCTAGATGGAGAACTGGACACCAGGCCAGGTTTTGTTGTTATTTGTGGCAGTATTGCAGCAGGTTCTCTGCCACAAGGCAAGGCCAGATTACAAAACTGCATGCAACTGGGATGCCACCAGTGTCAGCAATAAACTTTCATACTTCTCCATGAACTCACGATTCAAGGGAAATGTGGCATTCTGCTACTGGATTCCAGATACTGGCCAACAGCAGAGAAACAGCAAGAATCCGGGAACTTAAATTCTAGTCGTGGCTCTAGATGTTACTGCAATCACTTAGAAACACGAAGCAGCAGAAAATGCCGATGCTTTTTTCTATGGTCCCTTAAAAACTTTCTGTGAGCCAGTTAAATCGCTTTTCTGTCCCAATTCTCTTCCAAAGCTATTAAAAACTCATTCTAAGATACCCTCAGTCTTCCTGCAATGCCCTGTTCCCTCAGTAGATTCCTCAATCCTGTTCCTGCTCGCCCATTACTCCAGGTGCCCTTGCACTGCCCTTTTCACCCCTAAGCCAGTTCCAGTTTCCATATTGCTATACCTGCAACAGGAAGGGATGAAGGCTCCTCCCGTGCCTTGGATTCTTTTCCTGCTTTGAGTTTTGTACGGCTGGGTGCTGGCTGGCTCTCTTCAAAGAATTTTCTTTGCAATAGTACTGCGTGCTTTACCCCACCTACCAGGAAAAACAAAATAAAATAAAATAAATTCCCTGGCTTAGACTTCATTTCTTAGTCTGGTTGGACTACTTCAATTTTGAGCAATGATTCTCCCATGGCACCTCTTCCCCTTTTCCTACTATCTATAAAAAGCCACTCTTAGACTTCAATTTCGTTCATCTGGAGATGAAAATCACCAGAGCTACTGAGATTTACCTCAAAGCCCACAGAAGAATCTAGCATTAAATGTACTCCCTGTGTACTGCGCAACAATACACATTCAGAAGACAATACTGGGCAGCTGAGGCTTGTGAGGACTCCCGGAATACTGAGCCTGCACAGCCCAGCAGCGAGCTGCGGGGATTTGACACAGACTCCTCTGAAAGCACGCAGCTTCAGGAGAGAAAGCTTTCAAACCTCTCTCTTGCCTTCCTCCTCTGGTGAAAATGTAAGGCTGCTCTTCAGAAAATACTGAACGATAAACGAGTCTCTGTTCCCCAACAACAGTTCCTTAGGTGCTCAGCCTATCTTGAAGAGCAAAACCAACCCTGTATTAACCAGCATTTGAAATCTTATAACCTCACCAAATCTCTATCCTCTGATACACACGGGAAAGAGAGAATAAACACAGTATTTTTCTAACAAATTATGCATATTTTAATAGTAAAAATTAATTTTAACGGTAGTTTCAGGCCATCAGAACAAAGGATACCCCATTTCCTGTAGGTTTCATCTCATGCTTAGTTCTCTGGTATTTATTAAGGACTGAGATCTCATTTCATACATGTCTATAAGAGCCCCAACAAGGTGTCCCTCCTGTAATTAAACAAACTCAACTAGTAAAAATTAACTAACAAATTATAAAATAATAAATTATAAAATAGCTGTCTGTGAAACCACTGACCTTCAAGCTAGTGTGGTCAGAATTTAGGGATCAATTCAAGTTATGGGGTTGTGGGAGACAACAAGGGGAAGAAGATGAAATGGAAAGATGTGCAGCATAACAATGCGGCTGCACAAGTTTTGCTTCTCAGATCAACAAAAAATAAAATTGATCATTGAAAAATGAGTAACATTCATTACTATCATTACTACCCAACAGCTTCAAATAACTCGCTAGTTCTCAAAGGTTCAGATTATAAGCCTAATTATATTTTCCTGCCATCAAAATTTTCAAAAAGTGACTCATGCATTCATTAAAACACCAACAAGCAGGAGTTATTTTAGTGGGAATGACACATGAATGTCAAATAAGCTCAACAATAACATATCGATAAGTGCAGTCACAATTTCAAAGTATGTTTTATAACATGCCTGTTTGCATTAAACTTACCGACAGCCTCTTCATCCCCTTCTAGTGAAGAAATAGTATTTGGTTTACTAAGCTTCGCTTTTGAGGAAGCTTTGCCCTTGGTATCCCAGATTTTTAAAATTACTTTGTGATCTCTTAGTTTTATTAGATACTCATTAGTGACATCGATATCAACATTATGGTTCCATGATATCCACATCTTGTCATTCTCAAACCACGGTGTAATGGCCTATTAAAACAAAAGATGAAAATCTTTACAGGAGCCGATCAGTGCTGAAGAACTTGTAGCACATGCTGACCACTATCACCACTGCTCTCAAACTGCACATTTCTTACTTTTCCCGCGTGTGCTGGGTTTTACATGACACCCCCCGCCTTGCTGTGTCAGAGTGGCATATTTTGCTGGATTCAGACAAAGCAGTCTTATCAAGCCAAGGTCTGATACGAAGACCAGAGGTAAGAACAAACAGCAATTAAGCTGTCGCTCAGCACGAGATCTGGGACCGAAGGCTTAACAGAATACTGTAAAAGCAAATATATACACTTTAAAATGCTGAATTGGTATTTAAAATTAAAGCACCAGCACTAAACTTCACATGTACAGTAGCCCTGCGGAAAAGGACTTGGGGGTACTTGTGGATGAGAAACTGGACATGAGCCAACAATGTGTGCTTGCAGCCCAGAAGGCCAATCGCATCCTGGGCCGCACAAAAAGAAGCGTGGCCAGCAGATCCAGAGAGGTGATTCTGCCCCTCTGCTCTGCTTTCGTGAGACCCCACCTGGAGTACTGTGTCCAGCTCTGGAGCCCTCAGCACAAGAAGGACGTGGACCTGTTGGAGCGGGTCCAGAGGAGGCCACGAAGCTGATCCAAGGGCTGGAGCCCCTCTGCTGTGAGGACAGGCTGAGAGAGCTGGGGGGGTTCAGCCTGGAGAAGAGAAGGCTCTGGGGAGACCTTATAGCGGCCTTCCAGTACGGAAGGGGGCCTGCAGGAAAGCTGGGGAGGGGCTGTTTGCAAGGGGCAATGGTTTAAACTAGAGCAGGGCAGGTTTAGATGAGACATTAGGAAGAAGTTCTTTCCACTGAGGGTGGTGAGACACTGGCCCAGGTTGCCCAGAGAGGTGGTGGAGGCCCCATCCCTGGAGACATTCAAGGCCAGGCTGGATGAGGCTCTGAGCAACCTGATCGAGTTGAAGATCTCCCTGCTCACTGCAGGGGGGTTGGACTAGATGGCCTTTAGAGGTCCCTTCCAACCCAACGCATTCTATGATTCTATGATGTACATGCTAGTAAACTGCAAGGACAAAGCGCTCATCAGAGTTGCCAATATAACACATTTCAATCGGCAACTTTGCCAGTGCAGTTTGTTTAACACAAACATCCAGCTGATACTCAGAAGTGGAAACCAATGAAAGAGGGCCATTAGATGGATTGTCGTGCAAAGACAAAACCTGAGAGTATACAGGCTGCTTTAAAAGCAACACTTTCTCTCTCCCTCTGTAAAATAAATAAATAAATACATAAATTTAGAATCAACTTTTTAGAAATAATTTCTTAACAAACCAAGGTGTATGCAAAACAATATATCCAATTTTTAGGTTCCTGTGCAGAATTCGATTAGAATTCATCAAGTACCTTAAAAATCTTCTTATCCTCAACAAAGATCAGAGCCATAAATTTCATTTTTTTTCTTCATTGTTAATAAAATGGATAGTTGCCTTCAAATTATTATATTATTATCTTCGTTCTTGAAAGAAAAAAGCTATAATCCTGACTAAACTGATAATCTAGAGGAAAATAACAGTAAAATACTCTGAAGTCCACCAGCCACTTACGACAAAAGTAAGAAGTTCCTGCTGATGTGGACTAGCAGAGTCAAGTTCTATCCTTGCTATTTGTTCTGTATCTGTGTGCGCAGATAAGGCCTAAGCAGCTGTTAAAACAATATGCAAGTACATCACTCCATATTTCAAAACATTCTCCCACCTTCTATATACGACATTTTGGATTACTTTTTTTTATGATATTGTCTACCTTGGAATTAGATTCTGTAAATAGCTTTGCAACTGCCCCAAACACCACCAAATCCAGTTTTCTAGGTACGAGGTCATCTGGTAGAAGGAAGTACTCGATGTGATAGCAACACTGTGTTCTTGAAACGGCTCTGGATTCAGCAGCTTGAACCCTCTTTCCTCGCACATCAGAGGGTTTGGATTTCTTTCGCTTTTGTCCTAGCGAGAATATTAGAATTATTTGGAAGTGTTAAATGTTATCAAAGATGATACTTTCAGGGGAAATTAATGCTCTCTGCAATGACCACATTGTAACAGGCGTTCCAGCGTGACAACAGAAAAATGACCGACTGAACACGGATGACTGCTGAACATGAAACTCCTGCCCCAGTGCCCAACTCTGCAATTCTTACCCAGGTTTAACTACCGTAATGGTCCATAAAGTTCCTGGAACTCCCCCCTTCATCCTCTGTTCCTGCAGCATGACATCCAGTGACTGCAATTCCCAAGACACATTTGTCCTGTTACCCAGATAACTTCCATAAAACGGAGTTCCACACTGCTCAGGGGAAGGCTGAATGTACCTGCTCCTGCTATACCCAAACACCTCTGTGCCACAGGAGAATCACACCTCATCTGTCCAACAGCTGCTACCTTCTCCTAAAATTAAAATACTACCTTTAAACTACCCAAAATCATAATTAGCCAAGTTGAACATATACACCAAAACCCACCTTTATTTTCATTATTAGGCAGGGACTGATTAATAAGCCCCAGTTAATATCATGAACTTGAATAACTGTGACTACCGAGGAATCAGCAGTCAGGAAAGGTTTTCAGTCACTAGCGACAAACCCAATGATAACAGGGTGCCATGTCCCACTGCCACTTTCTTGAGCAATCTACCCAGGAAAATTCAAACTAACATAATTTCTAACATTATCTCCTTAAGCCATTCAGGACTCTGCCACGCAATTTTATGAAGTAATAAAAGAAGAGCTCTTAGGAAAACCTGTGTCAGGTACTTACCTGTAGGCAGGGCAGGGACAGCCAGGGAGACTGTGAATGTGCAGGTGACAGTATGGGAGCCATCGGGTTCCACTGAACTTCCCTCAGACGGGAGGAGCCTGCTGCTTTCACCCCCTGCGGTCGGGTGGCCACCACCCCCAACCACCTTTGGGTGTTCAGTTTCTAAAGTGCTTTTAAGGGAGATTGTGTTCAAGTCTGTACTGTTGTCTTTATCATCTTCCTCCACCTCCTCTTCTTCCACTGTATTTGAATTCTTATGCTTTTGCTTCGCCATCTTGATATTCAGTTGGGCAATGGACTCAAAGACTACGGAACAAGAAAAACAGCTTTATTTTGGTGCTGAAATAGAAATCCCTACTAGAACAAAGCAGAAGCAGGGAAGGATAGCATGAGAAGGTCCAAAGTTTCCCATTTCAGAAACGCTTTCAAAATATGTAATGCGTATACCCAACAGATTAATTTTTGGACGCAGGGACAACCCACCCGGCAGTCTCCAAGTGACAAGGCAGGGTAACAGTGCATCAACGCATTCAGCAAACAGCAACGCAGAACACTGAGAGGTGGGGATGTCACCTGGGGCTGCAAACTGCCGGTTTCTTGCCTAGCCGCAGAAGTAAGCTGAGTTATGGAAGCAGTTTTTTGTTAGGAATCAGAGGGAGCCCCTGCGGCGCAGCGCTGGGGGCGCCCAGCGACACGGGCCGGCCCCCGCTGCCTGCTCGGGCCGAGCGGCCGCTAACGGCCGCCGCGGGCTCGGCTACCGACCTGGCTACCGGAGACCGGCCGCTCCCGAGCCACCAAAGCCGCCTTAACACCCGGCTCCGCCGCCAGGAACCGCCTCCCCGCCCCGCCGGCAGCCGGCTCGCCCAGCCCGGCCCCCCGACCCCGGCAGCTCGCTTCCCGGGGGAGACGGGCACCTGGTGGCCACCGCAGCAGCGAGCTGGCCACCGCACCGCTCCTTACAGCGGGCTCCTCGTACCGGGGTGTTGGTTCTTTATAAAGCTGCGCTAAAGCGGAACACGCCATAGCGCAAAGGGATGTTCCGAAAGCTGGCCGTGGCTGCCGGCTCCCGCAGCCACATACTTGGGTAGTTTGTCCTAGAAACTCCAGTGCAAACATCTCCCCAACGCATCTGCCCCTCTCAGCGCTGACTCTTCACATCCATCAAACAGCGTAAGCTTTCCTTGCCGACACGCTCACGCCTTACTTTCATTTTAAAATGTTTTTCTCCATTTCCATCATTTCTGAATAGCCTGTGTGTTCTAACGAATAGGGGGGGCCGCCCACTCAAACTAAAGCTATGTTTTAGTTCAGGGCCCACAGAAAAAGTGGGGAGGAACTCCTGATCAAGGAGTGGAGCAATAGGATGAGGGGTAACAGTTTTAAGCTGAGAAAGAGGAGATTGATTAGATATCAGGAAGAAATTTTTCACTCTGAGGGGGGTGAGCCCCTGGCCCAGGTTGCCCAGAGAAGCTGTGGCTGCCCCATCCCTGGAGGGGTTCAAGGCCAGGCTGGACGGGGCTTGGAGCAACCTGGGCTGGTGGGAGGTGTCCCTGCCCAGGGCAGGGGGTGGCACTGGGTGGGCTTTAAGGTCCTTTCCAACTCTAACCATTCTATGATTCTGTAATTTCCTCCAGGCCTTGCACACCCAGCCCAGCTCGGTGCCACCCATGCCAGACGCAACAAGGTGAAGGGCACAAGGCTGCTGGGCCACCCACGAAGGGACCAGCAGCTCCCCCGGGCAACGGGGGCAGCAACCCCGCACCAGCACAGAGCGCTCGTGGCCATCGGTCTGCCACCTGCACAGCACCTGTCCAAACCACATCTCAACTGGTATGAATCTGAAAATTTAGTAAGCACTACCACAAAAACCTGGAATTAAAACCCCCAAAAATGCAGTCCCATTCCCTTTCAAACATTTCCAATATTTTTTTTTCCACTAGATAAATTTGTCTTTTTTGCCTTGAACAGTGATGGTGTTTATGGTAGAGCGGGCAAAGAAATGAGACAAGGATTGTCTACAACTGGTAGTATATAATTAATTACGCATGCAGCTAACAAATCAAGAAAATGTATAAGCATGTTCACTTGGCACTAATTTGAAGCGCACGATCATCCAAATGACTCAGCAGAAATAAGAATAAACCAGACAGAAACAAATGGAGGTATGTTTTTCGGAGAGAGTAAGGTGGGATTATCTACACACCGAACCACTGAGCGTGAATTCAGGCAGGTTATTCTTCACCAACTCCCTTCTCAGAGACTCAGATTGCCTAAACGATCACTAACATTCCATATACACACAACTTACCTATCAAGCTCCCTTTTCCTTAGACAGCAGCAAAACCATTAAAGGATTAGTTCACCAATTGTATACCAAATAATAATTAAATATTTTGTCTTCTTGCACAAACCACACATCCTGTTTTTCATATGAACAGCTCAGTATTTAAGCCCACTTTAGTCCATGTAGTTTGACAATATTTCACACAAGGAGGGGTGAAAAGGGGTGGGGCGATTAATTTCGCAGATTTTGGTTATCTTTGTTTTCCCACATGATTATGTATCACAACCCATCAGTAGGAACTCAGGCTGACATCTCAATTGTCTAACAAAAAGCAGTTGAGTGGAAATTAAAATGCCAATGCAATAAAACATGATTGTCGTGAAACACTTTCCTGACAGATGAAAGCTTCAACATTTCAGGGAGTAGTCTATGAAGAAAAGAACACACCGATTCGTGGTACACCATTCCCGTACCCGACGCTGCCTCCATGCATGGGGTTTGGGAAATCAGGCAAACCCAATGACAGCACCTGAATTTTTCACATGAAACTGAAAAGCACATAAAGCCCAGAAGGATCCAAATCTTAAAATGATTCAACAGTTTGGTGCACCTTTCACACCTACGCTAGGTCAAGACCCAAATCCTAGATGCCAGTCTTCCGCTTCAGCCCGCAGCTCCAAAGTGCAGTAGATAGACCCGCTGGGTACGTGCCAGCCTGGGCTACATCCAAACTGCAATGCTTCTGGTTTAAACACAGCTGTGAGGAAATAAAAGGCTGCGGACAGTGTGCCGTACCTTCTGCCATACCTTCCTCAGGACCACCGGTTTCGCAGCCTGCAGGCAGGAGCCCCATACCTACTTCTTCCCTCCCCTGCGCCTTGCTGCACCTGCATCTTCTGACCACCAAGCGTGAGATGAAGCTGACCATCAGGGCTGTACGCCAGGCAGAGCACAGGGGCAGTTTTCCACTATTTCTGCTGAAGCTGTACCACTGTGAAAGGAGTTCAAGATTTGCAGAGCTCAATAGGAAAAGCTCTACAGGGTTTGTTGAGAGAGTCTCAGCCAGTAGCGAACAGGAGACGCTCCCCACTCGCTGGCAGAGCCCAAACCATCAGGCCAGAAACTCACACTGACGACTCCCCTCAGGCAAAGGCTCTGGGCTGTGGATGCTCAGCAAAGCACAAAACACATAAATAGCACGGCACAGGGGACACCCACATCTTTGTGCCATCTAACCCTATGCAGCGCCCTGCCCAGCATGCCCGTTCGGGGGACTGTACACTAAGATGTCCAACTCACCCATAAGGAAACTGATTCTGATCTTCCAGAGACTTCAGGTTCTACATGTCATGGAAATGGTCAGACACTAAATGGGTCTCAGCACCAAGGCTGCGGCTTCCATCACCCCCCTTGGATCTGCTCCTTACAGTCGCTGTACCTCCATTCCCTCACCTGTACACACAGACTTTGTAATCGCTGGTGTTTAGGAATATCCAGGAGAAAAGGTGCTCTAAATAGGCTAAATCTAAATAATACACGTTTATCCAGAGAATCTACAGCCTCATTTACAGCAGAAATTAAGATGGCATCCATCTCTTAGAAAGAAAATACTTTTCTGAAATAATTTAGATACACGCTTTTAGCAGGAGTCAAAACCTTGTAGCAGGGGCTGAGATCACATCTGGTCCCCCCAGCCTGCGCAGGACCTGCTGGCTAACTGGTCAGCCAGGGACACGGAGAGCCAGGACTAATACCGACTGAAGCACTACGAGCCAAATGCTGGTCTGACTTACACTATGGTGAATTTCCAATTTTCCCCCTCCATTTACTCCAAAATTTGCTCATAAGAAACATGTATGCCATGAGCACCACTAAATACAAGTTGAAAGCAGTAGATTTCTCTTTTCTAATTACTGTAGAAGATCCTTTAAACTGTTCCAGATGCTGAATAGCTAAGAAATGTCAAATACAACACCTGGTTATTCAGAGCCGCAGCTGCTTCCTCTGCAGACTACATAACACATCGTTTCTTCCCTTTAAATAGTTTCGATGGAGAAAAAGACCGCTATGCAATTGGTAATAGCACTCAGGATAAAAACCAAGTTGCAGTTAGGTAAGGTCTTTTGTTCACC
Organism: Dromas ardeola; assembly: GCA_013398915.1. Classification (NCBI taxonomy): domain Eukaryota; kingdom Metazoa; phylum Chordata; class Aves; order Charadriiformes; family Dromadidae; genus Dromas; species Dromas ardeola. The sequence continues at coordinate 272,227 of VYZM01011546.1, read as the reverse complement.
CCAGCGGCTTCCCATCAGCTCCACAGCAAGAGGGGCTCCAGTTCCTGTCCATTTATAACATAGACATTTTCGTCTCGCCTGTGCAAGTACTAAACGCGAACGTGCTGCAGGCAGGAGCAGCACTACATCACAGATGGGGACGTTCAATCGCATTTTTCCTTCTTTGTCTCACTGTATACACAGAGCTGGCCCAATGCGCCGGACCTAACAAACAAAAAGACAACGCCCAACATTTCTGGAGTTGCAAGTAAACTCAAGACCATGCCAAGAACAACGCTGCACCACTAATATTATTTTAACTCAGCTCCAAAGCTCCTTAGGAAAGCAACTGCTTCGGAAACAACAATTTTAAAACTATCAATAGCACCACAGTATGACTTTGTTGGAAAGGGTTTGGAAAACACATTTTAGGTACTTAGCACGACATTTTCATTTTTCTCCTCGGTAGTAGAAAGTCTGGAAGGAATAAAATATTTTTTTTTACTGTAATGAAGTGATCTTTCGGCAAGATGAGCATTTTCCACAGCGTCGCAGTCGTGGCTGGTACTGAACCACAACCCGCCACGCAAATGAGACTGGAGTGTACTACCAGAACTGGGGACAACTTAGTAAAGAAAAGGTCCTTGAATACTTTATAATAACATTGCCATCTCTCTGAGCAGGTTTAGAGAATAAGTAAAGGAACAGGCAAACCTTGTCTGGGTCAGGAGTAAAATCTTAGTCTTGCTATAGTCGGGAGCAAACATGAGAGTGACTGTAATTACACCGTGCACAGGCTTTTCTGTTCCTCTGATATCCGAAGCACTGCGCTGGAGAAAGGGTTAAGTGTCGAGCAATTCACAGTTGGGTTTTGAAGAAAAGCCGGCTGCAAAAGGAAAGTTTTCTTCTACCCGACCCAACCCCCTCGTCACAGGGAAGCTACAGGGACATTTAAGATTTCTCTGGTCCAACTGTTTTCGCAGTTCTCTAGTGTTTAAAAGTATGGGGTCGAGTGGTTGTTTTTTAAGAAAACCCGATGCAAACGCCAACTGCTCGGGAGTCAGAGCTTCTCCTGAAAAACCAAAGAATACACCAAATGGCCAAAGGTTTGAGTTTTTTCCTAGTATCAGCTATCCGCTTTCTTTCAGAGATGAAATTTTGGTGAACGTGAACTGGCACCAGAAAGCCCAGGATTTGCTATGCCATTTATGTCCTTTGCTCGTGCAAACCAGAAGCCCAGCAGATGGGCAACGGGGAGTTCAACAGAGGCCCAAATGCTCCCCAGTGCGGTTAATGATCCCTCTCTTCCACCCAGAGACGCCCCCAAGAAACCCAACTGGAAACCATAGGTGCTAAAGTAAGATTTACGCTGACATGTTTATAGCCTGGTAAAGATTCTGGCAGCCTTTAAATCAATTATTTCCACTTGATAAATATTTTTACAATTGAAACCAGCTAGACCAAAACCAGTTTCAATTGTTGCATTGTCCAGCTCCAGGGCCTTGATGCTTTTAGTTCATGTTTGGGGTCAGTCTGTTCGGTGTGTGGTAACAGATGTGGATTTACATAGTATCTGCTAAAAACATTCAAGGTTCATGTTTTTGTCTTTCCCGCATCCCTCTGGTGCTGCATTACAGGGACGTTCTGACCCCAAGTCAAGTTCTTGCATTAATAACATTATCAGACTAAGAAAAGCTCAAGTTTTATAGGTATACATGGCTATGAGAGTGAATAAGGAATATACACGCATATGTTAAACATGGAAAAACACTATCAGTTCATCCAGTCACTCCTCAAGTCAATCAAAAATGTTACATGCATCACTTCAAACGAGAGGAAAATGGGAGAAACACTCTTTAAAGGTACAAGAATACATCAAAAAACCTCAAACAAACAAAAAACCAACAAAACCAAAACCAAACCAAACCGAAGTAAATCCATGAGCTGGACGGGAGATTCCTAATGACTGCACAATTACAAAACACGCTACTATTTTGGATAATAAATAAACAGAAGATCATCAGTAGACAAAACTCAGCCCTTGAGAATAGGAAGGTTGATCCTGTGGAGCACTGAGTGCCCTGGAGGAACCTAGATCTTTTAACATAAAAGCCAAAAGGAGATCTTCAGCAAAACAGCCTCATATGTTGCCAGCCTACCACAGAAATAACCAGAAATCTGATTTTTAGTAAAGAAGGTCAACAGCCTTCTAAAGGATGCTTTTTCTTGATGAGGCACAGCATGCAGAAGTCAGTCGACATTCCCGTTCAACTGTGGGAAGTACAAGCAGCATCGGGGCCCTGAGCGCACTAGCAGATCTCACCTGCCCTGAATAACCTCAGGTGTGAGCCCCACCCACACCCCCTGCCCAAGAGCGCCACTGGCATCCAGCACTGAGCCCCCTGTCCTTCCCAGAGTGATGCTGTAGGTGTACCTATCTCTGGTCCCTGCCCAGTCTACTGGATGGACCTTGGACCTGCACTGGAGCCTTTCCACCAGCTCTCTCTCTGGCCCTATCTGCTGCTGCTGCTCTTGACGGGACTTCTTGCATGGACCCCAGACCTGGTTCATTCACCACGTTGCCTTGTCTGGGGCTGTAAATGGAGCCTGCTATCACCACCTCAAGTTTGCCACCCTATTCAGACGTGGGGCACCCTGGTGCCATGGTTACCGCTGGCTCGTGGTGTGTCCCTGCCGGTGGGCAGCCCTGCTCATGCTGCTCCCTGACTGTAGCTGCATTCAACAAGTTACGGTTGGATGCTGCACACAGGCTCCCTCTAAAATCAGTGGGCTACTAGTGCAGGAAAGATTTTCAAGCACTCAAGTAGAAGTGGTTACGGCTGTGTGCTCCTTTTGAATCACACCTAATTTTCAAAGAGGTCCTACTCCGTAACCAAAAAGTGACAAAAATCACTGCTTTGGAAAGCTCAGACATTGGAACCAGTTTAATTTTTATTCATCTCTATCACAAACAACTCAACAAACACATACCCATACCATAAAGACACTGCATCTACGGAGGTGAAAAAAAACCTGAGCAAACAGAAAGACAACCAACTTTTAAGCATATTAGTTTAATGAGTTTAATGGGACTACTCACTCATTCACAAGTGTCGCTTGTCAAACTGCATTCTGCAGCATTATCATTTTGCTCACGTTAGAAAGGAAACAGGAGGAGATGAGAAGTTAGAAATAAGTTTTGAGCTCAGGCTTGGCTTTCCCTGACAAACACAGGGAGGGGGTGGCACCTGCCCGCTTTGCCCGGTGAACCCCGCAGGGCCAGGGGGCCACCGCCACAAGCGGCCCCCGCTGAGGGGGAAGCGCTCGGTGGGGAACGAGACCCCGCCGCCGGGACGAGCGGAGCCCCCGGGGCGGCGGCGGCCCCTCTCCGTCCCCGGGACACCGCCCGGTCCCGCCCCGCTCGGCGGGCGGGGCGGGCTGCGAGGCGTGTCGGGGGCGCAGCCGGCCAGCGGGGGCGGC